>JAGPOW010000304.1:52499591-52548824 GCA_030014935.1 Caiman crocodilus | reverse complement strand
CCTCAGCAGCTTATAGGCAGCCACCAGGTCCCCCCTCAGCCTCCGTTTACTGAGGCTGAACAGGTTCAGGTCCCTCAGACGCTCCTCATAAGGCCTATGCTGCTGCCCACATATCAGTCTAGTGGCCCTCCTCTGGACCCTGTCGAGGCCGTCCACATCCCTCTTGATGTCGATGCCTACACAGTCAGATAGGTCACAAAATGGCGGGAGGCCTGCACATGGAGAGTGGTGGTGGGTGGGTCATTTTCAACCTCAGGCCTGCACTGCTCAATATCTTCATCGGTGACTTGGGCAAGGCATTGAAAAGCACCTTGTTCAAGTTTGCAGATGACACTAAGATGTGGGGAGAAGTGAGCATGCTAGGAGAAAGGGAGAGACTACATATAGATCTGGACAGGATACAGAGGTGAGCAGATGAGAATAGGATGGGTTTCAGTACTGACAAGTGCAAGGTGTTGCACCTGGGAAGGAAGAACCAGCAGCATACCTACAGGCTGGGGAACTCCCTTCTTGTCAGCACAGAGGCAGAAAAGGATCTTGGAGTCACTATTGATTCCAAGATGAACACAGGCTGCCAATGTGGAGATGCAGTCAGGAAGGTTAACCTCACCTTGTCATGCATTCATAGATGCATCACCAGCAGGTCCAAGGAGATGTGGATAACATCAAGAGGGTCCAGAGGAGGGTCACTAGCATGATCAGGGGGCAGCAGGGTAATGTTCCAACTGTGGGCTAAACCCAAACCAAAAACATTACACAGTCCCTCTTTGTACATATAAATGACCTAAAGCAGGGGTTTCCAACCTTTTTAGTACGTGTATCCCCCGGGGCAGGGGTGGCGAGTGGCCAGACACTGAGCAGGTGGCAAGTGGCCAGACACCAAGTGGACAGGGGTGGATGTGGACAAGTGGCAAGATGCAGAGCTGGGGCGTAGTGAGTGATGGAGTGGTGGCAGCGTGGTGTCTGTGTGGCTCTGCTCTCACCCCACCCCAGCCCTGTTCTATAAGGCAGAGTGCAGGTTGGTCATGCTCCTCCCCGCCCAGCCCCATGTACCCCCTGGGACCTGTCAAAGTACCCCCAGGGGTATGCATACCCGTTTGACAACCCGTGACCTAGAGCCACTCGCAAATGCCTCTTTCAACACTGATACTCTGGCTGGCTATTCAAATTTTGACCTCTTACCATGGAATCTTCTGCACTATTCCTGACCTGAGTGGTTTGGTCCTAATACATACAACACCAGAATTGATGGACTTATTCAAATTTCCTTGCAGTCAAAGGTCATGTCCAGATACATAGGGGTGTGCACTTGCAACAGCTAACATTCAAGTGGCACAAATATGAGCTGCTATTTTGTGCCTCAGCCCATGCCTCTGTTCAATGGGACTACTCTCTAAATTGTCCCACTGTGGGCAAAGTGCATTTTCCCAGTTCTTCCCAGCTCCCAGTATGCTGGGGCAGGCAGGGCACAAATGGAGCATAGAGATGATCTGGCTGGCAGCCAGAGTGTCTCACTGGAAGACCACATGCTTCTGTTTATTTCAGTGCACATTATTGTAGTAATGTGCTCTGTGCTGCTTTTTTTCCTGCTGTGTTTTGTTTTTTGGTTTTTTTGGGGTGGGGTTGGGGGGGCGTTCTTTTTGCTACCAGGAGATCCCAGTAGCAAATTTAGTCTCCATGCTGCAGGGCACCTCTTTAACATTTTACCCATGTGCTTTGTGATACCATGAAGAAGTTTGTGGCACCACAAACTGTACACTTCTGCTCATCTAGACATAATCAAAGAGTTAGAAATAGGGTAATAGGAACAACTGAAACAGATACAATAGGAACAACTCTGTGTGCTGATTCATAAGGAACTTATTCTCGCACATTGGAGAAGGAAGCACAACGCATCTTTTTTGACAGATTTTATTACCGTCATAATGCCAACTTCACATGAAAAAGTAATTTTTAGAATAGAGGGCAACTCCAAGCATTTTCAAAATATTGCTTATATTTTAGAGACTGTAGAAATATTAAACTGATAATGAAAAGTAGACAACAACATTTCTGATGTCAAGGTAATAATGTATAATAAAAATATAAATATAAGCTTGTTCCCATGTCTTAAAAAATAGCTTTTAGGAAGGCTAATGCCTCCAACATTATAAAGTATTATATTTAGGCGTATAAGAATTAAATGTATAAGATAAAACAAAAACAAAATTATTTATAAAACAAATTACTAAAGTAAAAAATAGTCCAATATGAAAAACATGATTTAAATATAATGTTATTAACCTGTTGGCAAGTTGTACAAATTCTGTACTTTCCCTAGCATAAATTTTAAATAGAAAAATTCAATAAACAGATATATCAACACTGATTTTTATATATTACTATATTATTCAGAAGAAAAAGACAATCAAAATAATCACCTATTGATACTATAAGTAAAACACATTACTTTCCATGTCACAACATTTAAATAAATGATCAATTGAAAGCTGATTTTACATCAATCAGTTAATACTTAAATTAGACAAGATTATTTGACAAGAAATTGAGATATTAATGGTAGATATATACTATATTCCTCCACTATCCATCCAGATATTAACATTTTAAAACCAAATGCAAACTGAATAGAATAATAATTATAACAATAACAACATTAACATACTGGAAATATCAAGTCTAGTGACTAGTTGTCATTTGAATCACTTGACTTTTCATCTGTAGATTAATTTTCCACCTTTTTCCTTAGTTCAAGTAGCCACCTATTCCAGCTTTGTATTATTGCTAGGCATGATTTTTTAGCATTCTTGACAAAGTGAATGTTAGCAAGAACTAAAACAACAAATGCTAGTAAATTAAAATCTTCTTGCAATACAGTCATATTTTCTCCTCCTAGTCTTGCTGTGCACTGATAAAACCTGCATTACATTAGTTTGTGCCACTATAAAAACTCTTTTCTTTTGATTTCCAAACCACTAATATCAAGTGTTTTCTGGCCAAAAAACAAACAAACCCCAAAACATTTTCAATAAATTTAGCTTATACTCATGTAAGTAGACCCAGAACACAAATTAAATAGAAAACAAAAGTTTTTTGAACACAGATTAATTGAAATTTAATTAATAGATCCAATAATTGTTCTATAAATTATTTTTCCAATACACACTCGGCATGTTTACAAAAGACATTTTCTGAGCATTAGCCTAACAACACTGTGCAGTAGTGTCATGGCAAAAACCATGCTAATAGCCTATTATGCAGTGTTATTAGGCTAACACACAATAAGCATCACTAAATAACCATGCGCTGGTGCTACTGAGCAGTAACTCTAAGTAATGTATGTTTAGTTACTATTTTATAAAAGAAATACTAAAGTAAATGTGCATATCTCAGGTGCATCAATGAACATGTAGAAACACCCACTGGTGCCTGACGATTACAGAAAAGGTTTCTCAGGTACAGATGGCAGATGGACATCTAACTGTCTTGAAAAATTTAAGAGAGAGCAAAAGCCTATTGCCTAATTGCTATGTGAATCTATAGCTGGAAAAAAATCCATATTTGAAATTATATATAATTTATAATTTTTATGTCCTAGATATCCCACTATTTAAATGCAGTGTAAAGGCTCAGCTATAATAAAGTTCTATATTTGTAGTACAATTCCAACATTTTTTTTAACCTTTCAAAATTCTTAGATCAGGGGTATTCTGACAGAGGACAAAGGCTGTTTGGATGAGGTATGTGAAGCACTTACTGAGCAGTTTCAACTTAATATTACTGTGTAGTATTATTTCTGCTTCACAAGTTTTTCTTAATTAACATAGGTGACACTTGTTAAAGATGAAAGATGTCTTTTTGCAAAGACTCCTGAGATAAGGAAAAAACCCTTAGCTCATATAATTTTCTTTGGAAGATCCCTGAACAGAGTTAATTGTCTTTAATGCTGTGTTTAGAAACTTTACAGGAATTCCTTTAAACTGTGAAGACTGAAAAGCAAAGGACTGATTGATTCTCACTTACATTAACTATCTGGTGACTCTTGGATTTTTTTTTTCTGCACTCAGCCTGATTTTTATCTCCCTGACCCTGAAGTCAGTGGATTTATACCTGTAAAACAGGCCTACATGAGATCAGATGATGTTCTCATGTTGCACTGCTATTTTCCACCTTTCCTATGATAAAATGTTAGATTAATGTGGTTGAAATTGCACATTAGTAAAGATGACCACCAATAAGATCAGGAAAATATGTATCTAACATACTGTAATAAAATAACTTATCTTGCTGATAAAAATATATTTTATGATAAGAATAAATTGTGATAAATTTACTATTAAAATGTTAGTTGCTGTGGAAAGAGATGGCTGTTATCAGTCTGAGGAAGTTACAAGCTTCTGATAAATGTGAATTTTCCTGTTCATAAGCTATGAGAGACATTTTGCATCCTAAAAATCAAAAATATGGAATGTCTTCTTACAAGAGACAATATTATATAGTGTCATTAAAATCGTGGCAGCTTCAGCCTCAAACAATTACACACATGCACTGATTAAGCCCCGAGTAAAGAACGTGCCCTCTCAAATTAATTGAGCACGCTATATCCATTGTTATTTCTTAATAGGAGCATGAATTCTAGTTTATCATCTGGAGGTTTTCTGCTGCTTTGTTATTTTGGTTTCAATTACAAATTTACATAATGCTTTTTACACTGTTCCAGTTAACATTCATATAAGAAATATACCAAATGAGATGTCATCCTAGGACTTCACCAAAGTAAATTTCAATTGGCTTAGATGCACATATACATTTTTTTTCTGATGAAATAAAAGGACTAGGCAGTAGTATATAGATGTACTTGTGGACAATGCCATGTGTTGCAAGTTTTTCTGAAAGAGAGAAAAAACAGTAGTGTTAGCTATTAAGGAAAAGTAAGAGGGAAGGAGAGTGGATACAGGTATTAATTAATATACTTTCTCCATATGAAATACCAAATAATTTATCCACTTATTCATAAAAGGATGTTTGACTGAAGGACTAATGTTCTTCTGAGATTGGTGCATTATAACACAGTAAAAATACAGCCTATCTTTTATTAAACATGCAATTGGTTTGTGTTATGTCTTTTGGAGAATTACTAATATGTTGGCAATTTTCCCAGATCTAGTTAAAACTGTATTTAAACAATCAGCCATTGCAAGTCAGCCAATATGTAACATCATGAACTCTGACTGTCTAATGGGTTTTAGTCATGTTATTTTTTTTCCAATTCTAGTACTAAAACTACTACTTGATTTAGATATAAAATTGCATTATTGGAACAGAACTGCTCCTGAGTTTGATTTTTTCCACAGTTTGTTTCATCATGGCCGTTAGATTGAATGACTCCTTTATTTTTGCTCATTTTCTGCCCTTCTGCATTGTCTGTATTGTTGAATAAACTGATACCACATTGACCTCTTCTTCCACTTGTTCTTTAAGCCCCTTAGCCAAAGATAACATGATGCAAAATTGTACTTTTATTAAATTCAACAAATAATGTAAGTTATATTTAGAGTTAAATTAATGTAATTAAATTATATTTAAATTAAGTTATATATGTAACCCTGGGCACAACACTACACATGCTCTCACCTGAATAGTGGGAACCTGGGGTACCCGGTAGCCAGTAGCCCTGCCCAGCCCCCCTGGGAAGCTGCTGCAGTACCCCTGAGTGGAGAGCATCCCCTTACAATCAAGCACCCTCGCAGACAATTCTCAAACTATTTACAAGATTTAATTATTTACACATACCAAATAATCATTTAATAAGCACATGGATATACCGACTAATAAACCCTCAAGAACTTATTTACACAGTCTCTCACTTGCACATGGTGTACTAGGGATACCATGTGCACTGCCCTGGCGGGGTATCTCAGGAAGCGGGACTGCCTGTGTCCCTGCACGTGGTCTGTTGACGCTCTCTGGTGCTGGTGTCCACCTCCATGCTCCTGGAGTGTCCGGGCAGCAAGTGTCTCCAGGCAGCAAGCAGCAGCTCCTCTTCTGCAGTTCCTGCAAGACAGCCTCCCCCTGCCTTTGACTCCTTCCTCGGCTCTGCTGTGAACAGTGTCTGGGCTGCAACAACCCTCCTGTCCAGCACAGACTCACAGCCCCAGTAAATGCGGCCTCTCCCTGGGCTTTGCCTGCCCCTGGGGCCCCTCACCCATCAGGGAAACTAGGGCAGACTCCAGCAGTACCCCCCCCTCCCAGTTCGGCTGTGCTCACCCAGCCTCACCAGCTGCAATCAGGTCTCTCCAGGCTTGGATTCTCCACACAAGCAGTCCCTGCCTGATCCTGCTGCTGCAGCCTCCTGGGCCAGAGAGAACTGGTTACTGTATCACAGATTCTGTGTCACTCCTGTTGCAGCTTCTCTGCTGCTTTTGCAGGGCTGTCTCAGGGGCTTTCTGAGGGACCACTGTGTTGAGACTCTGACTCCAGTCTCCAGCCTGTCCCTCAGCCCCTCTCCCTCTCTTGTTCCCTCACATGAGAAAACTGCGCCCCCTTTTATCCAAGCCTCTCAGCCACTTCCAGCTCAGGGCCCTTCCTAGGCTTTTGCTAACTGCTATCTTTCAAAACTTTGCTGGGGTTACATCACCCCTCCCACTTTCAACAGGGCTGCTTCCAAAACAGCTTCACTTGCCCTCAGAGCCTACAGCCCTCTGGGACAAACTCTGTCTTTCTTCTAGGCAGTGCTTCCAATTTTGTTCAGGTGGGTCCATTTTTTAAAGGCTGCTACATATACAAATAGTGTGCCCACTAAGTTGATATCATCAGTTATTCAGGGACATTAGGGATAAGTAACGATAGTCAAAAAGCCCAAGACTGAATCGATTCAATCTTCACAAATTAGTCTAAACCGTGTAGATTGAACTGATAAGCAAGCGAACAGACATTCACTTCTAATTCCAAAAACACAGTCACATGCCTGCAGTGGCCCAGGCCAGAAGCTGGGTGGCTCCAGAGCTTAGCTGGAGCAGACAACTTGGGCCAATGCTAGCCTACCTACCCTGCAAGGAGGGGGGAGGTTGTGGTGAAGGTGTAAAGTATTTTGGGATTCTGAGGGACTGTGAATTAACTAGAAATCTGGATGGAATATGGGACAGAAATTCAATAAATTAATTTAACCTAAAATCAGTCAAGATGCTACATCCATTTAGGTTTATTTTAAACCTGTTTAGGCCATTTTAAAAGCAGTTTATGTGCACTGAACTTCTGTTGTTTTATGGATTCGAATCAGTCTCCAATCACTTATACTGGTGTATGTATAATTTTTGTCCCTAGCCAAGAGGTATAACAACCTAACCAGATGCCCAAGGTAGCTGCCACAGTGGTGACTTTCAGTAGGGCTGTGCAAAGCTTCAGGTGCTGATTTGATTTGGAGGCGATTCGGCCCGTTTTGGTGGCTGAATATCTGAATCCAAATTGAATCAGGGGACCAATTAAAAGAGCCAAACTAATTCAAAACTCTCCAAATTGATTCAGAAATGATTGAGAGAGCTTCAGAGATTTGGGCAACCCCTGCCTGCTGCAGTGGGGAGCTAGGCCTGGATTCCATACCAGTAAGTAGGAGGCAGGGGAAGGGAGGGGACCACGGGAGTATCCTTTCCAAGCCCCAACCCCTGCCTGGTGCCCTAGTTCCCTTGAGCACTCCCCAATGCCCACCTGCTCCCCTAGCCTCCCCCATGACTACCCCACCTGCCTCAGCTCCTGGTGCTTTAAAAAAAGCCCCCACTCACTGGGTGCTACCAGGAAAGGGGAGGTGCAATTTCCGCTAACCCCACTGCCCCACACCATGTGGGGGGACTCTGCCACGAGCCTCCTAATCCCTCCCTGCTCTTCCAGCCTTACCCCCATGGCTGCCTCGCCTGTCTCAGCTCCGGCCCTTAAAGAAAAATAAAACCCAAATCCCTCTGAACTCAGCGGCTGCTGCAGTGGCCTTGGAGCTTCTGAGGGCTTGTGTAGAGCCCCTATGCAGCACGGGGTAGTAGGGGTCATCAAGGATTGCCCCCCCCAACCCGGCAGCACCCAGTGACTCCAAGCTTTTTTTTCAAAGAGCCAGGAGCTGGGGCAGGCAGGGCAGCCATTGCCAGGGCTCAGCGAGTGGGTGGGGCATGAAGCCTGTCTGATTCAGAGATTCAGCTGATTCAGCAGCAGCTAAATCTCTGAATCAGATTTGGCTGATTTGATTCAGGACAGTGATTTGAATCACTGAATCGAATCACTGTCCCCCAAAGTGGCCGAATCCAAAGCAAATACTAGCTGCTTTGCCCAGGCCTAACTTCCAGTTGTTACTCCAGCTGTGATTGTGATTGTGAAGCTGCAACAGAAGCCATTTTTTTTCCAGCCCTCATTCCCCTAAATCAACACCATGTGCAGCTTGCCCAGTTTCCCCACCCTAGTTACACCACTGAGTGACATTGTGATAATGGGTCCATAATCTTCCTGTAGAAAAAAAGAGATTATAAAGGATTTAAAGCCTGTGAAACATTTACCTTTAATTCTAAAGGAAAACATATAGCTGATTTACCAAAGTCATACTGCAGCAACTCGACTCTGGTGGCAATTGGGTTGTCTATACCTGAGACAAGTACATAAATAAGAAAACATTTTCTTTTGTAACTTTACACACTAAGGCACCAGTAACTTTGAGTTGGATTTCCCCTATGTGTTCATTGGATTACTTCAGAGTAGTCCCAGTCTGGAGTGGCCAAAATAACAAATAAAAGTAAGAAAGAGAGAGAGAAAGAGAAACACTACACAAACAAGCACAACTTTAAAATGAATTTTTTGTCAATTAAATATTTTTTTGTCTTCATTTCCTGGGATGGTGTTTACTCAGGGCTTCTCTATAATTTATAAAGACCCAACAGTTCTGTTTGGTTTAATTATCCGTGGCTCTGGGAGGTGTTAGCCAGCTCTCAGTGGAAGCACACTCCCTAATTATCAAGGAAGAGGCAGATTTTATGCTCTCTTCCTTATAAGAATTTCTTTTTATTGGTGGATGGAATGGCGGGTCCTGCCACCTTGCACTTCAAGGGTCATTTCAGAACCTAGAAAGAACTAGTGTACTTTATGCCTAGATATCACCTGTAGTCCTGCAGCTATTTAATCTCTTTCTCTGCATCTCACACGCCCCTGTATCAGTCGTTCTGAATATCCATCTATGCAGGACTTCTGAAATGGGGAAAATGGGTTCCCCAAGATTTCTCCCATTGGCCTTAAAGAGTCAGTATAAACATTTACAGGTGTCAAATAAGACATTATAGTCACTAATACTGAAGTTACGAGTTCCAAAAGTCAGTTGTTATTACAATTCATTAGATGTCAATGCCATTGCCATTCTTTGGATTGCTTTTTTCAGTTGGGCAGGTTACTGTCAGGCATGACTGGTCTTTTCAGGTAGAAGAGTTACAGTATCTGCATTTAGAATGGCATCATTTTAAATTTTGCATGAAGAGGTGATATGTGGTTACTGAAATATGTCACAGAGTAAACAAGTGGCATAAGTAAATGTCAGAATAAGAGCTCTCTGGATAAAAGGTGGAGATGCACAATAGCCATAGTTGACTGAAATTCCAGCTATCAATTCAGGAGACAGTTTTACTCAGCTGAAGTAGGTATATCCACAATTTTTTTGTTTAATGACATACCTTGGAAGTACCTTGTTTCATATTTAAGGAGATGGAAAATGTATCGTTTGTACTATATGGAATAAAATTCCTCATTTATTTCTTTTCTTCTTATACTATGCTATAGTATATAAAACATCAACTACTATTATTCTATACTAGATTAATATTTTAAGGATTTAGGCATTTGTTTGATTAAAATGTAATTAATACTGTATATATAAATAGTCCATAGGGGGAGAAATCCAAATGACTAAAATATTCAACAAATACATGGAAAATAAAATGGCTGCCCTTTTCTACTAAACTTGGAGCCATTTGAAATTCAAAAGTAAAATAAATATAAAACAAAAGCATAACTCATAGCTAAATGTACTTAGTAGATCTGGTACACCTATCTAATAAAATTGCTTTCTGCTTAGAATCACATCAAACCCAACTCCATTTAAACATCAGTTCCTTATAACTTGCATAGAATTTAGTTCCTAAAGGATAATCCATATTTTATTGTGCCTCTTTCAGATTAAAAAGGTAGATGCTCAGCTACCTTCCATGCTGTTGTAAATTCTACATTATAAATATAGGGATAAAAGAAGAGAGAAGTGGCTGAATATTGCCTTTGAATAAACAGGACCATAAAAGCCATCTAACAACCATCAGCAGCTAAAGTAGGAAAAGGAAGAAAAAAAAGCCTAATTTTATTGTTAAATACACATCTCTGAGGTGGCAACACTATTTTCTTACTATCCTAAAATTATTTTATAGCCATGTCTTCTCTATTAAACCAAACGTCTCTCACCTCTATCAAATCCCTGTAGTCACAGAATAAACAAAATCAAATTTAATCTTCATTTGGTTCATTTGGCAGAAAAGGATATTTTGGAGTTGATTTAGGATTTTTTTTTTTAATAGCTGAACCCTTTTCTCTATGACTTAAGTGGTTTCCCATCTGAATGTTCAAGAACTTCAGCTGTCTCAATAAGTTTTCTGTACCTTATCAATCACTCAAGTTGAAAAAGAAAAACTCAAAAGAATGTATATAAATCGTTCAGTTCCATCATCTTTTAAGTCTCTTCACTAATAATCAACCTTACATTTACCTTTGCTTTGAAGTTGCTGTTTGTTGCAAGGCAATACTCATTAGATAAATATACCATTATATAGGTTTCTTATTGCAGAACATATTTTTCCTATGAGAATGAAGAGTTAAAAATCCGGATAAGTTTGACAAAATGACAAAATTACTATTACAGTTAGTTTCACAGTCTAAAAGATATCTCAAGTGTGATTTCCAATGATATTCCTATTAGTTCAACAATAATACTGCAAATAATTGCACTTGTGATTATATCCAATTGCTGTGGTTTATTATAGTCACAGCTAATGTAATTTAGAATGGATAAGTGGATCAGTTTTTAGTGGATAAAAATATCCTAAACCAAAAAAAGATTTTTCTGGTTTTCCCAAATATCCTGTAGCATCCCCATGCATTTAACTGATTTTCACCATTTTGTGTAGGCCTATTGCTCTCTCAATTTTCTCTTCAAAGTCTCCATAAAGTTAAACTGTCTTTGCTTACTCAGATAAAATTTACAGGGTTGTAGGTTGCAGCCATGTTGATCTAAGGACATGGGAAGACAAGGCTCTTTGGGTGAATATATCTTTTATTAGACCAACAATAGATGGGGAAAAAAATTCTTAGCAAGCTCTTGGGTTTAAAAGCCCTTCGTCAGGCTGACTTCGCTGACTGGCTGTCTTGTATGCATACCAGCCTCTGGTATGCATACATTCCATCCAGGTAGAGCACACACCAACTGCAGATGCTTCCTCAGCCTGCTGAAGGGTTTTTAAACCGGAAAGCTTGCTAAGAATTTCTTTTTTCCAACTATTTAAGTTGGTCTAATAAAAAGATATCAAATTCACCCAAAGAACCTAAGATAAAATGTGGCTTTTATGTTAAAATATTGTCATTTTACAAATTAAAGTTTAGAAACATTTTCTAACTTCACCTAATTTTCAGGACTGGATTTCAAACATTAATTAGATCATGCATTACAATTGCCTATCTAGACAGTTTTGTTAATTTCATTATTATAATAAAATAATGCACAAAAAACAAACATTTTTCAGACAGGTAGTTGAGGTACAGAGAAAATAAGTGGTTTACCTAGGATACAAAGGAAATCTATTGCAGAACTGGGACTAGACCCCACAACCTGGGAGTCATAGTGCATGTTTTAACCAAGAGAGCATCCTTTACACCTCAGTTTCTTTTCTTATAGTATAGCTTCTACACAGTCAGCACATCTATATGAGATGCTACTGCACAATAGCAATGAGTCACTGTGCAGTATTGCTACTAAGCAGTAGTGTTGGTAGGCACAAACTGTGACACAATGTTACCGCATAGTAGTGTCTGCAAAAAAAACTGTGTGGGGAAGGTACACAAGTAACGGGTGTTACTGCACAGTCATTTAGTACTTGCTCATGCAAATACTAAATGATTGCACAGTAACAACTACACAGTCTGTCACTCATGAGGACTTGGCCAGTGATTCTCTAATTTAGTTATTACTGACATAGATGTAAAATTAGACCTGAAAAAATAGTCTACTATATGCTTGGACACACAACATGTTTACACTTCAACATTTACATAGCAGCATTTACACTTCTGTAAACAAGAGGCAGGCATACAATGCACAATCCTATACCAGTGTAACTGTTTTAATGTGATGCAGAATTACCCCAGGAAATATCAAGGGAAAACTTGAAATCCGTTGTGTTCATATCTGTCTTAGGGTAGACGTCTGTTATAAGCAGAGTATTACCTACTCCCCTGCCATCTAGTGGCAAAGCCCAGTAGTAGCTGCCCACCAGTCTTCTGCCCTCTCTGGATTCTTGTGTAATCTATATTGGTGTACAAAAGCACCGTGAAATATACTGGTATAAATGTGTTATTTGCCTGATCTGGTTGAGAAAGAACATATAACACAGAAATAAAACACATGAAATAGAAATATTGCCTGCCATATGCATTAACATATCTACAATCCACATATGCCCCCTGCCATCTGACACACTGTATCTGAATTTCTGTTCATCCATTCAGTGAATCATTTATTCTTTTCCACAAGATTCCTAATTGCTGAGGACAGACAGCAGAGTAAATATATAACAAATGAATGAAGATAATGAAATCACTTTGTTTTCTTCCAATGATCTGTACAGCATCATTTCTGCTGATACCTTGCAATGTCTGACCTTTTAAACTGACAGGATGTTCACCACTGAAGCTTTTTAAAGACAGCTATCTCATCTCAGAAAATGGAAGCCAGACATCCAAGACCAACTTATATTTGTCTGTGAATCAAACTGTCATTTTTGCTCTGTTAGTGTCTGTTATCACGTCTGGACAAGCAATTATTCTCTAGATTAGGTTTGTACAACCTTGAATTTTTACAAAAGTCCTTGAGAGTTAATGTAGCCACTTTATGCAGCTACAGTTCATGTATATGAGTTAGTTATACAGAATCTTGGCAGCTAGTGCTGCTAATAAACATTTAATTTACAACCCATACAATTCTTTTAACTTTGCAAAGTGCCTCATGCATCCATCTGTTTCCTCTGATTTATTAAATTCCCTATTTAGTTCCCATTGCATTTAGGCAAATGGCATACATTGCGCAGCATGAAAGCCAGGGCTGGAACATAAGCAGCTCATGATTCAGCAGTGACAAACCAAAACTTTCATTATGTTCCCTGTTTTAGGATTATAATCTGATTTGGTAAGACAAAGTAACACAATGTGGATAGCTGTCTCTTTTCCGATTTAGTGCACATTTCTGATTAAGACCAAAGGACTGAGTACATTCTTGCACAGTAAAGAGATTAAATTATTTACACATTCTGCACTGAGCCAAAGGACATAAAGTTACCTACCAGAATAAGTATCACACACTGCATTATACACATAGCAAGAATAATTCAAACTGAAGGGTCTCAACCAAGATGCTGAATAATCAAAATCAATCTGGAATTCTGAGTTAAGGTGAATGTCTTAGGTCAGAGATCAGAAAACAGTCTCTGAACAACTTAAATAATGTATAAATAACCTAGCACTGAACTGCATTCTCTTTGAGATAGATGTCATCCAGACCCTAGCACCTTTGATCTTCTGTTGCCTGGAACAGGAATGAAAGGCTAGCTGCATGCAATTAGATTACTAATCAGTCATGCCAGAGAAATCATACTCAAATAATTTTTGCAAGCTGGAGCACTATTCTTAAGGAAATTTGTGAATACCCTCCCTACATTCAAAACCATTCACATAGGACATGTTTACATGTGCATTAATGCACCTTTCCTAAAGTACATTAAGTCTAGTACTTCCAACATGAGGTACTAAATAAATGCTCCTTAGGCTGCCCTAATGCACAGTAGCAAAAGTGCACATTGTTAGTGACACTTAATGCACAATAGCCTATTTTATGACGCATTAGCATATTTGCATGCTTTTTTATGTGACACTTTAATGCACAGTAAAATAAGCTACTGCACATTAAAGCACACATATAGATGTGCCCACAGATATGCATTACATGTATGAGATGAGGTTTGTGAACTGTTAGAATCTGAATTAAGGATTCTTATTGCTCTTTAAAAAAATTGTAGTTAATAGATGTGTACAACTCAGCAAAAACTGGACAGTACTTTGTCCTAATTTTCTGATGCCAACAAAAGTGGAAAGATAAACTTGGAACACCGACATCTTTTTAAGGAAAAGGCTTTAAAATGTAACATAGTTTGTAGATGCCCTGAGGGCAAATTTAACCATTCATGATAGTAAAAATTATTAAATTCCTAATGCTACCCTCCCTATCCTCTTCTGGTGCCTTTCCCAGGCTTCTGTTCCCATGACCCACACCACACATATCCCTAACCACCCTTCCAGTCAGTCACATTCCCTTCATTGCCTGTATCTCTTCTTCCTTCTATCCAACTTCTTAACTGCTCTGCATTGAACTAGGCCTGGACATCAGTGAGAGAAGCATTGTGAGCACAAGGGAGACAGTTTCCTTAGGCTCCTTTACATGTCACAGGTCATGCACAATTACCTTAACACCAGCTACAAGTGCAAAGTACTTATCACACAATAAAAAAGCTCCAACCAAGTGTATATTTAGACCTAGAAAATGTGTACTAACTTTATACTTGGCTGCTATCAAGCTTTAATTTGCACATGCAACTGGGAGCCCTGAAGCTGGAAGCCCCATCAGGTGAAACCCCATGCCCTGGGGATCACAGCTGTCTCCATACCCAAGCTCCAGGGATGGCAGCAGCCACAATCCTCTGGGCTCAGAGGTGAATGGGATAACCTCATAGCTGAGAGCCCATCAACTAAGGGGGCTTCCAGCCCTGGTAACTTGCTTCTTGACTGTGCAGGGGGAGCCTGGGATAGGCCTTGGTCTCCACTGGAAATAAGGCATGATGGCTCCCGATGCAGTCCACGGACCCAAATAATTGTCCACCTGTGGTTTAACCCCTGCCAAATTTAAAGTTCCTGGTCAAAAGAATAGAGGCCACAGTTCTCAGTCATAGTTATATGAACATTTTTAAATATAGGCAAACAGCATTTTTTCCCTAATATCATTCTAGTAAAAAGTTATTCATTTTAACCAAATCTTAAAAATTGATATATATCAATTTGTAGCAGACATTTGTCATGATAAAATTTCAGCCCAACTGGAAAATGTGGTGAACAGACATACAGCTGAAATGACTCTGCTTGGATAACTCCAGCATAGACTGAGAAGTGTCAGGAAACCGTAACCTTAACACTGCAGTACCACCTATACGCAAATATAAATTAACATAAATTGTTATGATTTCATTCGGTGAAAAAAAAATTAAAATTATGTTTAGCATATCACTTTTTCCTTCTCTCCTCAAAAATGGCTTATCTTCCATCTACCATGGTTTTCACTGAAGCACTACTTCCCCTGTCAGTGACCATGTCTATGAGATGCTGACTCTGTAGTAGCTTGTTATGACTGTGCAGTAGCATCACATGGCACAAAGCGTGATGTGGCGATACTCTGCAGTAGTAATGAGCTACTGTACAGTCAGCATCACCTAAAAGCTATACAGTGATGCTGAACTGGAGTTACTGTGCAGTCATTTAGCTTAGCTTATACAAGTACTAAATCACTGTGCAGTAACAATTGTGCAATTGTGCAATTGTGTCTCGTGTAGATGTGGCCAGTGTATACTAAGGAAATCTTCCTTGCCAATGAGAGCTGTATGAGTTTCTCTCTTAATGACTCTCTCCCTTCAGAGCTATAATGCTTTGCTATACACTGCTGTGACTTTGTTTTCCAACCTATCAAACACACTCAGCCCTAGGGAAAGTTTTTTCCATAATTGCCTACTTCAGAGTTTGTTTTGCCTTCCATGAAGCAGATGATAACTGTCAGAGACAGGTTCCTGGATTGGATGGGCCACTAGCCTGATCCAGGATGGCATTTCCATAGCAATACAAATGAAATAATGTCTGGTGGCCTCAGATGCTACTGTTATAGTGGGCAATTTTAGACATTGTTGGTTGATGTCCTGTGTATTAAAAAGTTTCAAATACCCAGAGACCACTGTTAAAATATGATGCATTTAAAATATGAAGTATTCATAAAGCACACTGTAAATACTGTTACAAAAGAATGTTAGATCTTCCAGTATATTTTGGTATGTGCGGTGACAAATGTTAATATATCATGTGAATAATTCTTTGGTAACATTATAAAATGATAGCTTCGTAAACTAATGAAAAATCAAGAGGAGTAACCTTGGAATACATTTACAGTTTTTCTAAAGTTGTTATAAGTGACTCTTTCAACTTCTTCAGAAGCTGACTTTTTTGACGTTGTCTAACACAGCAATCTGTCCTGAAGGTTATCCCAGGTTTATTGTCACCACAATAGCAGAAGGGCATAGCATCTCAAGGACTCTAAGACATTTTATTGTTCTGTTTACATTCACTACTTAAGTAACTGTTGTTCTCTGTGCAGCCATCTCAGATTAAATGTATTCTATACATGAATAGTAGGGCTGTGTGAAATGCCATTGTTTTGTTTTGACGTCCATTTCACTGTTTTGAAGGGACAGTGTTTTGTTTCATCATTTCATTTTATTTCAAAGCACTGTCCCATTTCATTTAATCAAAACGGTTTCACTGTTTCGACTCATTTTGACGTTTCGCCCTCCGGCTATAATGGAGAATAATGAAAATGCCTAAAACATTATTATTTGTTGCCTGTTTCAGATGCAAGTTGCAAGGATGGTAGCCCCTTTTGAGGGCATGAAGCCTGCTTAGTTTCAAGGAAATAGGTGCATAGATGTCTTGGAAATTGCACCTCAAAGTCTTGAAAGCAAAATTCATTTGCTGGCAGCAGTAGCCTTTTGTCATCGGGCACACAGATCCAGGAACTTGCACCCTTGGGAGTGCTGCAGGGCTGTGCCAGACTCCTCCCAAGGGTGTGGGCCCCTGGATCTGTGTTGGATGACAGGAGACTACCACTGCCACCTGGGACTGGTGCTGAGCACAGCCCACCCCCAGTGCTAGGTTCCATGGAGCTCAGCCTCATGGCGGGAGGCAGAGCGCAGCCTCGGCTCTCCCCACATCCCACCGCCGGGATGTATTTCATGGGGCTGGCAGAGCCAATAAGAGCGCAGTGCAGTGGCGGGAGGTGGGGAGAGCTGGGGCTGCACTCCACCTCCCACCACTAGGCTGAGCTCCATGGGGCTGTTGGAGCTGATTGGAATGCAGCCTGGCAGTGGAAGGCAGGCAGATCTGGGGCTGTGCTCTGATTGCTGTAGAGCCACTTGAAGCGCAGCCATGGCTTTGCCCTGCCTCCCACCCCCGAGCTGCTTTGAAACTCAAAATGTTTCAAAACTTGTGAAGCATTTCAAGGGCCCTTATTTTGTTTTAACCTGTTTGATAATTTTTGTTTCATTTAAATTTCAGTGTCTGAAGCTTGAAACGTGTCAAAACAGCTTTGAAACGAAACAGTTGGCGAAATTTCGTACAGCCATAACAAATAGCTAGTTTCTCTCCGTTTCATTAATGAAAAGGAAAAGTTACTATTTCTTTTTAAAGTTGAATAAATTTGTTTTTTATTTTATTTTTTAAATGTTTTTACATGCATTTTGAAATTAAAAAAAATCAAGCACATAGATCCTTCAAAATTTTTTGATTAATTGATTACAGGAAATGTGCTCTGTATTTCCTTATCTGTCTAGTTCTGATGTCCTACTGTGGCACCTTTAGGAGGGGTCTGCCACACTGACACCTGCCCCTCCACCCTCTGTCTCCTGTCCTGTCCCATTCCCCACCCCCACATCATGTGTCTTGCCTTCCAGCTCTTTCCAGGCCCCACCTTACTTGCAGTCTCTTGTCTGCCACAACTTTGAAATTATTTACCTTGTTGTTGGGGTGGCGGTCTCTGGGGGGTGGGGGTAACTTGACTAGTAGGCTTTGTCTGCCCAGCATGGCAGCTCTCCAGCTGAGGCCTGTGCTTGCATGTAAGTGCTTCCACTTTAACGGAGTGCTCCTACAGGTTTCTGATCACCTTTGGGGCTTTAGTTGTCACAGCCTTGTCCCCCTTTTTTCTAGCTGCACCCTCCACCTTGGTTCACTGTCTAAGACCTCAGCTCCTGGGTATCAGCCATGTCTTGGCAAAAGCCCCTCCTGGAGTTCCAATTTCACCCCACCAGCCTCAGCCGTTCTGCCTTGGGGCTGGTTTTTAGCTCCTATAGCAAGGGAATGTCACCCAGGCATTCTGCTTGTGGTCTCCTCTACCCCTGTAGCCACAACCCAATCCTCTAGTCTCAAGTTCAAAATGGAAAATAAATGCAAGCAATCTACTTCATCAAAACAAAGACTCCCTCCCACTCTGGAAAAATATTGCCTGTAGGCGCCACCTCCCTTGGAGCCATCTCACCTGAACTCCCCTAGTTGACTTGTGTGCCTACTTGTCCATCTCCAGTAGCCTCTATTTCCTGGGAACTCCTTTCCCTGCCACTTGCCAGGACAGACTCCTTTGTCTGGTCAGAGACTGGGTTTATTTTCCCAAGCCCAGTCTGGTTTCAGCTATGTGACAAGATCTTCTGCACCCAAGACGAGGTGAAGCTAATTGCTTCATTAGCTGCCTGGCCTTTTCAGTTGTTGGCTCAGTCCATCTGGGCAGCTACTCTTTCCTGCCCTTCCTACTCCTGGGTTTTCTAGTAACAGGGCCAAGGGCTCCCTGTTACATCCACAGACACCTCATTAAGATCCATAGATTTGTAAAAGTATTTCCAGTGATTTGAATGGGAGTACTTACGGTGAATTAATCAGAGTTTGGCAGTAGGCCCTTAAAGGAGTTATAACAGTTAAAGGATTGTTATATCAGTTCTTATTGAACACCCAGCCCATTGTATTGTTAACTATGGTTCAGCAGCAAGCTAAGACCCTCTGCACTCAACTGCTCCTTTTCCCAGTAGCCTCACCTTCTTTTGGGACTAAGTGGTAGCTCAATTAAAGCATTCTAGATTAATGAATTTGAGTTTCATTCCAGACTCATTCCAAAGGTTGCCCCTAGCTGCACTAGCACTATATGGGTACCTAGTAATTCCAGCTGAGAAGACAAAAGCAGTCTTGCCATATAACTCTTTTGTATATTAATGGCTACAAAAAACTGTCATGGGCTGTTGGATTCATGACAACCTTTGATCACTTCCTGTTTTCTTACAAAAATTGTTTCCTCTCCTCTATAAATAGGGGTCCTCCACTGCAGAGTAAGGCCTGTGAATAAAATAATGTCCTTAAAAAGATTATCATGTCTTAGAAAGCACCATAGTGTAGATGAGGGTACTCTCAAAAACAAGTTGTTTATGAGCAAATATTAGGTGGCAGAAAAAGTTTTAACTGTACTAGGTTCATGGAGAGAGAGTTTCCTATATCACAGCAGCAGGCAGAAATATATAAGGCTTAGAATGAAAACACTTAAAACTGACTTTTGGAAAGTATGCAGCTGAAAATATTTGGTGCATTTCCACTAAACCACTGCCCCATACTCCTTTAGTAGACCTGTGAGCAAAAAATCTATAGAAAAAGAACTTATGGTATATAAAGAAATTATAATATGTCTATCATTCCTGTGAGTAAACATTATTTTCAAGATTTATGCTCAAACAATGATGGATGGCTCGCATGATCATAAATCTGCCTTAAATAAATCTAGCTATCTCCTAGCCTACCTATTCTAATTCCTACTTTCAGATAGTGTCAGGTTGTGACAGTCAGGGTGTCTGCATTGCTATGGATTCCTTGTTACTAATTCAGTTGTTGACTTCATGGTGCTCTAACTTCACATACATACTTACTGTCAACGAACTCAATATCTAAAAGTCCCTTCTACAATATTCTCATCAAATTCTCTTACCAAATTCTCTGTGTCAAATTCTCTTACATCCTCTTCATTCCCTCTGGTTTTATAGCTCTTTTGTAGGGTACAGAAGAGTAGCTATCTACTTATATGTTTCTGGGGAAATATAGCTTACCATGACTTTCAGGGAATGATCTTCAGAGAACAAAACTTACAGCCAGCTTACAGGTAACTCCATGACCTTCTGTAGGTGGTACCATAATGCTTCTCTTATTCAGCTATGCCCCACCTTTGAAGCACCTGTCCTAAGACCTCCTATGGTAATGTCAACATTGCTTAAAGTATCTAAGCTTTCTCTGAATATTGGTGTTATTGTTAGAAGGAATATTAATTTGGTTTGTATTTTCTTAAAAGTATATTTTTGAATGGTAGATACTATGAATACTCATTTTAATGGCAAGAAAGAAAAAAAACTTGACTCTTCTGAGGACCACTAAAGTTTGTGGTTGGAACATAGAAGAAGTGCTATTTGGGCTTAGCCAACAACATTTATAAAACATTTTAAGACAATGATTTATTGAGAAATAAGTTCTATAAAAGTAAACATTCATGAACTGTGAAGTGGTATATCTATTTGCAATAATTTTATTTAATAAGCATCTGACTGTTTCGAATACTAGGAAATAAAGACTCTGAAGGAAATCAATCAGCAGATTTACTGAACTTAGTGATTACTAGTATTTGTAGCCACATTAGTATTGGGAAAACTGTAATAGATCTCATAGATTAATGAAATGCATTTTTCGCCTGAAATTTACCATATTTTCTTACATATAACACACAACTTTTTTCCAAAAAACAGCTGCTAGAAATAGAGATGCAGCATATAAACATGGAAATACTCTCACAGCAGTTGCTGTTGCTTACGTTTCTACCAGAAGAAAGTCAAGTTATCTGCACAAGATCCGTAGGAAGCACTCTTGGCTCCCTAGTGACTGCTACTCAGTTATATGCTACAAGGAAAAATCTTTTTTTTCTTCATTCTGCCTTTCAAAACAAGGTGTCTATCTTATTCCAGACATGTCACATGCAAGAAACTATGGTAATCTTAAATTACCTCCACAATTTGCACCCACAAATCATCCATTTCCACTTTAACATTCATGCCATCAAAGGTTACTTTTTTGTTCTATCAAGGAGTCTGAAGTTTCCACAGAAATTAATTCTTTCTTTGCAAGAGGAGAAACATACCTGTCAGATTTTCTACCACAATTGCTGAAAATCTTGATATCCTGGATTGATTCAAATTCTGAATGCTTACATCTCAATGACCCAGCTGCAGCAGCTCTGCCAGCTCTCAGACATTAACATTCACATTGATATTCACATTGTGTCACATCCCTCTCAAATTGGCATTTAAGCTTTCCAAGTCTCTGGGAAGATCCACAAGCAGAGCAAAAGGATTGTGGATAGGAGGGGTGAGACTCCCTTAACTCTCATAGAACCACAGTGATAATAAACAAAACAGTATATGTGGCGTATTTGATTCTTAAGAGGGATTCTATTAAGGAAAGACTAGAAGTAAATAAAGCTGATATACAGGTAGGAATATTTCCTAGTTTACAGTAGCATTCACCTTGGTGATTTCTCAGCTTGTTAGAACAGATAAATAAAAATACAACATAACCAATAAGATTTTTACAGGTTCTCTATGAGAAAATGTGTTATATTCAAAAAGATTTATCTCCCAAAGTTTCTTGTGATGGACATAAGGAAAATGCCAGTAGAGCTTATGGTACATAAAATAGGGAAAACATTACAACAGCTGGCTCTACTCTAGCAATTAGAGCCAGGCCAATAATTTACAATGAATAATTCAGTTAGTCTCTATCCATTTTTGTTTTTATAAGTTTTCCAGAAAAAAGAGTCCTAAATACTTGAAATTATTCCATATTTAAAATTGTTCTCACATTTCTAGTGATAAATACTGAAACTGTAGAGCCTTTGCAAATGGGAAATATCTAAAATTCTATATCTGAAATTTGTGTTTTGTTTTATTTATTTGTTTTTTCTCATAATTTAGGTGGCATTGTATTTGTCTGTCAGTTGAATGACATATATCATGGCCATCCAACTGGTGACTCATGATCAATATCCAAACACAATGAGGGACTAACTTGTAGCCCCAAGGCTCCTGGCCTGGGCACTACTCCTCCTACTATTGTTCTCCTGCTGCTACCACTGGAGTTTCCTCCCTCCTCCTCCCTTTTTCCACTTCTACTTCCTGATCCCACTCCTTAGGTTGGGGTAGTGTGGTCTGTGGAGCTAAGGGTATAAGGCTCAAGTGGACCTGAGTCTGTCATGTGCAGGGGAGACCATCTTGTGGTGGGAGAGGTGTAGAGTTTCCATGCAATATGGTTTAGTGGTGGGGTGCCCAAGTAGAAATCATAATTTGGAGAGCCCTGGCTTATATAATTAATAGTATAGATGCAAGGCAGACTTTTCCAGATTGGGATTTTCTATCATTTTTCAAGTTGGGTACACAATATTGCTCAACTCACTAGGTCTATCTGAATATTTATCTCTGAGTCATTCAGATTTGTGTTTTGTTTTTGAATTTCTGTACCTAAAGCAAGATGCTTTCTATGTCAGTTGAACTCCTCTGAAAAAGAAGAACTCATGATTGATTCTTCAGTCTCACATAAGAGAATATCTAAATCTGCTGCTTGTTGTGAAAGCACTGGCTCACAAGATGTCAATGACTAGGGACAGACATTCAAAAACCCTAAACCTGAATAGATTCAATCTTTGCAGGTTAGTCTAACCTGGTTTAGAGGGCTGATAACAGTGATTCACACCTCATCAGCAAAACAATAGCCTCTGTCCATTAGTTCTAACTCTTCTAAACAGTTTACCTGCTGACCTGTTGATTTGCTCCAAATAATCCTAAACGGTCACTGTTCTGTCTGCCTGTCCAAGTGAATTGGAGAGAGCCACACACACAGACACCTCTCAGTATTAGTTAGCATACCATGTGCCTAGGTTTCGTGGGGTTGGGGTCCGTGCTGTGGGAGATGGAAGGTAAAGGGGAATTCCTGCTTGAGCAGTGAGAGGTGGGGAGTAGGACAGAGGAAAGTCAGGTGGACCCTGCTGTGCCTGCAAGTCTGTGCTGGAGCTCCACCCAGGAAGTAGGGGACAGAGCCAGCTCCGCTGTGGAGCAGAAAGCCTTGCCCAGCCCAGAGAGCATGCTGGGATATAAATCGGTGTGGCCCAGATCAGTTAAGTTGGATACTACATTCAACCGCATTAAATTCAAAACAGTTTCAGCCATTTTCAAAATGCCTTATGTGCACTGAATATCTGTTCTGTTACAGATTTAAACCAGTTTCTGATTGCTTGAACTGGTTTATGTGTAATGTCTGTGTCTAGTTAATAGGTCTATTGTTCTGTTACTGCCAATGTTTTACTTTGATTGTTGCACCCTGAGTTTGCTGCTCTTAGACTTTTCTGTGGGCTCAGCTGCAGGCTTAGTCTCTCTGCCCTGCAGCCAGGAGTTGGTCCTTTGTTAAAGCCTTGGCTTGAGCACAGAAGCATAAGAATGCATCAGGACACCTGGGAGTAGCTGCTGTATGTACATAGGGACACTGGTGCTGCTGTGTAGTTGCTGCTGCCACTACAATTGCAATCACCTTCACATGGCTGTAGAAAAGTTGTTGACATGCAGGGCTATTGTCCCTGTCACCCCTATTCCACCCTAGTAATGTTACTGTTTGAGCATGAGCTTAAATTTTCTGAAACAAAATACTTAAGGCTGAGCTTTCCCTGGAAAACTTAAAAAATTTTAATTTTTTAACAAAAACTTTTTTTTTACAATATGTCAGAATTTCTCATGGAATAATATGTTCTTGCAATAAAAATGTTGCAGTCCTTGCATTTTTGAGAGACAGGTTGACACAAAGTAGTGGATAATTTTTTTCTGAACTCTATAAGGACTTAGAAGCTGGATATCTGACACAGTTGTGCTACTGTATGTCACACTAGTTCTGTACACTTTGCATATTACACTAGAGTAGGGGTCCAGAGTGGCCAGATGATCAAATGACTCGCAATTGCTGGTAATACAAGATCTCATGGACAGGTGGTAAAAGAAAAGATAATAGCCTATACCAGTGATTCTCAACATTTTTAGGGTTAAGGCACCCTTCACTAACTAAAGGGACCCCTTAGAAAATGCCTACTCTTAGTTTTCACTCATTTTGCTTTTGACTGTAGAAAAATAATACAGTGTTTTTTCTGTTGCAAAGACCTAAAAAAACCCCATCACAGTTAGAATGTTTTTAACATTAGAAGGAATCCCATTTAAAATATCTGGGTTTATCTTGTGAATTATGTTCGCATGCCCAACAATGCTAAGGTGGTCTGGCATCTTTGAAAGAATCTCATGGCACCCCAGGATGCCATGGCACTCTGGCTGAGAATCACTGGCCTATACAAAGTATTGATCACTCACACCCCTGGTTTTTTCATAGTACTACTCCACTACATTTAAGTTACTGATGTGGAATTGTATGTCATGTGTTTGCTTCTTGTTTATATTGATATAAACATGTTAGGTGTCTAAATCCTTTGGGACCTGAGCCTCATTCCCAAAAGTGACTGAGGTCATTATATCATCATATGTCTAAAACAGCAGCTGGGGGCTTGACATTTTGCATTGCCTGGGGCTCTTTAGGGATCACAAGTGGAACAATACATTCTGATGCATGTTCCCAAGATGTGAAATCACTTTGCTGGATAGTTAGGTTAGCATATAGATTCAATTGCCTTTGGATTAACTGAAACAAGAACCTGATGTTGTGAATGAAAAGATGAAAATTGGTTGGCTAGTCTATTACACCTAATTTTCTTATCTTGACAAACTGTTTATTTTTACCAAGACCTTGAAAGTTATTCCTGAATTGCATAGTACCTCCAGCAAAAAGCTATCAAAGGAATATGTCAATTCTTGACTGCTGTGTATCAATCCCACTGTGGATTTTACAACATTCTCCATCTGCCCTTGTCATGTGAATAGTAGCCCTCATTACCTTTGAAAACAGGTTTGAGAGAGTGATGGGATATGGAATGACTTTGTCCAATTTGCACTTGCTGCATAAAGTCTAAGGTATTGAAGCTGCTGGGATTTTCTAAGTCCAGGGGCCCCTCTTCTAAATCAAAAGTATTTTAATTAATTCTAGCTTTCCAGTTAGGAAGAGCTGTTTTGATTAACAATGTAAAATTTTGTTTTGCTGTTTTCCATAGACAGAATTAAGAAGGCCAGTGAAATATTCCTATTTTCTACTGTACAGAAGTTAGAGGTAAGGAGAGAAATTTACTTGTATTTTTAGTCTACTCTATTTTCCAGTAGTAAAGATTATGGCTGCTTTTTTATCATTTTAATGCAGTTGCTTGCACATATACTTTATCCCCATCTCACTGGTAATTGTTTATTGAAAACCAAAGAACTGTAGGGGTTTCCTCACTCTTCTTAATTTGTTTTAGCACCTACTGTAATTGTTTAAATATTTTCCAGTATGTTAATAAAGACTGTATAAATATTCAAGCATTTTATAGTTATTCAAGCATTATAGAGTTATATATGCAGATTTTGTATCCAGTTTTGAATCACTAAATCTTTTTTCAAGTACTTAAGTACAGAATCCTGTAAAAGCTGAAAAACTGAGACATTCTCATTGTGAGTATAAAATCTCTGCCATAACTATTTTATTCATTTCAATAAATGGAAATAAATATACATTTGCAGTGCACATAATAAGATCATACTTTCTCCATTGGTGTTACCTCTGTATTTTAGATCTAGGGCAAATTAAGTTAATTCAGAATGCTTTGAAATGTAATTGTGAATGCTTATATGCCATTCGACAAGCTCCCTCCTCAGAATGAGAAAATCCTCATCTTAATACTTTTGCATAAAACTCATACCACTGTTAAAGGGGTACACAGAGCCACTTCCTTTCACCAAAAGAAAGCATTTTCAGTTAACATGTCTTTTTCTTTTCTTCCTTTGTGAGTAGAATATTGGAAACATTGACTCATTGTAGAACAGTGTCTGCCTGCACAAGAAAGGGCCTGATTTTTAGGAAGACTGAACACTAGTCTCTAAATAGAAAGGGTGGCTGCTCAACACTTAGAAGACAAGGTAACAAGAATTTTAAACTGGCCAACCTAGTTATGGCAAGTGATCACAGCTGTACTTTGCATTTTATTTCTTAATTTCCAAGCAGCTTTGATGCTTCTGATTTCATACATGACTTATGATTATGCTATTGAAGCAAGATATTCCTGGCACGGTAAGTATAGAAATCTTTATGTATTTATTTTAATAGAAACCAACAATTCAATTCTTTTATGCAAATAGTTATTTTCTTAGAACATTATTTTGACTTTTCTGGCATGTTTGCATGGGGTAATAAAGAGATGTCAAATATATTACCTCTACATTTTCGCATCAACTACTTGAATGGAGGGTCTGTGCAGAGGAGAGTGATTTGTCTCAGTAGAGTTGCTATTCCCTCCCTACTGAAGTATGTAAAAATGGTGCATAATCCCTTCACTTCCTTTAGGGAAGAAACACTTTGCCTCTGGTATGTGTCATGATATGTGTAAATCTTTTGTTTTATGTTTTATGTTCCTTATGTTTTAGGGAACTAGTGGGAACCAGATAGATCTTCCTTGAGTTTTCTTTCCATTGTTTTGATGACTTCAGTTCAGAGGAGACAATAAGCAACCATGGTAAATTGGGGTCAAGTAGGAAAATTTGGCCAAGGTAAAGAATTGTTGAAAGATGTGTTTCTATCTTTACAGCATACCATGTTAAAAATAATTAAGCACCAATGACATAAGTAATTTATTAATAAAAGTGAGGTTCTTATTGCGTATACAAGAACCACAAGTTCTTCCATTCTTATCTAATAGGATTCTGTTTTTAATTTCTACTAGATTTCATATAGGAGAGAAGGGGGGAGGGAAGCTAATGTTCTGTGTAAGGAGTGATTTGTTAAAGTTGCAGTTTATAAGTCATATGGTGAATGGTAGAGATGATTTCAGTTACTATACTTTAACTAATGCCATACCTCATTCCTTATACAGAAGTCTGCTCTTAAAGAAAATCAGGAAAAAGAAGAAGTTCACTTTGCTTCTTTTTGATAAATATTTTATGTGGCAATGTTCAGAAAGTATTTGCTTATTCAATTACTTTTCCTTATATGTTCCCATGCAGCATCACTGAAGAATCTATATAGATGCTTTTCATGATTTAGAATCTTCTAGCTGTGCCAAGTCAAAAGGAACATCTATAATATTGTTAGCTACCAATGCTGTACAAATATAAAAACTCAATTCCTTCTTGATTTTATGTCTCATAATATTCGCAATCCCTAATGTATCAATTAGTTGGTGAGAAATACCATAGCTTCCAATTTAATATTACATTAAGATTCCTCTTTTACTCATTTTATTCTTTTTCATTCATATTTAATACAGACTCAGAGTGGGCTTTTTACTAGCTTTTGATTTTCATAGGTTCATGGATTATAAAGTTAGATAGGGATGTGGTGATGATCAAGTCTGAAGTCCTGTACGACACAGGCCACAGAACCACCCAGAAATAATTCTTGCTTTCCTAGAGTATGCTTCTTAAAGAAACATACAGCCTTAATTAAAAATATGCCAATTCCAGAGAATTATACACAACCCTAGATAAGAACAGCCCATCACTGTTAAAAATGTATGTATTTCCAAGGTCATTTTATCTAGTTTCCAAATCCAGCCATTGAATTTTGTTGCCCCTTTTCCTGATCAGCTATTAATTATGTTGTTCCACATATAAATACTTTCAGACTGTGATCAAATCACCCCTTAGCCTTATCTTCATTAGACTAAAAAGATTGCGCTATTTTTGCCTTGGGGTGTATTTAGCCAAAGACCAAAGACAGGGAACAGCCCCCAAAGTAGACCATATCCACACCAAAATGGATGTATCATAACTGTATTAAATGCCATGCTGGGCATACATTTATAAGCTCATGCTCTCAGGAGAGACACAAGGTTGGAAGGTATTGTTTTTACAGAAGATGATCAGTTTAAAATACAAGAAGCTTTGAATAACTTTGAGGACAGAAGTAATACTAATGGAATGGAATTTGATATGCCAGGTCATACATTTGGAGTCTGTAGTGGGTCTCTGGAACAGTAAGTCACCCTCTAACAGCTGTCTGGATCCTACCTGATTCATCCACTCTGGCCTTTCAGGGTCCCACCCTGTTGCTGGCCATGCTTTGCTATTATAATTGGACAGAGATGTTTCACCTAGAGGGCACCTAGAGAGTGGTTTTGCTTCAGGCTTTGGGTCCTTGTCTGGACTGAGGCCCCATGTCCTTGGCCCACTTTACTGTAGATGGGCCCCTCAATCAGAGGTAGACTGTGGCAGAGCCAGTTAGGGGTGCTCCTGCACTGAGCCACTCACCTCACTGCATCCGACCAACTTCCAAGTTCTGAGTGCCTCCCTGGGGGCACCTCACATCTGGTTGACCCCCTTCCTGATGCACACCCACCTTCCTGGGGATAATGCTGCCACATCCAGGGTCTGGACTGATCCTGGCCCTGTGCCCCCTGGGAAACACAGGACTAGTAGTCCTTGAGAGTTCTTGACCCACTGCAAGAACTTGGGGTGTTTACCTCAGTCTGAAGCACAAATATTGGTGTCCCTTAGTCAGCCAAACCATGGAGATCCCAAGGCATAATCTAGATCTCCTCCCGATAAGTCTTCCATGCTAGGTACAAAAGGAGAAAGTTATTGGTTACAAGGAGTAGGTTTACGGTACAGGGTACAGCAATATCAGAGAAATCCAATAGAGCAACGGGGTGTCAGGGTATCCTTTGATCATGCATCTGAGTTACTGCAAGCTATATATCTAGTTAGATCTCAGGTAGTTTACTCATTAGTATCATTCAGAAGCAGGTGCAGATTTCCTCTGGAGGTAAGCAGTTCATTAATCATGAGTTTCAAGAGAAAGAGCGAGGTTCAGATGGTCCAGCTTCTCTCTGTGAGTTTTCATCATGGTTACTGCTCCTCCTCCAGTGCAGTCCTTAACATATATACACCTTATGACCTCATTTACATGATCCAATGAAGGTCAGCACCTGTTGGCTGCCAGCCAACCAACATGAAATGCGTCACTAGCTGCTGGGTAGGTTAGCAGGGTCTTTAGCCTCCTTCCAGTCAGGTTGGCATTGCTTAGAACAATAGGGAGCTTAAGCCTTCCACCCAGGTATGTGATGTCATTCATGTATGCAGAGGGAGAAGGTTTCCCCCCTCCCTCAGGAATGTATTCAGCTCACGTTATGGCTCAGGGTTACCTGAGGCCCATGGGATGTCTGCCCTCTGCAGTGACCATGGTAACTAAATTATCACATAGCAGAGATTGGGGAGAGGCAAAGATGGTATTCTGCCATGCACTGTTCCAGGACTGTGGGCCACAGATCCTAGGACACAACTTCAGCCTCACCCTTCTTGGGCTCTAGGCCCCTCAACCCTGGTCTTGTCCTTCACAGGCTCTGGACTTATGCCCCATCTTTGCTGTCTGACACCACAGTCCTTCTCTTAACAGTTGCCCACCTTTAAAGGGTTTAGGTCCTGGAGTACCCCTTGAACCTTTCTTAGTGGCCTCATTCTCCCCTACAGCCACAGTCCAATCTTCCAGTCCAATTTCTACACAAAAGAAAAAGGTGAGCATCTGCTTCCAAACAAAAAGTCTCCCAATCCTGGGCCAACACCACACCATGGCAACAAGCTATAACACCAGGCTAAAATACTTATCCCTCCTGACTTTGTGCATGGGTTTCCTTGAAGCTTTCTTTCAGTCTGGACTCTTTCCTCCTTGGCCAGTCTCACTCTTCTCCTCCACAGAGCCCCACTTCTTGCAGCCTGCAGGGTGACTGTCTGCCTTGCCTTAGGCCCTGGGCTTATATGCCTCCAACCCCCTCTTAGGGTCACCTGAGCCACCACTTCTGCCCCAGACCTGTTAATCACCAGCTACACTGTGCTGGCCATACTTTGGATGGGTGGCAATTTTATGAAAGGGCCTCTGATCCTATCAGTTTCTCCAGGGGTCTGGAGCTGACCAACTGATCCCTGGCTTCCTCTTTCCTTCAGTGATGGGGTAGGGGCACCATTACAGGACTAATGAGATTTTCTGCTTTATACTATAGGCTCATCTGTTGGAAATGACAGTAGACAAGAAAGTTCTATATGTATTAGGCAAACACTTTATTATACATTAAATATAAGACACCAATGTGATGCAGCTAAGAACAGAGGAAATATAGTCCTTGGACACATCCAGGGAGATATTTTCAGTGAAAAAAGAACTAATGCAATTGTTCTTGTACTCTTAAGATTTCATCTGGAATACTGTGCATAATTCTGATCACTCACATTCAAGAAAAATGGACTCTGACAGATGTAAAACCCAAATCTCTGACCATACGATACAACTGGTGCTATGTTGTCAATTTAGCTTCCACAGGAGGTTTTTGGTACCACATCAACTTTTTAGTACATATATAAAACCCTCTGCAAGCTGCAGCTTTTCTGTCAGTTGTGCCATGCTCTTTCCATCCTCATGATTACTGAGCCAAGATATTTAAAACCATCAACTCCTCTTAACCTAGCTTTTCCATACATGACATATCTCTTCCTTGCTGCTGCCATTATTTCAATGTTGATCTTAAATCCAGCCTTTGTTCAAGCTCCACGTCAGAATATTGTCTCATTTCTTCCATATTCCCACCACAATCATCACATTGTTAGCAAACAACAGGACTTTCACTTCTTTCCCTACCCTCTTTTACCCTTCAAACACTCCTTTCCTAATTACACTAAAAAGTATGAAATCCAGCACACTGCCCTACTTAAAACTGTTTTATATAAAAACAATCTGTCTCCCCCTTCCTTTTCTGTGTGTAACTTCATTGACTTTATGCATGTTTTTAATCCAATCCACATAAGCTTTACTCACATGTAAACTTTTTAATTCTTCCCAAGGCTTTTCTCATAGCACACTATCAAGTTTTCTCAATATCTATGGAAACGAGAATAACTTTTTTATTATGCTTTAAAAATGTTTTATATCAGTGTCTAGTAAAAAAATATTAAATCTGTCATAAATTTGTTCCTCTGGAACCCATGGCATTCTTTCTTTAGTTGCTTTTCAATCTTTTTTCTTTTTTAAGCTCTCCAGATAGAACTCTTTCACATATCTTTACATGGCAAAGCAACACATACATCTTATTTCCCAGTAGTTCTTAAACTTTTTTCTATCCCATTTTTCTAAATCAGCATCACAATTCTTTTATTCTAATCTTCTGATAACTCCTCTTGCCAAATGCTTTTGAACGTTGTGTGTGTTGGCACTTGAGTTATGACCTAGATACCTTGTTCCAGGCAGACCTAAACCTTCAGATTGACCATGACTTCTTCCATTTAATAAGATGCAATTGTTATTGATACACAGTGATAACAGATAACAAAAATGCAGAAAGGGCAAACAAAATAACTCCCCTGCTTCCCCTTTCCTCCTCTTCGTCCCTCCCCGCCCCTTATTCTATATCTACCAGACCTAGGGTTGTCACAGAGGTAAGGTGTGTCTGACTAGTATATGAGCTTCACCCTGTGATCCTTTCTTGAATATTAGATGTCAACATCCTGGAGGTCAAGGGCTGAGACCCACCCTGCCAATGGGGTGGGCGAGAGGGGCTGGTCATGTGCCCTCTATCCATGGTGGCCTTGGGTTCCCACCTTGGTACCCTTTGCTGCTCTGAAATCTCTCCTTTTGTATGCTTTATCTTCTGATGACTCTTCATTCCCGTGTACCATTGATTGGTTTTCCTGTGGTTTTCTAGTCAGCATATTCGTTTGTTTCCCAAATCCATCACATTCATGCATCTTAATTTGGTCATTTACTCATATCTTAATTTGGACATGCCCTGGCCTCCTAATTTGGTCCATTCACAAAAACCAAAAGTCCCAAGGGCTCTGCAGCTGGTCACTGTGACCTAGCCACCTTACCTCATGTTATAGAACAGTGTAATACAGCTCTTCCATTTCCTAGGCTGTTTGTCTGCTGGTTCCAGACACTGTGGGCCTTGAAGGAAACTTTGTCACGAACAGGCTTTTAGAAACCAATTAACCCTTGCCATTCCCCTGCCCCATTATTCTAATGCATATGTACTTTACCTACAAGCGAATTCCCAAAAGCAAATCTCTAAATAGAATTTTCTAGCCATTGTGTGCAACTCATTTATTCTTACTTCCCTCTTTTCACTCCCTTCATCTTCAAATCACCATAATCTTTTTCATTTAACTCTCCCTTGTCCTGTATTGTTTTCCTCCAATATCCTGTATATTCATAAAACAAAAAAAAAAATTCTTCCTGCACTCATCTAATCACAGTTGAATTGTTAACCAACATACCATTCACATCCTGCATAAATCCAAATTCTTTTGTTCTGTTTTCTTGCTCTAAACTAATACAAAGTTTCTGTGTTGGCCACGGTATTCTGTTTAAGGTTTTCTATGAACTCTTTTATTTTCCTTTTTATTATTTCTCTTGACTGTATTCAGTTTCATTTTCAAGTTATTTGGTTTTCAATCACAACATCCATACCTTGGTCTTATCTTAAACTGCTGTTTGTGCCTTCATTTCACCAAATGTTTGATTTGTGTTTTAACTCCACCTGTTATTTTACAAACCTTCTTTGCCTACTTTACAATCCACTCCGGATTTAACATATTTATTTTCTCTGAAGCAATTTAGAATTCCTTGCCAGACTTGTCATAAGTTTATCTGAGCCTAAGTAACCAGGTTTTTTGAGTTATCTTAATTACTGTAGTTGTCTTATGGTAGTTGCTGTATTACATATTCGGCCAAATTTCAACCCTCTACTTATCTATTGCAGATGTCCTATGAGGAGGATGTTGGTTTGGAGCTGGGTCATTTATCCTTGTGTATTTGTGTTCATTAATATCAACTTTGTGTCTTCCATATTTCCCCTTTTAGGCATTTGGCAGTGGGTGGGGGCTATGGCTTTTGTTTAAATTCTTTCTCCCAACTTATTTGATAATTGATAATTGATAATTGTTTTCATAGTTAAGAACAGAGCTCTTTTAAAATGCCTTATCTCTCTCTAGATATATGTATGTATATATGTATGTCTGTATTACTGTTTTGTACTTAATCTTCTTTGCACATAGCAAATATAATCAATTCATAATCACTTGTACATACGCTACCTTTCAGGCTTGGTCTTGTTCAATTCCTTATCTGTCAAGACGAGATCATAGATAGAACTCTTCCTATAGTTTTGCATATAACATTTTTTTGAGTTTGGAAATTTTCACCTAGCATTTCTTAGAAATGCCAAGATATTTTACAGACAGGATGACACCTCTAGCATAGGTCACTTATATGAGTATTCCAGGGCATCACATTTTTTCCCTAAACATTATACATAGGTTGGTAGGGAGCTGGCCATCTTGTTCTTCAATGTTATTTAGTGGTCTGTAGAGCCATAAACCATTTCCAGTATTCCATTTTGTGTTTTTTTCTGTTAGATTATTGATCCAGAAAATTAATAACATTTTTTTACATAGAATTCTACTCTCCTTCCCCTTTTATTCTCTCAAATAGCTCTTATTATATATAGTATTAGAATCTTGTGAATCATTCTGCTGGGTTTCAGTAATATCAAGCAGGTTAAAGGGTGATTCATAAAAGCACAGCCCCAAGTTGTATTATGTATTACCTAGCCTCATTTGGAACGCTGGTACCAGTATATGGACACATCCTTTTGTATCTTAATTTTGCTCTCAATATGCTGATTTTATGCTAAATGAGTGCTTAAATGTGAACAGATTACTTTGGTTATTAATTTAATACCCTCCCCACCTGTTTCTTATAAGTTTAGTTCCTCCTGTTTTCTCAGATAGAGGATAACAACATGCTAAAGACTTTTCTTCCTTTACTTCAGGGTTAGTATTTGACCTCATTTGCACTTCTTTCATGCCTTTCCAACTTGAAGTAAAAACAAAACATGGCATATCCACTGCTGGTAAAAACCCCTCTCTCAGGGTCTGCAGTATAGAGCCATCATGATATGAAGTGTAGAACCATCCCTGGAAAATAACTCATTCTCCTGATAACACAGTTTGCATGCTCAGATGTTTACCTGGAAAAATGGTTAATATACTAAATCTTGTGGCATATTTCACTCTCTCATTTACTGGGAAAGATTATTCAGCCTTCAAACATGGGAGCTGATCAAAGATCCAAGACTGCTAGCCATATACCTAGGTTGACAATCACTGTATTGAGCACTCAGTTTTTCATACTGTAACAGAAACTTTAGGACTATTGTTCCCTTTTCTTATTCCTCTTCCAGATGCAAGCAGATTTTCAAGCCACTATCTTGTATTTTAGAGAGATAAATTTCTTGCAGAAGTCATCCCTTTATTGTAAAAATGGAATATCTACAAAAATAACATCTGAACTACTTGTGGCATGTTTCTAATTATTCATTCATCTCGTGACCCTGTAAGTCATTCCATATTCAGGTCAGATGTTAGTGTAGACCTGTTTCCCATCATTTTCTTTATTACTGCTGTGATATCATAGCATGCATTTCTAATGTCACAATTCTATTATGCATTTCCCTATTCCTTGTCTTTAATTTTCAGATCCCACTTTCTACTTAATCTGTTATCTGTGGACATTAAGAATTGTAGTTAACCTTTGTTATGGAACTTTGTCAAAATGCTTTTTGAAAGCAGTACTGTTATTAGAAAAGCTGCAATTGTGGTCAACAAGATTTCCTAATTTATTCTTCAAGGTTAGCGTATCTTCAGTATTCATCAATAAGCATTTGATTTTTGAACGAAAATGAAAATGAAAAAAATTTTTGAATGAAAATTTCCTCCCTTTGACAGCACTTCCAGAAAGAATCTTTGCAGTCACCTAAAAATACCTGTTTTGTTTTGTTTTTTTAATGTATAATTAGAAGACTGAATAGCTTGCCAAAAGAGAGACATTGTTTGTTAAATGGATAGATGGTCTTCATAACCTACCGATAGTATCTCTGTTTTCTACACAGATGTTTAGGATTTGGAATCCACTGTGAAGTGTTTGTTTCAATTAATATTCATGAATCCATTAACCAGCTCCATTTTTACAGAATGGAAGTGGACCATATTCTTAGGTGAAGTACATTGCTTATCTAACTGAAGATCTGGCCCATTGAAGGTGTTACAACAATGTCACCTGGAAGTTGGATAAAATACATACTATAGTTGATGGGACAACAATGATTTTTTTGTGAATGTTATCATGATTTCTTGCTATTTTTAAGAAAATAAATATTAATGCTCTAATGGTCACTCATGGCCAAGTTGATTTCTTTCTATGACAAAGTGACAGGATCTGTGGATGCTGGAAAAGCAGTGCATGTAATATAGCCTGATTTTGGCAAGACTTTTCCTATGACATTCTCATTAGGGCTGTGAAAGGCTTTGAACCATGCTCCGGATCTGGAGAAGCTTTGGATGCTTTGGCATCCAAAGCAGCATGTCCAGATTGAAGCACTGGGTTTGTTAGGCTTCCTGAAGTGGTTCGGAGCTTTCGAAGCACTTTGGAAAAGCTTTGGAGCCACTTCAGAGATGCGGCCATAGGGTATAATGGGGAATCAATGAAATATCTGTAACTTTGTTGGTTTTTTTTCTGATTTTAATTAAATTTGCAGGAGCAGTGGTGTCTGCTGAGAGCATGAAGTTTGCCAAGGTTCAAGAAGATTGGTGTAGGGTTCAGCAGGAACTGCACCCCACATTCTTGAAAGCAAAACTCATGTCATGTCTATGTGTTACAACACAGGGGGGTGAAAACAACTGGGGTGATAGCCCATGGTGAGGCCACAAAGCCTGCCAAGTTTCAAGAAGATCGGTGCAGAAGTTTAGGGGGGACTGCACCTCAAGCTGCTGACAAGCAAAACTCATGATATAGATGACCCTGTGTATGTTAAGGCACAGTAGGCTGCAAACTGCAGTGGCCAGAAAGCTTGACAAGTTTCAAGGAGATAAGTACAGGGGTTGTGGGGGAGAACTGTACCTCAAGCTGTTGACAGACAAAACTTATGGCATAGGTGACCCTGTGTGTGTTAAGGCACAGCAGAAGTGAAAGCTGCAGGGATGGTAGCCTCTGCTGCAGCCATGAAGCTGTTAAGGAGATCCTTGCAGGTCTTATGGGTTCTAGGGCCCTGCACCTCTGGCTGCTGACAGGCAAAACTCATGGCATGGGTGCTTGTGCATCTGTGTTTGTCTTGGGGCGGGGGGTGGGGGTTGGAACTACTGCAGACCTAGCTGCTAAGCTACTGTGTTACCATTTACTGATTAATCATAATTCACTCAGGGACCAGATCAATACATGGTTGCTAGCTAATGTAGCCAGTTAATTAGCATCAATTAACGTCTATAAAACCAGAGACTAAGGAGAGGAAAGAATCAATGCAGACAATCAAATGCCCCAAGACAGAGACAGTCAGTTGCACAAGCACCCTTGTCACTAAATTTGTCTGTCAGCAGCTAGGGTTGCAGGGCCCCAGAACCCCCCTGCACCTATCTTCTCAACAGCTGGAAGGCTTTGTGGCCTCAGCAGGGGCCACTATCCCTGCAGCTTTCATTCCACTGTGCCTTAACACACATGGTGTCACCCATGTCACGAGTTTTGCCTGTCCATAGCTTGAGGTGTAGTTCCCCCCAAGCTCCTGCACTTATCTCCTTGAAACTTGGCAGGCCTTGTGGCCTGAGCAGGGGCCACCATCCCTGTGGTTTTCAGCCCACTGCACCTTAACACAGGTCATCTGTTTCATGAGTTATGCCTGTCAGCAACTTGAGGTGCAGTTCCCCCCAAACCCCTGCATCTTTCAACTTGAAACTTGGCAGGCTTTAAGGTTTCACCAGGAGACACCACCCCTGCAGTTTTCACCCCACTGTGGTGTAACACAAAGATGTGACATGAGTTTTACTTTAAAAAATGTGGGGTGCAGTTCCCCCCAAACGCCTGCACTGATTTCTTGAACCATGGCAGGCTTCATGCTCATAGCAGAGGCTACCATCTCTGCAACCTTCATCCAAATGAGCCAAAAGAACAATAAAGCTATAGATACCTCATTGATTCCCCATTATACCCTATGGTTGGATCTCTGAGGCAGCTCTGAAGCTTTGGATCCACTTTGGCTGGATCAAAATGGAAACCTGGCCCAGAGCTCCAGATCAGATCCCTGACATCTTAAGTGGCTGGATCTGAAGCTGGATCAAATAGCTGCCTACTTGCAGAGGCCTAATTCTCATTAATAAGCTAGGAAAATACAGATTAGAGGAAAGTACTGTAAGGGGAGATAAATAAGCGTTTGGCTCATAATGCTCAATGGGTAGTCACCATTGGTACAATGTGTACTTTGGAAGATGTATGAAATGGGATTCCACAGAGGTCTGTCCTGTGTCTGGTATTACTTAGTATCTTCATTGATGATTTAGAGGATAGGAGCAATTCTGCTGATGATAGAAAGTTGAGTGAACTTGCAGACATTCTGGAGAGTAACACTAGGATTCAGAATGATTTTGCCAGATTGGAGAAATAGTCTGAAATCAACTGGATGAAACTGAACAAGTAAAAAAATCCTGTATTTAAGACAGAATAATTTCACAGACAAATACAAACCAGGGAATGATTGCTGCAATACCATAGAAAAGGACCTGGGACTTACAGGGGAACATAACCTGAATATGAGCTAATATTGTACTCTTTTTGCAAAGAAATAAAAGTTAATTGCATACTGGGTTGTATTAACAGGTTTGTCACTTGCAAGTCCAAGGAAGTGGTTCTTCCATACCATTCAGTACTAATTTAGACAGATTAAAAAATGCCCAGGGGAGAGCAATAAAAATTACTAAAGGCCTGGGAAGAAGTTTTATCAGAAAAATCTGAAAGACCTAGGATTATTTAATCTGGAACAAGAAGATGAGTGGGGGATTTGACAATAGAGTTCAAATAATTGAAGAGTGGTTGTAAAGAATATCAAGATAGACCACTCTCTTTGGCAAGACTAGGAATAGAAGTCTCAAATTGCAGCAGAGAAAATTAAAATTAGAGAGATTAGGAAGAATTTTCTGACTATGAGAATGGTTATGTGTTAGAACAGATTACCTAGAGAAGTATAAGAGTGCTAGTGCCTGGAAATTTTCAATTGGGTTGGACAGACTGGGATGATTTAGTCACCTTTTAGCAGGGGGGTGGCATAAATAAACCTGAAGTGCCTTCCAGCTCTACTTTTTATGATCATACTACAGTTTCTGTTACTATATTCTTGAAGTAGTGAAAACAAAAGAGAGCATAAAAAGCTAGTTAAAACTGTTTATAAGAAATGGGAAACAGAGAATAGGTTGCAATGAAATGAAGTGCAATAGCAAAACCTTACTAGAGACCATTAGGCACCTTAACATTTTGAATGCCTATACATGAGCAGGGAGCAGACTCAATGAACTGAACCTGCTGGGGCAGGAGTTGGCAACCCCTGGCACATGTGCCAAACGTGATATGTGAGGCCATTTTGCTTGGCATGCCACGGCCAGCCCCAGCTTCAGGTAGCTGCTGCAGAGCAGTGCAGCCTGCCCCAAGGTGCCTGGGCATTCACCAGCAGCATGGAGCTGATGCTGGAACTGTGCAGCCCAGTGCAGGTGTTTGCACTCTGCCTGCTGCAGCTGTCCAGAGCCTAGGTTGTCCCCAAACAGCTGAGCCGGGCTCATCACCTCTGTGTTGGGAGTGGGGGAAAGCCCAGGGATGCGCTGCCTCAGACCCCTCCCCCACTGCCTGGTTCTAGGCACACCTACACACACCAGTACGAAGCTGATGCCAGACCCTGGCACAGCTGTTTGGAGCCTCCTGGTTGCAGCCGGCCCCAGCTCTGGGGAGCTGCTGCCAGCTGAGAGCCCAGGCTGCTCCCAGCAGGCAGCTGGGATACTGCAAACCCTACTGGAAGCAGCCTGCTGCGTCTTACATCAGCATCTGCATGCTTCAAAATCCTGGTGGAGGCGGTTTATCTAAAGCTTTATATAAAGTGCCTGCAGTGCCACCTTGAAGCATAGGGATGCTGATACACGAGATGCTCCAGGCACTTTAGTTACAGCAGCTCTTGGAGACTCTCTATTAAAGCACCCCTCCCCTCCCCCGCCCCTCCTGGAGCACATGTATAAATGCTGCTTGTGATTAATTTAGAATAATGGTTATTTAACAAACAATCTAGGGGGGACTTGGGCTGGACTGTGATAGGGAAAATAATGATGAAGCAGAAAAGAATTTGCAGTTATTAATTCATGTGACGTCTTTATTCAGGTTTGAGTTAGGGAAACATTTGAAGAAAGTGGAGAAAACTTCTAATGCTCAAATGAAAATGTTTCAAGTGATCCCAGTTGGCCATTGAATTAAAAGAAATCATCACCCAATAGACTTCATAAAATATATGAAGAAAATATATCCTCCAGGCCAGGATTGATATTAATGCAGAGTTTCTGTTGATTTCAACAAAACCAGTATTTCAGTTTATGTTTTTATGTAATAAATAAGAATAATTTATCTCAATACAACTTGTAATATGTTTTTAAAATCCTATAATAAGAAATCAAAGTCTTTGTCACGTGTTTTAAAAATGCTTTAGAAGTAAAAGTTGTAACCACTCAATATAACCCCACAAAATAACTGAGGAGAGATTAAATCAAAATCCAATACTTCCCTGTCTTCAAATACCAGGCATTACAGTAACCCTCTTAGGAACAAAGAAGGAACTCAGTTTTACACTGATTTGCTTAATGGTATTTGAATAATTTCAACATTATTTTCTATCCCATTCTTTGTAAAATCCAAACTTTTTTATATTGGCTGAAAGCTGCAAGCAAAACATTTCATTGAGTTATCCATAATGATTCTCAGCTCTTTTTCCTGAGGGATTGCAGTTAATTTAGAATACTGAAATGTCTATGAACAACTCAGACTGTTTTTTTCCAGTGAGCATCCCATTCCATTTGGCAACACTGAATTTCATCTACTATAATGCTATCCATTTGTCTAGTATTACTAGGTCCCTGTGGAGTCCCTCAATCTTTTTTCATCTTAAATAACCTAAAAATGTCATCTGCCAATTTTCCTACTCACTATGTTCACCAGCTTTTTCGGATAATAAATACGTTAGATAAGAGCAGTTTGAATATGCATGTTCTGGACAACCTAGACAGAATACAAGACTGGCCTTTCCTCCAAAAGCTTACTAATGGGAACAGGGATATTATTTTTTTGACCAGAAAGAGCTATTCCATTTAAATATGACATATATGATAAGAGTTTTCTAGGCCATTTCTATCTATACACTACAGTCATACCTTCTCTATTTGTAAGAAGTCCTAAAACTTATGTGTTTTGAGTTATCACCAGATCCTTAAAAGGTTGTAGAAGTTTCAGGATGGTTTTTAGCAAAAGCAAGAAGTCTTTGGTAAAGACAGGAAGTCAGGATATTACTTGTCTTGCTCTTCATGAACCTAAAATATTATATAATATTATATTTAATTCTCAGTTTTGACTAATACTTATATTTTGCTGACTGTGAGTGCTCACATCCTCCTTTACAGTAGAGAAATAGTTCAAATGTGATAGATAAATGGTGATGAGTTTTTAGAAAAATGTTTATCATTCAAACCAATGAATTAAAGAGAGTAAAAAAGTTAAGCATGTGGAACATTATATAATGGATGATGAATACGGGAATAAAAAATGAAGGACAATGCAGTTTGTTTCAGCACATTCTTTATGATGTAGCAGTACCACCAACGATGGGAAAGATAGTTGGCACAGGTTATAATGCAAAAGAACTACACCATTTTAAGATCAATGTATTAAGTGGTAAATAATATCTGTTAAAAACCTTTACAAAAAAAAAAGAATCACTAAAGTGATTTTTAATTTAGAACATGCAAGAGTATTTGAACAACATGATTTTTTTTCTTTGGGTCCAAAAAATGTAAGATAAAGACTAATGATGCCAGAAAATAGTGAGAAGATGAATAATAAGAAAAAAGACAGATAGACTTGAAACATTTTAATAGATGAAACAGACAGTTCAATGCAGATACATTCTGAATAATGATGACTTTGATGAGTCTTTATCACAAAAGGCCATGTTCATCATAAATTATGAGCTATAAAAAAAAGAAATTCTATAGGCAAAAGACATCTCTGTTTGTAACATTAACAATGTGCAACCAACACAACCCCCCCCAAATTTTAAGATGTAGAATAATGACAACTCTGATACATCTGTTACTCAAGTTTTCCCACGTGTCATAAAATATGTAGATTTAGAAATGCAAAGATTACAAAAAAAAATCCACCAGACATGTCATTGTGAAATCAAAATTTTGGATTCCTGTTGTATCATTTGTTTAGGTAAAAGAATAAAACTACTCATAATAGGAAGGAACTGCACTAGTTACTTTGAACGGAGACCTGCAGCATCAGCAAAGGTGGACAAAATAGTTTTTCATTCACCTGGAAGTCATTTTCCAGTTCATATACCGTTATGTGCTTAATCTGTGCTACAAAACTGCAGTTGCTCGATGCTGTAGATATCAGGCTGTTCAAGGGCCAAATACAGACATTACATTTTTGCCAGTATAAGTGATTGGAAATTGGGCATATAACAAAACAAAACACATAGCATAACAGAAGTTTGGTACACTTCGGTTTAAAAATGGCAGAACACAGTCTAAGATTTGCCCCCCACCAAAGGGTGAATGTAGACACATCCAGATAAGGCCACACGTGCCTCTTGCCACATTTCAAAGCAGTTTGAGATGCAGCAAGAGGCACGCTGGGAACAAAAAAGTTCCCCACACTGCACATTTACAGCATAGGCTCAAAATTTGATACCTGGATAGCCAGGTATAAAAAAAAAAAAACAAAACAGAAAAAAAAGAGGGGCAGAGCACAGTCCAGGACCACAGTTGCTGGAGGGAACTGGAGGCTTGGATCCTCCAAAGAGACACTCTGGTAGCCAACCAGAGTCTCTCTATGCCTGCTCTTTGCCCTGCTGCTGCAGCACACTGCCTGCCCATGCAGGGAAAACAGTGATGCAGGCTGCAGCGACCTGGACCAGGACTTCATTCCAGGTAAGTAGGGGCAAGGGCCTGAAGGGGTGGAGGGGATATGAGGGTACGGGGGACCATTGGGGGAGCAACTTTGGAGGGGTGGGTGCTGCCTCCGCAACATGCCGCCTTACATGGCCTCGGCCCCCCCACCCTCCCACATGGCCCACAGCTAACTGGCAGTAGCATTGCCATCGGGGCGCTCAGTGCCTCCTGACACAGCCCTCCCCATGTGGCACGAGGCAGCACAGCTTAACCCACCTGCCACCCAGTGCTGCCTTTGCTGCATCTCGTGGGCCTGGCCCAGCATGACACAGCCCTGGGCAGCTCTGGACCACTTGTTTTGTCTCAAAGAAACCATCTGTTGCCCTCGGCTGGGTCCTGCATGCATGGAAATGACTTGGTCTGATGTTTTAGGACCTGCCCCTGCACTCAGACCCAGAGGTGGCTGAGAGATGACTAAAAAAGACCCTGCCTCCTCACTCCAACTGCCAGTTAGGCTCATCAGCCAGAGTCATGAGGGTCTCCTCTAAAAATACCGTGGGTACCCGCCTCCTACAAAGGAAGGAGAGCACCCAGCATCTCTGGAGATCCTTCCTGCAGCCATGGACATTGACGGTTGTGATCTTAACCTCAAGGCTGGAGGAGTGGAGCAGATGGTTGAAAAGGTCTCAACAGCTGGCATGGGGGCATCCAGATCATGCAGCACCCTCCCATAGGCATAGAGGGCATCTATAAAACTGAGGGTCCACCTATAGATCCAGGCATTGCATCACTTGAGCCTCTTGCTTTCTCCTACCAGCAGCCTCATGGTGTTGAGGACACTGTCAAAATCTCCCCAGCAGTACAAAGTGAGTTGCAGCTTGCTGGTGGGCCTCCAGGTGTACTCAAATTCAAGGAATGCAAGTAGTTTACCCCTAGGGACTGTCCCTGGGGTCCACAGGCTCTACAGAGCTCACCAGTTCTCAGGCGTCCTCCTAGATTGCACTCAAGAGTACTAAAGGAACTGGCAGACATCATAGCATGGCCATTGGCAAGGATATTTGAGAAACTGTGGTGCTTAGGCGAAGTACCTGAAGATTGGAAGGGGGCCAATGTCATGCCTATCTTTAAGAAAGGGAGGAAAGAAGATCAGTTTGATCTCAGTCCCTGGAAAGATCTTGGAAAAAAATATCAAAGAAACCATTCTTGACAAGCTAAAATAAGGTAACATTTTGAGGGATAGCCAGCACAGGTTTGTCACAAACTCATGCAAGACCATTTTAGGCTAGACATATGGAAAAACTTATTTATTGTCTGAGCCCCCAAGGCCTAGAATAGATTCTCCCAGAGGTGGTGCAAGAACCTACTCTAGGCACCTTTAAGAATTTGGATGCTTATCTTGCTGGGACCCTTTGATCTTAGATGACTTCCTGCTCTCTGGGCAGGGGCTGGACCTAAAGATGTTACCAGGTCCATTCCAGCCCCAATGTCTATGAAATCTATGGCCCTGGAGTTCAATGGACTCCGTAGTCACTGTCTGAACCCTCTTGTTTTGTAAAGGCCCCAGAATTTGATTCAGATTGGGAGAGCTTTACATTCCCTAGGGAAAGGGCAAGGGTTTGGGGGTGGGGTTCCCTCACATGATTGCAGGGCAGAGATGGAATCCCAGGGGGTCTGTGTGGGGTCCCCAACAAGACTGGTCTTTCAGAGAGGAGAGCATAGAGCGGGCTGGTAGCAAGGTATTTTGGGGGCAGGGGGAGAGAGTCATCAGGCACCAGGGGGGCATTGTTGCCTGTCTTGGGGTCCTGGGAGAAAGGACCTCTCCCCTCAGTACTCACTGAGATGAGCCCCATGTCCCCCAGATTGTTGGAGGGAGAGGGCTTTGCTATCAGATCTACCGTTGGGTCATCCTAGGCCTTAGTTTTGGTGCCTGTGGTCTTGGGGTGGCGTAGGCCCTGGCCAGTGGAGTGGGAAACCTCATCCATGGGCTCTTGCTTGGGATGGCCAGGAGCCCTCAAGCCTACTCCACTGGGATTACCCATTTTATCTTTCCCAGGGGTGGGGTGTCAGGCACAGCTGGGGAGGCCCCTGGAAGCTGGACCTTTCTTTCCCTCTACGTGGTGGTCCTGGGGGAGAGGGACATTGTCCACTTCAGAGGGCTCCAGCTGCACCCGGGCCGTCCTCTTGACTTTGCACCCAAAGGGGATCTTCACCCACTCCACCATAGGGTGGTTCTCAGGCGTACAAGTTCTGGTTGGAGAAGAAATAATTACAAGAAATAATGGCCACAAGCTAGCAGAGAACAGATTTAGACTAGACATTAGGAAGAACTTCTTCACAGTTAGAGTGGCCAAGGTCTGAAATGGGCTCCCAAGGGAGGTGGTGCTCTCCCCTACCTTGGGGGGGTCTTCAAGAGGACGTTAGATAGGCATCTAGCTGGGGTCATCTGAACCCAGCACTCTTTCCTGCCTATGCAGGGGGTCGGACTCTATGATCTATTGAGGTCCCTTCTGATCCTAACATCTATGAGTCTATGAATCTATAAGGTGGAGGCTATGGTGTGGAACAGTGCACCCAAGACCACGGCGCCACAGCCTGAACCCAGGTCTCAAAGTTCAGGTTCTGCTTGGGTAGTTGGCACTTCACCCCTTGCCTGCAGGTGAATGCCAGAAAGGGGCACCCACTGCCCAAGCCAGAAGGGCTGGCAGTGGACAATTCAGCCTCCATGGCTGTGGGTCACCCTGCAGACACCTGTGCATAGCTGCAGTTCCCTTGCTGGGTGGCCACTTTGGTGGGGCCAGGGCTAAGGCACAAGCTGAGTGAGCATGCTGGCTGATGTAGCACATCTGGTCCACTCAGGTGCCAGTGGTCTAGGCTACGGGGTGGGGCCCTTGCCCTTTCCACCCCTAAGTGTGGAGGAGGCTGAAGAGAAGCCTTTCCCATTGCCCTTGCCCTGGGTTCCTGATGGTGGGGAATGGAGGGAAGCAAAGCATTTAAAATGTGCCTGTAACAAAGGCTAACCCCAAGGGTGGCCATGATGTTACCCGGTGGCTACTGAGCCCTTGTTTTACCCATCCTTATAAGCATCTTCCCCTTCTAGTTTCCTGCCATGCCTTGGTGTTAACATGTAGTTTGGAATGGGAAGCTGTCCCAGGAATACTTGAGATCTCATTCACTCATAAGCTAAGCTCTAATTGCTCAATGTCTTAAGAGCTAATTTTGTGGCCTCCTCTTCTCCACTTTTAGCCATGTCCAAGTCTTGCAGATGTTACCAATCAGTTAATTACCACCAATCAATCTAGTGGTCCCTTGGCCCAGAACCACCTTACTCTCTCAACCCATTCTTGGGCCCTGGGCTTTCTGGCCCTATCTCAGGCCTGCTCTAGGCTCTGGGCTTCCTATCCTCATCCTCTCAGCCCCACTCTGACCCTGGACTCTCTAGTTACATCCATCTCAGCCCCGCCCTGGGCTCTGAGTTCTCTAGCTCCTTCTCTGCCCAACTCCCAGGATTTAGCCTTACTGCCAGACCTCTCTGGCCTTCCTCTGCCCTGTTCCTGGGCTCTAGCTTTAATCCCATGCCTCTGGCACTGATTCAGGCCTATTTGGATTTGATCCTTCTCACAGCCCCCATTAACCATCAATTGCTGGGATCTCCAAATTCCCTTGGTCCCCCCCTAAAGTACCAGGGTTACCTCAGTCCTAAGGCTATATTACCCATGGGCATTCTTGGTGTTTATTAAGAGGCTGTCTCATATTAGCTGTCTTGCATCAGCCTCCAGGGCTAGATTGCTTGCCCAGCTCTGGACCAGGGCTTATATAGAACCTAAGCCCAATCCTTTGCTGGTCAGGTGTTCCCCCTGATTGCTGCCTGAGCTTTCTCAGAAGGCTTTTCTCTTCTGAAAGTAACTGGTGCCCTAAGCTTCCAGGTACAGCACCCATGGTGGAAAGTGGAAAAGGTTTTAGTGAACTTGTGAGCAGAGTCCTTAGCTCTCAGTTACAAGCTTCGTAATTATATCATTTCTGGATGGGCTCATTCATTCATGTAGACAAATGGCTTTTCCTTTTCTTCAGAGGAAAAGGTGTCTGAAATTTGATCAGAATATTCATTTTTTCCTGGAATGTGTTGGCTTGGTTTTGGGGTATTTCTCAGTTTTAATCACAAGCCTTAGAAATTTTTCAAGCTGCCACATGTTCAGCTTGAACTCTCCTGGGTTTGTTTTCGTAGTAAAAAATACTTACCTGAACAAATGTTTCAATGACAAATGGTTGCAGAGCTCCACCAAATGGTGGGAGGGGGCTATGCACACATCTCAGTATGGTCTGCTGGCTCCTCAGTCTGCCTAGTGACCAATGATAGCAATACACAAGCAGTCCTGATTGGCTGACCCAGACTGCATTGCAGGCCGTCTCCAAACATCACAGTGTGGAGACTGTGAATAGTCTCCCTATTTGGCTAAAGCACGTGTTCAGCCTGAATGGCACACTGTCTCCCTGAACCTATGCAGAGGAGAGTGATGGGAGCAAAGCATGCTGGTATGCTGGAGGACTGTGTCATGGTTTGTCTTAGAAGGGATGTGTATAGAACTTCACTCTCACAGGAGAGTGAAAATTCTCAGTATGTTGATATCTTTCATTACACCAAAGATTCCAGATCTGGAAATCCACCCATGACACACAGGAGATGTGTATGTCCCCATTTCTTTTACCATTGCTCTTATAGTAAAATATAAAATCTTGCTGATATAAAGCAGCACTGGATTTAGACTTCTTTCTTTAAAATTTCTTTCCTGGCCTAACTCAGCTCTTTATCTCACCGGTCAGATACAGTCCTAGTATAGCTATGTAGATGCAAGTTCTTAGATTGCTCTCACAATGCTCATAGACCTCACAATGCTCATAAACCTCAATTAAGTTCCTTTTCTATGTGTAGATCAAGAATTTTTGGGTTCACTTTTCTCAGGATAAAGATAAGTTACTCACTAGTCATCTACTCCCAAAAATTTAATTCTGATTTAGTTGCTTTCTACTATTGTTTATCATATAATAATTCCTGATTTTTATCCTCCTATTATTTTAGCCATTGTTTTCAACATATCTGTTTGCTTAGTGATCTAAAATATTGTTGAATATGAAACATGAAATCATTTTAGTAAATTCTTGACACTATAAATTGCAGATTTCATCAGGTGGGTCTCTTTATTTTGTTTTTAAATTTCAGGCACTACCTGCTCAACTTCTAAGTCATAGGTACTAATGTACGTGGTTATGATTCAAAAATGGTTTCAATGAGTGTGTCCAAATATTTGGACATTGTTTCCCCATAGATGTTTGGTTCCCCAGGGAAAAGTAGCATCGGTGCACCTCACACTGTCACTTTTGTTTCCTGGGGAATGCTTGCGCCACGCGTGCTTTGGCATGTGGCAAGTTATATCAGGTGGGGTAGGGGATGCTGGGACCAGCACTGTGCTAGCCCCAGCATTCTTACTTGGAGTCCTGGGTGCCACCCAGGGCTGCATCCATGATGAAATTGCCACATGGAGCCTGGTTGAAAGCAGAGTGCAACTCTGGGCAAGCTGGTTCCGCTATTCAGCAGCGTGCACTGGCTGAGCTTGCATTGCTCAGGTTTTTTTTCTGTGTCTTTTTTTTTGTTTGATCCCTGAATATCCAGGGGTCAAAAAAAAGCCATGACCCCCCACTCCCAGTGCAGCACATGCTTGGGCAGTGCTACCTTGAAATGCAGAAAGAATTGGACTCTGTGATATGTGGTGCTGCAAATGTGCATGCAGCACCACATACTGCACAACACTCTTCTGGATGCACCCAATCCATTTAATTTTCTGTTTCATTGATATATTTTATTTGCATATCCTAGTGACTTTCCTAGTAACGTTGCATGAATTGTAGGTTTTTAGATAGTCTATGATTTATTAAATCCATGTTCTACTTCTAAGTTGACTGGAACTCTGCAGCTATACTTCTTCCCTCCTCAGAATCCACATCATCTATCTTTATAAATAGCAGTTGTTTTATATTTTTCATTGTCACAGAACATAGTGTACCCAATGCTGGATTTGGCAATTCACACAACTTCAATTCAACTTAAAAAACGCCCCAAAACCTCTTGGCACGTAGTATAAAATGCCAATTTTTTTGGAAACCTAGAAAAAGTTCTCCCAAAGAAATCCACATTTTCTCTGAAGGGGTTGCAAACTCAGGTGTGTCCATCCTTGGACTGAAAGAGTTATTATTTGCTAGAAAATGGCAGAGTGAGACAAGTTGTGTATCAGTACAATGCCAGTCTTTTACAATGAAGAATTCACCTATAATATATGCCATTTAGCTCAGCTGTGTCTGATTCAATCTCAAAAGCCTGAGTACAGGTAGTTGTAATAGGTAAAAGTTTGTCTGTGTCTATACCACCCGTACAGTTGGTATCAAAAAAGATATTACTCACAAAGATTCTTGCCTTTTACCTGTAATTTTATCTGTCCAGAGGGTTTAATTAAAGACTTAATATTACAGACTCCTACACTTGTCAGGTAATTTAGAGGTGATGACAAGCTGTTCTTTGGTCATCCAGCAGGTGAAACAGAATTCTGCCAATAGACTTTCAATGATTAACAATACTTAGTAGACTTATATACTTCTTATAAGCACTCTACCATTTTCACAAGAGCCAGTTCTGAACCTAAAATGAATTATCCACTGTAACTGTGCTCATTTTCACTGAAATATAATTTAATTTTTTCCCCTTTAGGACATTATTTTCAGCAGGAAATAGGGCAGGCTCTTTTTTCCCGGGCACCACCAGGGGTAACTAGGACCAATGGTCACAAGTTACTGGAGAGCAGGTTCAGGTTGGACA
>JAGPOW010000304.1:52466858-52499491 GCA_030014935.1 Caiman crocodilus | reverse complement strand
CTAGGACGTGGAACCGGCTTCCTAGGGAAGTTGTTCTTGCTCCTACCTTGGGTGTCTTTAAGAGTAGATTAGATAGGTACTTGGCTGGGGTCCTGTGACACTGGCACTCGTTTCCTGCCAATTGGCGGGGGGTCAGACTAGATGGCCTGCTCTAGGCCCCTTCTGACCCTAGGTACTATGATACTATGATTATAGTGTTATTTCTCATCTTTCTTAGCCTTTTACCTGAAACTTTTTGCCTTTCTGCTTCTGAGAAAGTTAAATCAATTATCAATTCAATTATATGAGGAACGCAAATATTAAAAAGACACATGATGTGCTTGAAAAACTCTTTGGGGGCACGTCTCTCATTGATATATATTTTTGAAGGATCTTAAATAAAAATTTTTCATATTAGGTTGTAATAGTTCAAGTGGGTTCCAGTAAAATGATTTGTGCATCACTTTGGTCATTCCTTTACAAAATAAAACTAAGTAAAACATTTTCAAATGCATTATTGAAACTCTTCTAAACTGCTACAAAACTTTATTTTTAGGGGAAAAAAGAGAAAGAGACATACATTGTCTATCCCCAGGTTAGAAATATTATGGATATCATTAGCTTCCTCCAATGGTGTGAACAACCCTGATAGACAGAGACCATTTCTTGATCTAAGAAGGCAGTTTGGTTATTTTTTCTCTGCCTATATTTCAAATGAAGTTTAAGGGATAGAGTCCAATGATTATCGGTCATTATAATCTGAGTATGAGTTGAACTAGGGACCTGTATTTGAAAATTGATCTTATTACCAAAGCTCCAGTCCAACAAGTGAAGCATATTTAATATTATTTTAATGTATAGTTTGACTATAAGTATCCATGATAAGTGACAATTTTTAGTCACTTATGGAGTAGAAATGTACTTCTAGCTTTTGGTTTCATGGCAATTTATATATCACCATGAAATCAAAAGTTAGAAGTGCAATGTGTGTGTGCTTGCGTGTGTGTGTGTGTGTGTGTGTGTGCACTTGTGTGCACAGTAATGAAATCAAAAGCTAGAAGTGCAATTCTATTTCATGCCACTAAAAGATGTCTTACTACTGTGATAAATAAAAGGTGACCAAATGCCAGTATGATAGATAAAAAATGACCAAACAGCAGTCCGATGTAAAAAGTGTGAGAGAGTTACGATTATAGTGTTATTGGGGTGTGTGGCTGCACGGCTGGCAGTCACAGTCTCCTGACTGAAAGTCAGCTGACATACAGAGCACATTCTGATTGGCTCTCTAGCTTATAAAAGGGGAGAAATTTCTGGAACTAGCATGGGACCCACACAACATCGGAGAGGCTTGATCACCCTCACGGGAGGTCCTGCGTCCACAGCTCCCTTTCCCCCCAGATGCCCCCATCACGGTTAATTGCATCACTTGGATGTGCGAAGAGCTCTCGAGTTCCCTGCGGTTTTAGTTTTGGAGTTGTTGTAGGGGAACTGCCGGTGCGGAATTGTAAACGGAGCATTTATGTGCTCCCGGTGTAACACTTACAGAAGGTGCCTACACTGGGTACAGTGACGCGAGTCTGTGTACTTCAGCTTTGTAAGTAAAACGTTTACTTGTTATATTGTCTTTTGGACTTTTTCTTAAACAGGAAAAGCAGAGGAAAAGGAAACAAGGCTCCATAACCCTTTCATTCCTGGCCTGTTCGTATCCAGGGGTTAATCACCCCTCGCTCCGTTTCCCTGCCACAACTACCTGATTCACTGTTTTCTTAAGAATATCTCTTAATTTTTTTTCTTGATTTAGAAAAAGGAAGATAAGTATGGATAGAGTAATAATAATAATAAAAAATAGCTACAACTTCAGATGAAACTGTGGCCTTATACCTGCCTGTCTTTTGCACTGTCTAATAAATGTCATTTTAAAAAATTTAGTTCTTACTGGATTTAACCTTTTGATTTCTCTTGCATCATTTCTCAAAATAACCAAGTCCAAAATAGGAAAGGAAACCTGTTGTGAATGCCCTGTCTATATAAGATGATTCACAAGAGCTCACTTTTTAATCCCTAACTGCACTAAGGAATATTGTTACAATGCACTTACCTTTTGAGCTTTTCCTCATTACTTGAATTTTGCCTCTGAAAGAGAAATCTGTGGGACGGAATTAACATTTTGCTTGATTTTTTGACAGCTCAAATCTAAAAATTTTCATGGAAATAACAATAATGACTACATATTCTTGAGAGAAATTTGAAATAAATATGGCATCAGCACAAGTGTTCATGACTTCTTTTATTTAATCATAGACACACAGGTTGATACTTTTATTACATCTCTTTTCATCAGAAAATGCAAATAAAAACTTAAATAGTTTTAGGTAATAATTAGCTTTAACATTTTCTCTATTCAAACTATTCTGTAAAGGATTTCAGATAGATAAAAAATTTATCTTAACCATTTTTTAAAATCCATGGATATTTTTAAAATTAAATGTAGGATACAAATTTTTTTAAATGGTAACATTTTGCGGGGTTCAGAAAACTGCTTTTCACCCAGCCCTAGACTACAGGTTTAAGGTATTTGATGATAAAAATATGTGATATACTGAATATAGTTTTATAGACTGGAAACAATTATGTATATCAGTTATGTTAACTGTTTGTACCCTCCCCTACATAAGCTAATTTATAATAGCTTACCAAAAAACAAGTTTAAAAAAATGGAGGGGAGGGCACACAGATTTAACTGAAACTTTTAGTTAGTCTTATTTCATTTTTAGACTGTTTCAAGGTTCTCTATAATTGTTGTACAAACAAATAGAAAACTAGTAGCATCTTGAATACCATGGTAGGCTACTAATGAAGTCAGCCTGGAAACCTCGTCATTGAATATTGCAATTTGATTGCTATCATATTCTGATTGGACCCTTTTTTTGAATTTCAATGAGCAGATATCATTTGAAATGCAAAACAGTTCTATTAGGGGTGTTTCAATAGAATCAACAAGATTTAAATGAAAAACATCTAATGTTCCATTTTATAAATATATTCAGAAACAGAAGTGCAATGCAGACTCTTTTTAATTCATTAGGAAAAAGTTGTAATAATTGGACACTACTTAATTAATTAATGTTAAATTACAAGAAATTACTGAGGAAATACATAATATATTCTCAATTTTAATAAATGGATTAATTATGATTATTGTTTAGCAGTGATTTTTCATTCTTATTAACCTTGAATATCCATTTGTCATGACAAAAAGGAAATACTGCAAGAAAAGCAGCAGAAACCATAAAAAATGTCTCTAAACTCCATTTATCCTATTGTTTTTGTCATCTCTTTTTATTTGTTTTTTTTTGTTTGTATGTTTATTGCAGTGGTGCCAGATCAGTGGGCCAGATGGGTAGTGCCCAGTTCAGCTGTGGACCAGATGCAGCTGATGGTCCTGATGTGGCACTCAGGGCAGGTTTGGCGGGGTCCCATTCAGGTACATGAAAGGAGACAGAGGACAGCCCAGCCCTAATGTATATCTGTGTAGGCGAAGAGGACTTCACCAGATCTGGCTGTCCCACAGGAGTAAAGAGACATGGCCCAGTCCCAATCTGTCCATGCAGGGGATGGGGGAATGACCTAGCCCCACAGGGAGAAGGAGGTGTGGTTCAGCCTGAACCAGTATTTACAGGGTGAAGGGAACATGGCGTATGGGAATATTACAGCGGGGAAGGTGGCAGTATTACTTGTCACTGCTTCCCCACTGCTGAATTTCATGACCAATGGGAAACTCCATGGGCCAGATGCGGTAGCTCTCTGAGCCAAATTTGGCCCATGGGCCAGAGGGTAAGCATCCATGGTTTATTTAGTTCCAATTTTTAAGGCAGCTGGAAAAAAATGTTCTGCTTTTACAGCCTTCTTAAACTGTAACTTAACTGCAAGAAACTTCCTTGTAGAAAAGGGCTTCTCTTGATAATTCTAATCAAAATATATTCCCTTTTGATAGTAGCTTAGGGTGTAGCCATTTGAAAAACAATTAAATTGTTCTCCTATCTGCACTTAAGTAATTTGTTACTTTGTAGCAGAATAGGTTATAGTTTTTGGATTTATGCAGGAAAAAAATACTATGGGCTAAATTATTTTCTAGTGTATATATAGGCAAAAGTCTGCTAAAGTTAGAGTGACCATAACAAAATCTGGGACATCCAGGACATCTGGGACACTGCCTTCACCCCTAAGTCAACAGCACTGCTGCAGGGAGTGGCAGAGGCACAGAGTCAGAGGCGCTGCTGTCTGGCAGGGTGGTGGGTCTGCCTGATGCATTGCACTGCTCCCCTTCCCTGCTGGCTTGAGCCCCACACACCTGCAGTTCCAGAGCTCTCATTTGAATTTTCACCAATCAGCCAGGATGAACATTCAAAATGTAGGACTGTCCTCACTAACTGGAACATATGGTCCCCCTGACTAAGGTCAGTGAAGCTACAGTGGAATATACAAAGAAAGAATGCTAGCTGGCTGAAATTTTGTTGGTCTTAAATGTACTCTGGCCAATGGTGTTCAACCTTTTTTCATTTGCAAATGAAAAAAAAATTGAATGAAGCCACAAACTCCTTTGGAAATTTTGAATGAGGTGAGGACCCCTTGAAGTGTGGTTTTTCATGTATGTTTGATGGATCAATCATCTTTTCACAGCCTTCCAGGGGTCTGTGGATCACTGACTACTGATCTGAAAACTACTGCTCTGGTTGGTTTGTTAGAGTGCAACCAAATGCTGTTGTAGACATAAAACTTCTCTGCAATCAGTGAAATTGCCCTTAAATGGATGTTAAACCATTTCTACCAACAAAACATTTTTTTAGCTCTAACTTCTTGTATCCTATAAATTATCTAGTGTACTAATAAGAATTAGAGAAATCTTACTCTCATTAGATTTGTTTTTTGGTACATAACTACAAATGAAAAAAAATTATAAAAATGATTTTTATAACTTTTTGTTACTATTATGTGTCAGTATTATATTTTAATTTGTTTTTCTATTTATTTTTACAGTTGAATGGCAAATTGCTCATGAAAAAAATAGTATGTGAGTATATGTCTTGAATATCTGAAAATATTTGGCTTGGTTTTGCCAGTTTTATTCCTTATCCATATCCTAGGTGTATTTCATTGCTTCCTGGACCATATTCTTTTGTGTACATACAAAACATTTGATGACAATTTATTGCCCTGGAGTCTTGATCCCACTACTTGGATGACCAGTATAGAAGAAACATTATGCTGATCAACAGTTTGTGGAATTAATATGCTGTATACTTCTTTTTCAAAGGGCTGACAGAGCCGTATAAATAATTCATAGTAAATAATTTTATGACAAACTTTACTGATACTTATCTTCCCAAAGTTAGTGATTTTGATTCTCTCATCTATTGCAATCACATTGCTTCATGTATGTTTTAAGGCAGCAAGAGACAGTTGGTGGGGAATTCCTACTGAATTCCTCAGAACAGTTCATTAGATATTATAATCCTCTCTTGTTTAAAACCTTTGCTCTCACTAATCATATTTCCACTCTTTTTGTCTTGATTTTTTTTATGGTTGCCCGGATAACACCTTTCGATTACATAAACAATGTTAACAATGAATTAAGAGTATCCCTAAAGAGGACTCCCATAGTCATTTCCTGATTTCTTGTCTTTGGGAGGGGGGAGGGGGGGAAGGCTTTTTTTTTTTTCTTGAGCATAAGGTGAAATGAAATTCAGACTGGTTTTCTTGTGTTATAGTAAGATGATTAAAAAGAACAGAGACATTTCTCACGTAGCACTAAGACAAGCTTATTTTTTTTTTATCTCTGCAGCAGTTTTTGCTATGCTTCAAAGCATTTTGATTGTATTGAAATATACCCAAGTAATATATCAATATTCAAGCATTTATACCAAGCAGCCAAAGGCAGAGGTAGAGGGGAATGGTAAGGAAGAGAAGGAGGAGCATGATCCAGGTAGTTGATATAAAGGTTAGGAATATCAAGCAACTGGGGTGACATCCAGTCAGAAATAATAGCTGTGAATATGATTAGACTTATATCTGAAGTGTGTGTACTCTCCACTGCCATGCAGCTGCAGTTAGCATTATTTTGAGTTTATTATTCTGGAAGGAAAATCTCTGCTGACAAGGTACTGTAATTCACAGAACCAGTCAATGACCTTTTTCTTCTTTCCAGCATGGTTCAGTTATAGTCCTTCTTAAAAATGTTAAAAAAAAATCAGCAATAGTTGTAAAAGGTTCCAGGTCCATTTACGTTGTTATGTTAGGTCCAATGAGCTTGTTTTCAGCTCATTCCACATCAGAAAGCTAATATGAGATGGCAGTCAGTTCTTGAAAATAGGAGCGCTCAGAGAGACTTCAGATTATGAAATGAGAGTCTGAGATAACTTTTATAAACAAGTGTTAATTATTACAGCATTAGGTTCTATTGTTAACATGATGATATTAAATACAGTTGATAATTACACTCAAACTTACACACTACACTACTTACACTCCTGTAATAAGTTGCTTGGCAATGAGAAGGAAGGCTTCAACTGGAATTAGAGCCATAGCATATTGCCAGGGTTGAGAAGTGAGGAAACCACTCTCATAAAGCACCCAGTTTTATTTAATATTACATCTTTAGAATTACTTTCTATTCTAAACAGAATTTGCCAATTAGTTTCAAATTGAAGAGTAACAACAAATAGAAAGAAACCAGTAGCGTAACAAAGCTGTCAGGGAACTAAACTTCACCACGTCTAGAAAGCAATGTAGCTGCTGTTATGCTAGACAGCATTCAGAAGGCAAATGCCATGACTGTTTTTTTCCTCTGAATGTGATGAATGCTTTCTTTGAGCAGCATGAAGGGATGCAAAGCTGGACAGCTTCTGTGTTACAATGATTAACAAAAAAACCTAAAAGATTCATCTGGTTGGAATTGTCAAATACTTCTGGTTCTTCTCTATACAACCGTACCAAAGACTTACTATTTTTTCTAGTATATTATATATGAAAATAGCCAAGGAAATACAAGAGTATTTGGCAACTTTCTTAAAGTCTGAAGAACTTGTGACGCAGCACAGTTCCTTGTTGACCAGGAGTGCCCCAGTAAAGCTTAGCCTTTAATGTGCATGCTATACCTAGAAAGGATGCAATGTAGCTACCCACAGCATTATAATGGACATACATGTTGTTTAATTCAAACATGCTGGATTTGTATACATGAGAAGCTACATTACCTTAGCAACACACTATGGTGATGTAGTGTCAGTGGGCACAAACCATAATGCTGCAGCTACACTGCTATAGCAAAACGCTCCCTCACTATAGCTCATTGCTACAGTGATGTAGCAGTTAAATAACCATGCGCCACCAGCACAGTGCTGTACGGGCTGTTACTGCACCAAAAGGAAGTACTAAATGACAGCACAATAACTAAGGTACCATAGGGGCATATGTAGATCTACCCACTGTGTGTATAGATAATCACTCCAGTCCCATATTTTTTTCTGCTCTTGGGGGAAACTGAAAAGGAATGAAATAATAAAATGAACTGATAAGAAAAAAAAAACTTGGGCTGAATAAGAAGCTATGCTAAAAACTGTGATTTTTAACAACATCATAAGTACCTAGCAATTGTCTGATTAAATGTAATTACACATACTGATCTATAAAACTGGCATGGATTCAGTCTCTTTGCTTACAAAGATATTCGTCACCAGTGCTACTTGAAGATATTACTATTCAACCAGCATTGGTCAATATGTACTATATTATCAAACACTATTATCAATGTATAATTAGGATAAGAAATATGTGTCAGGCATGAGATCCAGTGTTGGCAAAAGGAAAATCTTGCAGATGAGATGACATTTTCAGTGCTACATTTATTGCTTAGCTAAACGAATCACAGCCTTACTCCTATGCCCCAGGGAAAGATCTTAACTTATGACTTGGCACGTGAACTTAACAGATGGACATATGTGTAAGTCACCAAAAGACAGTACTCTGTGTACATTTAGGGTGTATGACACAATTCCAGACAGGAATATTCAAGCAGCTTTCAATCCTAAATCTATAACCTTATGTTTAATATTATGTGTCATTGCTAATTTGGCTTTCAGGTACTTCTGCTTATCAAAACAATACATTCCACAGCTAGACAAGAAAAGATATTTAGTCTGTTTGAATTCTATGGTGCAGTAGGGTATATGAAGATAGAAGGACACAGGGCATGTTTCTACAGACATTAGATTCTGGTTTCTTTTTACTTTTCCCCCAAGTGACTATAAACAATTTCATAATATCCCTTATAAGAAAAAGTGAAAATTAAGGTTGTTGTGACACATTTGGAAACCAGGCCAAATAGGATGATATCATTTCACCACTAATAAACATCTTTGTGCAGCAGACAAAGGCAGTTTATATTTCATTGCCTGTGAAGGTCATAAACACCTTTGACCTGTTATATACAAAGAGATACAACATATGCAAGGTAGGTCTATCATGATGAAGCACTTTAAGGTTCTGTTGATAGTCCAACTGCTCCCATAAAATCATTTGTCTTGGGCTAAGGCTAAACCTAATGAGCTTACTGAATCTCTCACTTCAGAGAAGAAATCACTACATTATCTGCATGCCACTTTAAATGCTATTTGAGCTTTGACATACAGGGTTACACTACAATGCAAAACCTCCAAGCTTAACTGGAGCACTGCTTAGAGATCATATTTGTTCACATCAGTTTAACCTATACCTCCTATTGTGTAAGTGAATTTAATCAACTGATTAAAGAAGCCAAGAGAGGGTCAGGAATTCTGTGATATGTTCCTGTCTCCACATCTCTTTTACTGTGTCCTTATGGGCAAATCATTTAACTCTCTGTATTTTTCCATTTATAAAATTGTAATAATAGAACAGGAAGTGTCAGGTTAAACTCATCATTGTAAAATGTTTTAAAACCTTTGCAAATAAGAAACCAGTGCTTGTATTTTTTTATAATAGAACAACAACACCACATACAACAGCACTCCAATATTCTAATGACACTTATGTTGTTACACTTTTAGTCTACTTGGCAGTGACAGGTAACTGTAGACTTCCCTAACCACACTGAAGAAACATCTGACAGAACATAATGTTAAACGTGGAGAATCATATAACTTACTAACCCTTCAGAATGAAACAATGTTTTTCCTAAGATTTAAGATAAGTATTAAGAAAGGTCAGATGTGTTTTCAGTACTTTAAAGTCACCGATTTTATTAATAAATAATGATTAAAATGTTCACTCAATAGTATTTAGAAGGAAAAACTTAGCCCATACAGCTGTCCTAGAAATTCAATTGGTAGGCAAAAACAAAAATGGAAAGAAAAGAAAAGAAAAGAAAAGAAAAGAAATGTAAAGCTATCCTTTATGAATGACTGCTATAAAACTGCCTTAGTTTTTTCCCATGTGAAATTTCTATTTGTTAGATGAATAAAAGAAAGGCACATGCTAGAGCAAACGTTGAAAAATTCTGGCCAACTTGGTGTCAATAGAAAAATTCTATCAACATCAGCAGAGACTAGGTCTCTCTTGCTCACTTGCTCATTCTGTCTCTCCCTCTCTCTCTCTCTCCCTCCCTCCCTCTCTGTCATTCAAACACACCAATGTATAGGTATGTATTTTGTGGTCCAATGAGAAAATAGGAAACCACAAACATCCTACAATTTGGAAAGTACTACACTAAAGAAGGACTGAAAGACTTCTTGGAAGGTCTTCCTCATTCATCATGATGGAAAGTAAAGATAAAAGAGAATATCTTGTATAACTAAATTGAGTTGAAACCCAAAAGACAAAGCCATTATCACTAACTTTGAAGTCTTGTCACATCACAGACTTTAACTGAGTATTGTGTGGTATTGATATTAAGAGGGACAGTTTGAAAGTTTAGGACAGGAGTGAGCAATACAGCCCATGGGCTGGATCTGGCCTGCCAGGCCTTTCTATCTCGCTGGTGGGGCCCATAAAATATTTAGAAAATAAATATAGCTGCTCCTGGCTGCCTGTCAAAGTCAACAGAAGCCAGGTGCAGTAGGACCCAAGAGAAGCCACCAGCAGGTTCTAGTGCCTGCAGAAGCAAGACATGGCAGCCTCGCCCCCTAACCCCTACCAGAAGCCCGGGCTGAGCAGAGGCTTCTGGCCTGGGCCCTTCGGGCTTTTCCTGTCTCCCTGTGCCAGAGGGAAATTCAGATAAGAAAGAGAGGTGAGGGAGGCAGGGGAGCACTGTGAGCAATCATCCCAGTCCTCAGGGTTGGGCCAAGCTGACTGCTGCGGTGCCAACGCTGCAGCCAGGAGCCACATGGTAACAGAGTGGCTGGTGGGGGCATGGAGAGGAGTGGCAGCAGCTGCAGAAAGGGAAGCTGTGAAAGTGGCAGCAGGGAGGGGGAAGGAGCAGCGAGCGGGCACACAGAGCTCAGCAGAGCTTAGGAGCATAGGGTCTACACTGGTGCACCATGGCCAGGGCCAGCAGAGCAAGGTGCAGGATTGGGGCTGGGCTGGCAGGGGCTCTAGAGCTAGGCCAGCTCCCTCTCTCCCTGCTGGTGCAGCCCAGCCTGGCTCCATAGAGCCCTGCCTGCCCCCGCCCCATGCTCCTGCCACCCCGGTATACTGTGCTGGCCCTGGTATACTGCATGGGCCCTGTGCTCCTGCACAGCTGTTGCTGCAATCCACACACCCACTCACTGCCATTTTCCCCTTCCTGCCACAGCTATTTGCTCGCCACCACCACTGCTCCCATCCACCCCACCTCCAGTTGCTCTGGCACCACATGGTTCCTGACTCCAGTGCCGGGTCACAGAATAAAGCAGGAGCTGGTCTGGCCCCTGTCATTCTTAGCTGGTTCTGTGCAGTGCTGGCTGGACCAGCCTGGCTGGCTGGTTCCTGCTGTGTCCTGAGGAGATTGTGCAGCTGGGATGTGGTGCCACAGCAGCAAGCGGGGGGGAAGGGGGTCTTTGGGATAAGGAAGTGGCAGAAGGGAAGTGATGGCAGATGGGAGGAAGTGGCTGTGAGTGGAAGTGCAGGCTATGCCAGAGTCCTAGGGTCAGGAGCAGCAGAAGCATGGACCCTAGGATTGGAGGAGCACTGTAGGGGGCTCTACCTCCCATGGGGGCAGGGCCTCTGGGCAAATCCTCCCCCTCTACACATGCCACAACCGTCCCCAGCCACGATCCCCGCCACACACCCTTCTCCACATCCCACATACCCACACACCCACAAACCTATACACACCCACCCACACCCGCCATAATATACAAGAGTAAGACTTCCTTTTAATCTATTGTGCAATCACCTCTATGTGCAGTACACAAACACATGTAAATTAGGAAAAAAAATTAAAAATCAAATTAATGCATTTTGTAGTAAATGTTTGTTTTCTAGAATATAATTGGCATTTTTCTGGTTCTGAGATGGCCAACTGGTGCTGAATGGAATATTTCTAGGGGGGCAAGGGGAGGAACTGTGGCAAAGGTCAGAGCCTAGAGGTGGGACTTCCAGGCCCAAAATGGTGACTGGGGGCAAGGCAGCTGTCGAAGTACCTCCCTTGATGGCTTGGCCCTCTGCCTGAAATAATTGTCCACCTCTGGATTAGGAGGATCCAATCCAGAGCATTGAATTAGACCAATAAAATTAGATGCAGAACAACTAATGGGCACAGAGTAGATGTGGTATATGCTATCTTAATACAGTTTTAAACGAAAAATATCAAGTTTAAAATCATATTAGGGTGTATAATCTTGCCTCACCGAGGATCATTTTGAGCACATTATATTGAAAACTACTTGTTTTTCACTTGCATAGAGATGTCTATTTTATGCTGCATGATGGAAAGTAGCTTTCTGTTCCAAGAGTCTCTTGAGCATGCAAGAAATGGAACAGGCTGTTCTATCCTACATTTTGACAAGTTTTTAAACTGCTTTTGTTGATTCACATTTTAACGCCATTGACAGTGACTAAAATGGCCATGGATTTAAGCTTTGCTCCTAACATACCATAATGTCATAATTTTGTTCAGTAAGGCAGTGATGAACAAGTTTTAGCAGTGCAATGCACTCTCTGTGTGCATGTAGTCCTTCATCCCTCTTTAATAAGCATGCAGAGAAATATATTGTACAAGACAGCAAGCCAGGGAAAATACACCCCATTAATCTCTTCAGCAACCTGGGCAGTTTGTTTGTAATGAAAGCTTGTTCTGTTTCTAATACTAACTGGGGCATATTTCCTATCCCTTTTTTGAGTGTAGTGGATGAGATGTCTGATAGAAAACTGCCCTTTTACTTTTTTTCAGATCATGTGTGCTGCCTACATATGCAACTGTGAAGCTCTTCCATCAAAAAATATTCATCAAGAAAAATATTCATCAAGACAACAGAGCTTTTTCTTTCATGCTTCCTTTTCTCTTTACTGTTTTTGATGTATATGTAGTTAATTAAAAATTCACAATCATTAACACAAAGTTTATTCAATGTTTGCCCTTTAATAACTTCATTATCAATTTACCATTTAATATGTTTTACAGCTAGAACAAATCGTAACTTATGTTACGTTGCATTCTGCCAAGAACCCATGGGACTTTGCAGCAGCCAGCTCTTCCTCTCCCCCTGTGGGGCGGCACTCTAGCTTTGGCCAGAGCTCATGTGGTCTGCTGGAGCACCAAGCCAGCCCATCCCCAAGCTGTTATTGGCAATAGTCAGTGAAGCCCCTGTTTCCGACCCCTCCTTCACCTCCCCCACATTGTTCCCTCCAGCAAACTCTGAGTCACTGTCTGGTAGTATCACTCAGTGTGTGGATTGCATCTACCTTGCCTGAGCATTTGTAAATGTTGCAGATTTTGATTATGCTTATTGTGGACACTGCATTCACATAGGGTGATCTCCAGGATGTTCATTATAGCAGTCTTGAGGAATTAGCTCAAATAAACAGTCTGTCAGTGTCCTTATATAGTCCTTGTTTATTGAGTTTGCTTCCTTGGGGCAAACTCCCTCCTGGCAGGAATTAACATAAACAAATCATGAAACAAACACATATACAATACAGCAGAGGGTCTTTTCCTTCTCAGTCAGTTGCACTCCTGCATTTAAAATCTCTCTGTTAATTCACAGTTCCTTGTAAACTTCAGGAGGGATGCAATCCTGTGGTGTTGTCTTTGAGGCTTGTCTCACAGCAGACCCACCAGCTCTCTCTCTCCCCACCCTTTCATAGTTTCTCCATTCCTCTACACATGCTTGATTCTGATGCAGAGAAAATGTCCCAGCTTAGGCTTCCACTTCTGCCCTGCTGCTCTGACCTCCCTTCTTCTCAGCTCTGTTTCCTCTTCCATCTCTCTTCAAGAGCTTTCTCTCATGAGAGGTGGGGCAGACTGCCACTCACTGCCCCCACCATGCAGAGTTCCACTCCAGGGACTCCTCCCTGGTGCAACATGCCTGAAAGTCCCATGGGAGCTGTGGGGGAGGAGGGGGAAATTGATGGCAGCCAGTGGGGAATGCTCCATACCACATATTGATTGAGAGATGCTGGAGTGTGGAAAGGGGGCCAAGAACTGGAGATATGGTGCTGCTGGACTAGAGATATAGTAGGAGCTGATGATTCAAGGAGCTAGGAGGGTGTCTGGTGGGGTCTGCTCAGGGGAGCTACAAAAGAGAGGGATCAGGATGTCCAAGACCTGATGCCTGGGCTGGAATTGATTTCCAGGGCCAAGTCAGTACCCCCAGCCACTGACCATCGCTGCCCCAAAAGAATAGGGGGAAGCATCTCAACAGACCAGGCCACTACAAGCCTAAATCTCACTGTGGGGGAGTGGTGTAGCCTCTGTAAGGAATGGCAGACCCCTAGACTCTGGTCCAAGTTTCTGACTGGGCAATGTTCCACAGTTTTTATTATGCACATGAAAAGTCTGGCAGCTGCAACATTTAATGAAACCAAGGGACAGCAGTCTGGCATGTGGCATCCCCACTGCTGCCCCAAGTACTCCTATTTGTTACATTGAACACCCTGTGGCTGCCCACCCCAGTCCTGCTCCTCAATTGCATAGCCACCTGGTGCAGTCAGTGTCTTTCCCCACCACCTCAATGTTAACTGAGAAGCAGTTTCCAAGTTCTGGAGTGGAAATGTATCTTTTTCTGTTTAATAACCACAATAAAATTTGGCAACTTCAACAGTTGATTAAAATGAGGCATGCCTCTTCCTCATGCTACATTATCCTGTACCCTGGTGTGTGCCCCTGGGGGTGGGGGGGTTGGTGAGAAGAGAAGGAAAGAGAGGGATGGTGCCATGGCAGCCTGGGTTGTAGGAAGTGCTGCTTATGATGCAGAGCCACAGAAGCCCATGGCAAGAGACTCATAACCCAGTGCCAGGGTTTGGGCAGTCAAAGCCCTCCAGCCCTACTCATCTGGGGAGGGTTCTTGGTCCATGTAGGTGAGGAGGAAGTCTGACAGAGCTTCATGAATCCAGGCAGCCTGCTGTGATGTGGAGCTGGGGCCACAAACATGGGTGAGGGGGCTTATCCTCTTCCCCATCCTTGTGCCATGTATCCTTGCAATTCCAGGCTGATGGCTTTAAAATGGTATTTAGAGGTTTGCTTTTTGAGAATTGGCTTATAAGTGTGTATAAATGCATTAGAATGGTTCAGGATGGGCAGAAGGGCTTAATTAGTTTCTAAAAGCCTGGGTCTTACACACCATTTTCATAGTCTTCAGAAGCATACAGTCTGTCTAACAAAGAAAGACACATAATATGAGAAACTGGGAGCATGTACCACACTGTTCCATAACATGAAATAAGGTGGTACCACCTCAGAAGTCCAAAGAGGGGGACCTAAAATGCTTATTTTGAGAAGAGATGAGATTGGAATGTACCAATGAGACAGAACATGGATGGTATGATGACCACAGAGAGACCAATCAGTGATAGCCATGGATGGAGAGTCATAAGGCGGGAAGGAGAATACAAAAGCAGAGATTCCTCCTTGTCCTTGTCCCCATCCTCCTCCCAGACAGGGTCCCTGAGAGGGGTCCCTTTTCCTTTGGATGAGTCCCTGAGGCTACCATGGACAGAGAGCACACCCCAAGCCTATCTCATTCACCCCTCTGGGATGGGATGCCCTTGGCATCCCAACTGCAGGCTGCTGACATGCTGACATCTGACACCTAAGAAAGAGCCTTCAAAGTGAAGCCTGCATCCTAGCCAGACATTTCTTGTCTCTAGGATTGGTAGATATATAGAACTGCTTGATTGTTTGTATTGTTTCTTTTCTTTTATCACTGTGTATCAATACATTTGCCTATTATCAAATGGAAAGGTCATGGGCAGTCTGAGGGTTGAGTCCCCCTCAGAAAAAGGCATCTGGGTCATTAATCCAGAGCCAGCACAGGTCCCATTCATAGTCAAAGTGCTCTTTCTGGCATTTCAGCTGCCCCTTATCAGACCTCATAACCCAGGGCAGGACAGGGTAGACTGGGCCCCTAATAAGGATTGAGGAGACAGTAGTGATGTCTCTGACGATGAAATCAGAGACCCCAGGCATGTAGTGCCCACTCTCCGTCAACCCAAGAAACAGGGAGTTGTGCAAGAGGGAGGCATTATGCATATCAGCCATGTGGAAGTTGGTGGTCTAGTCACGCCCCAGACACCTGCATTCTATCCATGTCTGTGTTCGCACATGTGCGTGTGTATGTGTGTGTGTGTCTCCAGGATGCTTGTGTTCTCTGTGTGGGGTGGAAGGGGGTGTAAACACACACACACGCACGTGCACGCACTTGCGCACGCGCGCGCGCACACACACCCCCCCACACTGTGTGCAAAGCATGTTGACTGGGCTTGCAAGTGGTTTGTAGCCATAATGGTGAATGGTATGATAAAGCCGCTGCCACATCAGGTCCAGGTGGCCAGCTGTAATGTTTCTACCAGCCAACCAGCGGCATTTCAGTTATTCAGCTCTGCTTAGAAGTCATTGGCAGCCTGGGGAGCCTATGGGGCATGCTGGATGAGAACCCCCCCTCACTTACTGGGCTCAGGCAGTGCAAGCAGCTTCCAAGCATCCCTCCACCCCACCCCCACAAGGGGTAACATGTATTCTGCTTTCTCCCAACCTAAATAGGGATACTTAGAATAAATTCTGAAAGTTAGAGTTCTTCCAGCATGGGCTTCTTGAATGTCTGTACTTAGCCTGAGTGATTTATATTCTGGGTTACTTTCACTCTACCCCTTTCAATATTATCGTTGATTAAAAAGACTGGACCCTCAGATTACAATACGTTGAGTCAATATGATTGGTTTAATGTTTGTTTTCAGTATTTTAAGTTTAAAATGTTTTGAGGGTTCTGGCTTCTCTCAGTACTTTTATAATTTGGCTTTCAAAACCTCATGTTTTTCAGACTCTAGAAATAATTAAGAGAATTGAATAATTTGGAATAGGTTAGGTAGGATTAGAAATGTTTCCACTACAGAAATGAGAAGTGGCCAAATTCTATCTGGTGACATTTTGAATTGTGTGTATTCATGGGAAAAAGAGCAATAAAGGGCATGGATACAAGATATTTTTACACTGATGTAATCAGCATTCACTGGACTTCAAAACAGTAGATTTCAACCATCTTAGAAAAATAGTATAGTCTCATGAGTAGACAGTCTGGAGAATAAAGATGCCCAGGTGGGCAGGTAGTTTCTAAAAGACATGGTATTATAGGTTCAACAAGAAATTGTTCCAACACAGCAGAAAGGTAAAAAGAGCCTCAGGAGGCCAATGTGAATACATATGTAGCTTCTTATGAATGCACTAGTTAAGTATTTGATTTGAGGTTCTTAGCACAAAATCAAAGGAGGAACATACTGTCGCTAGAGAAAAGAGCGAATCATTAGGAAGTATGTCAAGGAATAGCAGGAACTTACATGGATCAAATCAGGAAAGCAAAAAGAAATGTGATAAACTGGCAAGGAATGTCAAAGACAATAAAAAGAGGTTCTATAAATATGTCAGAAGGAAAAGAAAGAACAAGGAAACTGTGGGTCACTACTTAAAAATGAGGGTGAATTGAATCCTTAACAGAAGATGGAAAGAAGGGAGGACTGTTCAGTGGCTGCATTGCCTACCACAAAAACAAACCACAAGCAACATTTGTTTGGAATAATCTAGGAACAGTGCATCCTGCACTCATGATTACATGATTAGTTAGATCCCTTCCAACTTATGATTCTATGATTTACATACCATATCTGCTCAAATAGAGGAGGATTCTTTCCCGCTGCCCCCACACACACACAATCAACATTGGAGGGAAAAAGCCTCATCTGACATTTGAGTACCCAGTCAGGGCTGGTGGGTGGTGGCTCAGCTCCAGCTTTGTTCCTGAGCTTAGAACTGAAGCCAGAGATGATCCACTGCCTGTCTCAGACTAGAGTGGCTCATGCAGTGGGGGAGGGGGATGGTTATGGGGCAGGGAAGGCCATGTATGTGGGGTGCACAGAAGAACTACAGTGGAAGAGGAGGTAGGCAGGGGAGAACTATGGTGGAGATGGGGAGAACCCATAGCCTAGCCCCTTTTAACTTACCTTAGGCTCTGGCTCCAGACCCAGCCAAGCCTGGACCTGCTGCTGCTGATTTTGTCCTTATAATTTTCCATGTGTAGAATTTAATTATTGGGGCATCTTCTTACATTCAAAGTAATCTTGGATTTGGGTATGTCTGGTATTTAAGAGAAGTGGATGAATGACTCATAGTTCATAATTTCATAGTATTTTGGGGTCAGAAGGGACCTGAACAGATCATCTAGTCTGACCCCACCCCCCACTCCCTGCAGGAGCACATGCTGGGATCACACAAACCCAGACAGGTGTTCATCCAACTGCTTTTTTAATTTACACAAAGTAAGAGTGAGGACCACTTCCCTAGGAAATTGGTTTCAGATCCTAGCTACTCTGACAGTGAAATAGTGCCTCCTAATCTCTAACCTGAACCTATTCTCCATCAGCTTCTGGCCATTGTTCCTCGTCACCCCAGGTGCTGCTAGGGGGAATAGGGCCCTTCCTATTTGCTGCTGATCTCCCTTAATGAGTTTGTAGGCAGCCACCAAATCCCCCCTCAGCCTCCACTTACTGAGTCTGAACAGGTTCAGGTCCTGCAGCCTCTTCTCATAGGGCCTGCCCTGTTGCCATCCAACCAAGTGGGTGGCACTCCTCTGAACCCTCTCAAAGCAGGCCATATCCTTCTTAAAGTGTGATGCCCAGAACTGGATGCAGCACTCCAATTGTGGTCTAACCAATGTCACCTGGAGGGGGAGTATCACTTCTCTGGACTGGCTTGAGATGCATCTTTGGATGTATGACAAGGTAAAGTTGACTTTGCTGGCTGTGATCTGGCATTGGCAGCTCATGTTCATCTTGGAGTCAATAATGACTCCAAGATCCCTTTCCACCTCTGTACTCATGAGCTTATATGTATGCTGTGTATTCCTTCTCCCCAGGTGTAGCACCCTGCATTTATCTACATTGAACCTCATCCTATTACCATCTGCCCACTTCTGTAGTCTGTCTAAATCTAATTGCAGCCTCTCTCTCCTTTAGACCGTGCCAACCCCTCCCCACATCTTAGTGTCATCAGCAGACTTGAACAATGTGTTTTCCACCCCCTTGTCCAAGTCATTGATGAAGAAGTTGAATAATTTAGGCCCCAGGACAGAGCCCTGGGGGACCCCACTATTCACATCCCACCAGGTAAAGTATGACCCATCCACCACTACTCTCTGGGTGCACCCCATTAGCCAATTTTTGATCCATCCAGCTGTGTAGACATCAATGCCATAGTCACTCAATTTATTAAGAAAAATGGGGTGAAAGACAGTGTCAAAGGCCTTCTTAAAGTCCAGAAAGACTATGTGCACGGCAACACCATCATCCAGGGATTTAGTTACCTGGTCATAAAAGGCCATCAGGTTGGTCTGGCAGGACCTGCCTTTGATGAACCTATGTTGATTTCCCCTGGACATGATTTCCTCTGCTAGCCCCTCACAGATGTGATCCTTGATAATTATTTCAAGGATTTTCCCCAGACTGATGTGAGGCTTATGGGCCTATAGTTTCCTGGGTCCTCCTTTCTCCCTTTCTTGTAAATGAGGACCACATTAGCTAGTTTCCAATTTCCAGGCACCTGGCCCATGGACCACGATTGCTTGTACAGTCAGGCCAATGACCTCTGCCAGCTCTCTCAACACACATGGGTGGAGAGCATCAAGGCCCACAGATTTAAAAACATCCAGCCCTTCCAGAAGATCCCTAACTACACCTGTGCAGACCCAAGGCCTGGCAGTGCTATCCCCAAGATTGCCCCTACCTGTGATGGGAGAGCTGTCCTGGTCCTTGTCCAAGAAGACAGAGGCAAAGAACTTGTTAAAATTTTTGGCTTTCTCATCTGGTGTAGCCACAAGATTACCATTTGAGTCTAGCAGGGGCCCTACATTACCCGGTGCCCTCTTCTTACTCCTAATGTATTTGAAGAAGGACTTTTTGTTGTCCTTAATCCTGATCACTAACCTGAGCTCCACCCCCACCTTGGCTTTCCTAATAGCCCTCCTACACACATGGGCCAAGGAGGAGGATTCATTCTTGGTGATAGCCCCTCCCTTCCACCAGGTGTATGCCTCCCTTTTCGCCCTCAGGCATTTCTGAATGCCTTTGGTGAACCATGGGGGTTTCAGAGCACTCTTACCACCCCCTTCTTTCTCTCAGAGACTATCACACTCTGATCCTGGAGAATCGACCATCATGAACTCCCATATCCTCTACCTTTTGGGCCCTCAGTGCCTCCCCCACTAATCTCATAAGTTCATTTAAGTTGGCCCTTCTGAAGTCAGGGGATTTAGTCTTGGTATAAGCCTTCAACACCCTGAGCTGGATGGTGAATTCCAATTCTTCTCCAGTTCTGCCTCAGTCTAATTTACTTACATCTGCCCTGGAAAATATCAGGGGTAAAATACATCCAGTTTAATTACACTGGTGTACCTACATTTTATCCAGGCATTGAGGCAAAAAAAGTATTACCAGTTCCCCACACGTAGGGGAAAGGCAATGAAATATTCACCTGCTGCCTGCCATTATTCCTATACAATAACTGAATGTTCATCTACTTCAAGTGTAATTTACATCAGTGTATAAAAAAAATATACATTATGTGTGAATACACAAATTCATATCCAGATTCACTCATATCCAGATTCTCATATGGAATCGGCTGCAGAAAATTTTCTTCATATTTTCCAATTCTCCTTAAATGATGCATGGAATTATTTCACTCTACCCTGGTTCTAGGCATGGCAAAGGGCTGCTGACAACATGGCTGTACATCAGGAGCCTTGCAACATTGTCTGCTTCTTTCCTTGGACCCCACACATGCTCTATGGATTCCTAATAGCCAAATCCAGCAATTTTTTTTTTCTGACAGAACCTAGGGTATATTTAAAAAAACCAATTCATGGAGTGCTTCTCTTTAACAATGAAGTCTCAGAGGTGAGAGAAGTGCACAGTTTGTCTTTACACGAATTAAAAAGATGTTCTCAATTATTAGAGACAGTTCAAAGAGCAGAAAGCTTCAGCCAACAGAAATTATGGTTGCTGTTTTGTTAGAGATATTTAAGTAAAAGAAGTTAACTGGGAAAACTCAAGTTCTCCTGTTTTACTAAATATGAACACCACAAACACTAAACTTGGTAAGAAAAGTTTATAAACTTAGGTCCTAGTTTTGGCTGAGAAACTGGGTAATTCCTAGAAGAACTGATTCTCCATTATTTTCATAAAGAAAGTTCAAGTTTATTTTGTTTTAATTCATATTCTTTCTTGTTTGAACTAGCCTGACAGCTACAGGGTATTTTTGAAAATGGACATGAATCCTGAAAGCTTCATAAAGTTCAGTACCAATGCTTGCCTGAATATTTTTAGTTGAAATGCATCATTTGCTATCCACTATTCTCCTAAGATGATTCATTCATTCACTCAGTGTATATGCATATCATGTAACTCAATTGGCCAACTGCACATCATGAATAGGAAATGCTGAACAATTTGTGAATAACCTATGGTCAGAAAGCTATTTGTCTAAACTGTTCACAGCATCTGAATGGCAAATACATTCCAGGGAAATTAGGATGAGTGTGTAAATCATTGGAGAGCTAAACCCAGAGCTAAATTTGCAGTTATTATATTTTGAACAACTGGCTGTAGAAATAGTGGGCTGAGCATAAAGAAATGAGTGAAAATGCCTTCAGTGACATCAGAAATAAACAACAAAAGGACATTCAATCAATAATCTATCTGCAGATAAGTTATCATATCTGAATTTGTGTGGAGGAAAAATATTGCAGTTATTTCACACTTAGGATTTATTTTAAAATATCCTTATTTTTTTAAGTAGGCACAGAGAGTTTTTAACATGGAATCTAATGGAATTATATTTAGTTCATAGTGATAATTATGGATTAATGTTTTCACTTTTGCACTGAAGAAATGCTTTTGAATTCAAGTTAACTGAAACTCTGCAGATGATTTACAATGGGAAATTAAGAAAGCTGTCATTCTGTATTAATTAAACTCTAATATAAAAAATAATTAATTTAGTGAATATCTGCAATCCTTATTTTGCTTGGAACTAAAAACAAAAAAATCTTCTTGAATATGGAACTATTTTGCCTCTCAAGCGGTCCTCTACAATCCTGTTTAGCTATATCAGAATTCTATTAACTGCAGCAGAGTCATAAAAATCTGCAGCTGTGCAGGCCATTGCAGCAAAAGCAGCAGTCAAGCCATATTTTGACATGTTAAGAATAGGCCTCAGTAAATCTGCAGAGGATTTCATTCATGATATTAAATCTTCCATTATTTAAATTTTGTTAACTTTACAGCAATTATATATAATTCAGGGACTTATAAAATAAAACAATTATAAAACAGGGTGACTGGGAAAAAGACGATAGTTTCTACTAAAAGGGTAAAGTCTGTAGCCTAAGTCCTAAAACTACAAGGCATTTATACACAAGTTCTGGGTGCTGCTTTAATAAAGTATGCCTGAAGCATCTCATGTATCAATGTCCCTATGTTTCAAAATGGCGGCGGGGCTGCTTTATCTAAAACTCATAGAACAAACTTTAGATAAAGAATGTCTATGTCATTCTGAAGCACATAGACACTGATACACGAGATGTGGGAGGCTGCTGTAGCATGGTAATTGCCACACTCTGACGTGTTGGAATTACAGCATGTCAGAACATCCTTCCTGATCATGTATACACACCCACAGGGACCCAAGTTCAATTTTTGTCTCTATGGAGATAATCTGTATAACATTAGTAGAAATGCCATATGTTTTATACTTAGAATGTTCCTAGAATATTTTTTTCTGTAAAATGGGTAAAGGGAGAGATAAATAGAGACAATTTTATGCCCGCAATAAAAGAACAAAAAAGACAAATCACCAAACTTCAACAACTACAAATATAATCAATTAATGTAGCATAATAAGTGGTGGGTGACTGAAGCACTGCCTTGCATGTCCACTTAGGGGAGGAACAAGAACAGCATCAGCTGCTGCTGCCTCAACTTTGTAGTCATGCCTCCTGAAAACTGTGTCCATTACGCATTTGATGGGAGATATCAAGAGTAAGAGGCCAGGATAGCTCCCAGCAAGGCCTTCTCCTGAATCAGCCCAAGGCCCCTGATGATTGTAAGATCTCTTTTTAATGGTTTCTCTTGTCTGCCAGCAGCTGAAGTTGCTCTTGAAACTGGGTTAAGTTTCCATTTCCCTGCAGTTAATCAACAGGAAATAATGGTGTTGAAAAGAAAGAACTAAGTAGAAGAGTCACGAAGCAGAATGTTGAACTTTGCCCTTGGTCAAGGGACAATGTATCATTTGAGAGGAAGTACCAGTGTTTTTTGTAAGATAAATCTTTTCTGTACAGATTACACTCAGTGCTACATGCTGCATGAAGTTAGTGTACCTCAGAGTACAGCAGAAACAGTGTATCTCTCTTGGTATATGCCCCTGAATAAGACAATCAGGTAAACTGATACCTAGGAGTGTGGGACTGAGACAGGATGGGATATAGTTTTTTCCTCTGAAACAAATTTATAGTCACAGAGGTAAGACTACATTAACATTTTCACTTTGTACAGACATTACAGCCAGAAGTTTGTGGGGTTAGATTACATTTAAAATGTTCCCCTAATCTAATTAGATAGGTGCTGGGATCCAGAGCTAAGTTAATTCTGGATAGGGGAAGGGGTTGGCAGGGGTTGGAGGGCTATTGGGGTCAGTGGGAGCATGTTGGGGTGAATGAGAGTCTAGTAGGATCCACAGGAGGCTTGGAGATATTTGGGAGTTAGCAGGGTCCAAGGAGAGGATTGGGGGGGATGGGCAAGAGTTGGTGGGTTTGGAGAACCTCTCTGAACCTGAAAAAACCCCAGGATACTCCAGCTCCCACAAAGCCACTGAACCACTCCCCTGATCCAGCAAACCACGCAGTTTTGGTGGAGTTCACCAGCCCTCAGAACCTGATTGAAGTAAGTCAGAGTGAAGGGAGGGGTGGGGGGGCTTGGAGCAGGAGCAGCATCTGAGGGGTGGATGACAGCTCTGTGTGGAATGATGTTGGAGCTCTCTCCTGCCTCCCTGACCAGAAATTATTTTTAGCCCCCTGACCAAGCCCACCCCCAGACAGTCAACCCCCCTGGTGAACCAACACCCCCTCTGATCCTGCCCACCCCTTCCCCCACTCTGTCTTATTTCCATTGGCTCCCAGCACCAGCAAAAACCAATAAAACCGGCACCACAAGCACTTTGTGGCCTTGAGGGCATTGTGAGCAGGGGGAAGGATGAAAGAACAGCTCTCAGGGGACTGTGAGTGTGTGTGTGGGGGGGGTCTGGCTCATCCATGCGTTGAGGGTTATCTATTTGGGAATGGAGCAAGGGGCTGCAGAGCTAAAAATAGCCAAGTGCTAGGGGGGATAGGAAAAGCACAGTACTTAGGTCAACCTAACTAGGATCTAAGTGTAAGGTCTGCATGTGAGTGAACTAAATTAGATTGGATGGCCATTTTTAACACAATCTAACCTCCCCCATAACCTCCACAAATGTCTGTATATGATGGGCGATCACTCACAAAAGAGTAAGAGTGTCTTCCAAGGATCTTAATAGAGAACCTGCAGATTGCTCCATAGCTCAATTCTAGATCCACATGTCTTGTTTCAGAGAGGACGGGTGCTTTCAGGAGGGATGGGCACTGTGTTGCTGTGTTGGATGTTCTGACGTTCTTTTCACCTGTTCCTCTTTTCCTCCTGCCAGTCGATGAACTGTTGCAAAGTGTTGAGGTCCTTCCCAAAGAGTCTTCTTCTATTTTGGTCAGTCCTGAGCAAGGGTCTCCCAAGTGTTGATGTCATGTTTTCCTTCAGGGTGTCTTTGAAGTGCTTTCTTTGCCCTCTGCTACTTCACTGACCTTCTTTCAGCTGTAAGAAAAAGATTCTCTTTGGAAGGTGGGAGTCAGGCATGCGAACAACATGATCTGTCCAGCAAAGTTGGTTTTAGATAATCATGGCCTCAATGATGTTGGAATTTGTTTTGGCAAAAATGCTGATGTTTGTGTATCTATCTTCTCAGCTAATGTGAAGGATTTTGTGAAGGCACCATTGGTGGTACTTTTCCAGGTTCTTGAGATGTCTTCTGTATGTGGTCCAAGTTTCTGAGCCATACAACAGAATTGGAATGACAATGACTTAATAAACCAAGAGCTTTTTTTTCAGAAAAGATATCATGATTTAAAAAGACTCTCTTACTCATGTCCAAAGGCTGTAATTGCACACTTCAAGTGGTGTTGTATTTCTGCATCAGTGTCTGCCTTTGATGAAAGATGGATTCCAAGATAGGCAAAGTGATCCATGTTCTCCAGAAATTCTCCATTAATTTGAATGGGGGGGGGGTTGTTTCTCCCTTTGAAGCAGGCTGGTAAAGGACCTGTGTTTTGCTGATGTTTAGAGTTAGGCCAATACTCTTGTGGACTTTCAAGAATACATTAAGAATGGTTTGGAGGTCCATTTCAGATTAAGCAATGACAGCATTGTCATATGCATACTGGAGCTCCATTATAGATCTTGTCGTGGTCTTCATTTTGAACTTGAGTCTGTTCAGGTTGAAGAGTTTTCCATCCATCCTATATACAATTCCAATTCCAGGTGGGAGCTTTCTGTCAATGAGGTGCATTATGGTAGAGATTAAGAAAGAAAACAAAGTTGGAGTGTTGACACAACCTTGCTTCACTCTAGTTTTCACTCAAATGGTTCTGTTTGATTCCCATTGCTGAGAACCCTTGCTGACATGTTGTTATGGAGAAGTCTCAGAACACTGATCAACTTGTTTGGGCAGTCAATTTTGGATAGGATTTTCAATAGGGCTTCATGGTTTACAGAATCAAAGGCTTTAGAGAGGTTGATGAAACCCAAATAGAGAGGTCAACTTTTCTCACAACACTTCTCCTGGATTTGACATACTGTAAAGATTGTGTTCACAGTTCCTTGAGATGGTCTCAAGCCACTTTGAGATTCTGGAAGAATTTCTACTACAAGTGGGAGAAGGTGGTTAGTGAGGATACAGGTGATGACTTTCCCAACTGTGGCCAACAATGTGATGCCTCAGTAGTTTCTGCAGTCAGCTCTGTTCCTCTTCTTGAAGATAGTAACAATCAAGGCATTCCTTAGGTTGGCTGGGATTTCTTTCTGTTTCCAGATTTTAAGGATGAGGACATGAAGATGACATATAAGTTGGTCTCCTCCTCCTTTGAAAATCTCTGCAGGTATTCTGTCAGCACCAGATGCCTTGTTATTCTCCATTTTCCCAATGGCACTGCTCACTTCTTGCAGGGTAGGCAGAAAACTGAGGTCTTCTCTGACTGCTTTTTGCAGAAAGTTGTTGATCTTATCTTCAACAACAGTTGAATCATGATTCAGAAGGTCCTGGAAATATTCTTTCCAGTGAACATTGATGGATTCGCTGTCTTTCAGGAGTGTTGTTCCAGCCTTGAATGCTAGGGCCATGGACAGCTTTTCTAGCACTGCAGGAGCCATGTGTGTCAGGGATGTCAGCAAAATGTTGAATTTCTTTTTATTTATGAACCTACCACACATTCTTCAGTTCTTGTGTTCTCCCTTGCACCTCTGATTTTGTTTGTTGATGTGCATTTTTCTTGATGGCAGAGTTGATGTCATTCTGCCAGGTACAGAAAACTTTTTGTCTCCTGTTGATGAGAACTTGAATTTCAGTGTCATTTTCATCAAACCAGTCTTGATGTTTCTTGGTCTTGTATCCTATGTTACTTTCACAGGATGAGAGAACAGCTAGTGGCTAGTGAGCATGTGGATAAGTGAGCATATGGATAAATGTGACTGTATACTGGAAGGGCATATGACACTATAACAGCTGTCTTGAGCCCTGTCCAGCGCTCCTCAACTCCTTCTGAGTGTTCTGTTGGTAATATCTTATTCAGGAGTTGCTAGAATTCTCTCTGCTTCAGTGGGTTCTTCAAGCACTCAATGTTTAACTTGTACCTGATCTGCTTCCTTTGCATTCTTCATTTAGGAAGAATCCTGATGGACAAGCAGGAACAGATGAGGTGCTGATCAGTTCAACAGTCATCAGTGCTAGTCATGGCTCTCTTAATCAGGACATCCTGGTGATCACAAGTCCGAACAATCAGTTAGTCAATCAAATGCCATTGGTTCGATCTAAGGTGTTTCTAGGACATCATGAACTTGTTCCTTTCATGGAACAGAATATTTGTGATGATGAATCCATGTTCTGCGCACTTCATCAGGAGAAGGACCCCATTAGCATTTTAACTGCTATTACCTCCATTTCTGATAGTACCTTTCTAAAGTTTTGAGTCTCTTCCTACTCATTCATTACAATCCCCAAGAAGGATGATCTTGGGATATTTGAGATGATGGTGTCAAGCTGTGAGTAGAGTTCTGCTCCATGATCTCATTGGCATCTAGAGTCAGGGCATATGCACTCACAATTGTTGCCTGTTGGTTTTTGGTGAGTTTCAGACAGTCATGAGGCATTCAATAACACCAATTAGGAGTTCTGAGAGTCAGCTACCTCGCCCACAACTTCCCCCAAATGTCTGCATATACTCTGGAAATGGGACAAATTGAAGAGGGCGGGGGGAACAAATATAAAGGGGCCTACTATTCATGTAAAAGAAGCTGATAAAGGAGTATTGATTTCTGTAATATATAATGTTCTAGGATTTGCCTCATTTGTACAGTTAGACAGGAATTAGAATGTGTATGTAGGGAAGTTATCAGAAGCAGGGGTTGTCAGACTTTTTCACAGTTTCTAGATTCATAGATTGAATCTGTCTATGGTTGTAGGAACAAAACAAGAACCTTTAAAAATCTGGTTCTAAATAATTTGGGTGTTTTTACACATCAGGAATTAAACTCAGTGCTCAACAGCCAAGGCTAATACTCTAACTGTGGAACATCCTTCCTCATTAAAGAAGTGGCTGGCACCCTACACAAGTTTCAATTTACATGAGTTTCTCTCAGCTAGCTGTAAGCAGTAGTTGCTCCTAACTATAATGTAGGCTGTGCAGAAATATAAGGCCAGAACTATATTTAAAGCACTTTAAGCAGCAGGTGGTTAGGAAAAAAAATATGTAAAATGTGTTTTGCTTCTGCTAAGAACTCTCATGGGAATGCTTTGATAGGAATGTTCAGCCTACCTGACCATCCAGTGTAAAATCCTGAGGTTTAGTTTACATCCCCACACTGGAAGATGCTGGCTTTAACTGAGAATTTATTGACTTGAAATAACACCAGATATCAAATCATCCTAAAAGCTTTAAAGAGATTTAAAACAATAACTTTGCCAAACACTTCCACTGAGTCATGGTAATTGCATATTCCTCCATGCAACTAGCTGATTAAAAGGAAAACATTGTTCACACTTCATTTACATTTATTAAAGTGCTAGTGTAGTTATTCATCCAAAGAAGGAGTATGTTCAGGATAAATGAGTTAAATTTGAGAAATTAATTACTTCTACTAATTATGCTTATTCTTCTAAACTAATGAACTTCAAGCAAATCAGTACAAAAAGATGTTTATTTATTTGACTCTATAAATACCTGTATGTAGTGCATTACTAAATCGTGACTTTGATGCTGGAGGGCAAATTCAAATATATTTCTTGCAAGTTCAAAACCCTAAACTTTTAAATGATATGTTGCTCATTTGTCACTTCCTAGTAGACCAGAAAGTAGTTTAGAATATGCAGCTCAATGTGATGGTAAAATATAACATGTCTTCACAATGTTTTATTTGAGATGCATGCTGGTGGAGAAGCTTGCACTGCGTTGCTGTGACGGGACACTCTTCATGGTTTTCATGGCTGTCAATTAGGCAACTTTCATAAGTCAACCCAAAACTTAAAAATGTAAACAAATTTTATCAATTCATTCATTTTGTGACTTATACTTTCAGTGTGCATTGTGCTGATGGTGTTAGAGGAACTGCAGATTAAAGGTACACAGGATTTGCAAGGAACACATTTCCTACATTGGTCCCAGAGAGGGAGACTAGGCAGAATCCTATTTTACTTACACAAATGGCAGTTCTTATCTGTGTAACTCCTATTTTTGGCTCTTGTGCAGAGTTTGCAATTCTTCTCCCCACTCAGTGTAGAGTGCTCACATGGCTAATGAGCATGTGGATAAGTGAGCATATGGATAAATGTGACTGTATACTGGAAGGGCATATGTCATGAAATTTTGTAAAATGGAAGAAGAGATCCTAAAGAATGACTTACACCCCCTCATGGGAGTGGCGAGCTGAGATCTGCGTGGCATTTCTGGAGCAGCTTTGTCTTCTGGATTGGTGGGGAGTTGGCTGAAAGAAGTACTTCTGGCTTTGGTGAGGGGCTTTGTGGGGAAGCCTGTGACACGCTGGAGAGGCAAGATGCCAAAGCAACCCCTTCACAGGGAGCAGCAGGCAGCCAGAGTGGAGCCAACAGGTCAGTCTGCTCTGCACAGTGCTTGGAGGAGCAACAGTTCCCCACAGCAGCCTGCAAGGGACATCAGAGTAGATAGTGGTGATGCCAGTGAGGAAAACTACAAAGAGATGTGAGACAGAGAGGCTGTGGAGAGGGTGAGGGGCCCGGGTTTGGGGGCATCTTCCACATGGGGCCCTGCTCTTCAGCAGAGATGAAGGACTGGCATGGGCATAATATCCCAGAACTTTAACCTCTTGAAAAGAGAGGATCTAGGGTCAGTAAGGGGCAGCAGCCAGCCAGCAAGTTCCCCTAGTAACAGGACAGGGAGCAACGAAGACCAGTGGGCCACCTGGTTGTTCCCAGGGAGCAAGGACCGATGTAGGAAATTAGACTTACGATAAATGGGCTCTACCCGGGAGTGATCACCTCAAAAGAGGTTTTGAGGAGTATAGCAGTGGCTGCTGCCATCTTTTGTTATAGTTTGGGTTCAGTTATATGTTTTTCTAAAGTTAAGGGAACTACCCATCTGGGGCAGGACACTCAAAGCGGCTGAACATCTACAGACCATGTAGGACTGTAGAAAAAGAAGGGCTGGGCCAGAATTTGGCCTTGTTACATGCTACTGCCAAGGACTACTATTTTGACCTATACCAGAGGGGCAACACTGGTAGACCTTGACACTGCTCATCTTTTGGCGGCTAGAAGTAGTTAGGGTGGGGTAAAGGGAAGGTTTGTAGCCCCACAAGGAAGTCAGGATGTTGGGTCAGGAAGGTTACTTGTGGAGAACTGGCTCCCAGTATTGTAACATCAAAGTTGTGGTAGGCAAGAAGAAAGCTATCAGGAGACCCAGGTAACATATTCTAGGTCCTATCCTGCCACTGCCAGTAGGCTGAGGGTCAGTTAGGAAAAGCCTTAATATCTACAGGTGGCACAAATTTAAACTTGCAAAACCCCATGATTCCCCAAGGCAGGAATTCCCTTCGTGGAATATTTCCATGTTTTAGCCTTAGTAGCTGAGTGAGTAAGGCACTCAGTCAGGAAATGTGTTATAGGCTTCCCTCCCCCAGAGGGAGTTTGAATCGGTACCTTTCAGACTTATAGCTTGCTAACCCCAATGCCAATGGTCAGACATTATTCAGCCCCTTCTTGAAGCTGACTACTGCACCATGTATTTAATATTATTTGGACAAAATCAGGGCAGGCCAGTGGAGAAGTTTCTTCTCTGTTGAAAGGAATGGTCCAGGCTAGAAACAAGGTCTTCCAACTTTCCAGATCAGCAGCCTTGTCACTAAGCCACACACCTTTTGGATTGTTTTCTTCCTACGGTTTTCTTCTTCCAATGGAGCTAGAATATGGTAGAGACCTCCTCCTGGATTTTTCCAGGACTCTGGCTCTGTACTTGTGCCACACACATGCCCTGCCAGAGTGCAGCCTACTGCACATTCTCAGAAGTCATGTGGATGTACAGGGAGTAAAACTGTAAATTGTGATTAAGTGACAAAAATGCCATTTCCATGGCTGAAAAACTGTCATTTGGGTATATGCAGGAAAATGAAATTCTGCCCTACGTGACTTGCTCATGATCACCTAACATGCCATTGGTAGGGCAGGAAACAGAACCTGGGTGTCTAAAGAGCCTAATCTATATTTACACCTAAACCTATGTACTGTTTAAAACAGACAGGAAGTAGATTGACAAAGAGAAGTTAAGAAGTTCATTGACCAGTTCATAATCCCATGTCTTTCCTCAGCACTTAAGTTAATGGAAGTGCCTGATACAGTGCCAACTGGGAAATTATTAGTTAAACGAGAAGATGAGTATTGCATGGGAATTACAAAGTTAGTAAGGAACTGGCTGAAAGGGAGATGGCAATGAAGTGCCAAGTTGGACTGCCCATTCTTCAAGGTCCAGTTTTATTTAGTATCTTCTTTAATAATCTTGGCACAAAAAAGGTATGGGCTAATGAAATTTGCTTATGATAGAGCTATGAAACATTGTACTGAGGAGTATCAGATTATCATACAGGATGAACTGGATGACCTTCAAAACTGGAATAATAGAAATGGGATGAAATTCAAAAGTACAAAGGGCAAAGTCATGTTCTTAGGGACTAATAACAAAAATTTCTGCTGTAAGGTCAGAACTCATTAGTTGAAAATGGGAAAGGAAGAGAAATACTAAGGTACTTTGACAATAACAGGATACCTATAAGCAACAAAGATGATGTGGCTATGAAAAGGGCAATTACAACCCTAGATTGTACATATTTTTCAGTAGAAATACAGAAACATTAATATAATTCTACAAAAAATTGGTAAAAATGCACCTGGAATGCTGTATATAATTCTGGCAAACAAGATTCTGGGTGAATCTGATATTTTTTATTCGACAAACCCAAATAGTTGGGAAATAATTATTAAGCAATCTTTCAGGTTCAAAACCCCTTTTTCAGGCTAAGAAAGTTTCAGCAGTTCATGTGTGCTCTTCCTGGATGGAATGCAAAGTAAAGAAGCCAGGAGCTGGGCTGGTATGCATGCAAGACAGGTCGTCAGTGAAAATGTAGATTGAAGATTCAATGGGTGAGAGACAGGCTGAGGGGGGAGGAGAGAGAGAAGGGGGATGAAAATGGAGAGATACCTGGGAAGTCAGATGTCAGGCAGGTATAATGTGTCATAAATCCAATGTCTATATCTAGTCCATGACTTTTAGTATCCAGGAGGTTGATGAAGTGGAGTTCATAAGCTCATCTCTGGGAAGTGCTGTGTAAGTTTCCTTTGAGGATCAAGACTGAGAGATTGGACAGAAAGTGGTTTTCTTGTGAGAAATGTGCCCCCACAGATAATTGGGTATTCCTGTCTTTGATAGATTTCCGGTGTGCATTCATTCTGGTGCCTTGCCTGCCTATGTCCTTAGACTAACATGGCTATAACCTACACTCCTTTGTATAATTCTGATCACCCATGTATAATAATTTTTGGACAGGATCAAATATAGCAAGCATGATCAGAGAAATAGAAGAAAGGAGACTAAAGTGAATATATTTTGTTTAGAGTATCAAAACAAAGGCAGAGAAGGGATGTGATTTCTTTATATAAATGCATCAGATGGCAATCACCAGGATAGGATAAGTGGCATTTAAGCAAAAGGCCAATGATGCTACAAGAGTAAATCAATATATAGTGGATGTTGAAAAAGTTTTTTCCATCATTTTTCTAATTAGAAGTAGTTCTGGATCCTCAGCTCCTCAAAACTTTATTTTCAGTCTAAACTTATTTAATATTAAGCTTGATTATTTAATGGCACAGTAGAAGAACTAGGTCTCCAGGAGTGGCAGAATGCCTCCTGGTGGTTGTGTTATTTCTGCTTCATTCTGGTTCCCTATTCTCCCCTCCAGTCTCTCACCTATCATGTCTTCCTATAATTGTTTAACCTAGGGGAAAAAAGGCTTCCAAGTGTGCAGACTGCATTGTAGGCGGTGACTCGTGACACCACCTAAGAAGCCAAACCCCTGTAGTGAAATCAAACCCCTTGTAGTAATGCCTGAGGCCAGTTTCATACCATAAAAGGAATAGAATGAAAACA
>JAGPOW010000304.1:52449880-52466758 GCA_030014935.1 Caiman crocodilus | reverse complement strand
GTCTAGCAGCCAATAAAAGGGGAAATCAAAGCCTAGTGCAGGAAAAAGAAATAAGCTAGAGTCCGTCCGTTCTCGCCCCAGGGGCCTGTCGGAATTAAGACTCCGGTGGTGCGACACCAAGGACCCCAGAGTGACTTCTGGTCTGTTGTTGATCAGTACACTGACATACTATGGGCCGTAGTAATCAATTCCATCACCTCCAACCTCCCCTACAGCCACACCCTTGCTTGCAGGTGTTACCAATTAATTGTCCAGATGGACCCTCATTCCCGGTCCATGATCTGGCCCTTTCTGGCCTCCACATTTTAAGAGTCCCACAGGCACTCAGCCCCAATCCAAGACATGGCCTTTCAGGTCTCCCTATCTTTAAGAGATGCAGTGGGCCCTTGGCCTCAGTACAAGGTACAATCCTTTCATGGGCCCAGGGTTTACACATCCAGCCCCAGCTATCCCCTTGTGGGTTCACTATAAGCCCCTCTAGGGCTCAGAATTCACCCCTCAAAGTCTTCATGTGTTCTTATGCTTTTATGCATTCGAATGGGACCTCCTGCCTCCCCTGGCAGGGGGTATTTTCTGCTAAACTAAGAAGATAAAATCTGTAGCTTAAGATGTGTGGAAGCCCATTTGTCTGGAGTAGTAGGGCACCCTTTCATACCTGGGTTTGAATGTAATAGGGGTACAAAGCTTCCTTGCATGCCTTCTTCTTGTACTCCTGCTTAACACACATTCACTAGATTAGGCAAACTACCTATAATTATGTTGGAAATATTATTAACTCTCAGAATCCTTTACAAGGACATTCACCAGTATATAACTTTCAAAATAATGACATCTTACCAAAGATACTTAGTAGAATGATTTCATATTACTTAAAAGAGAAGGGTGAAAATTCAAATCCCAGAATTTTCAATCCTGTACTTTTAGTTACATACCATACTACTCAAATATAAGACGAGATTTCCCCCCCCACCAAAGAACATGTGGGGAAAGCTTCTTGTCTTACATTTGTATACAAGGAGACTTCATTGAATACATTGTTTATCATTAAACTGCTGCCAAAAGAATCATGTGCTCAGTAACGGAAACCAACTATGAAATTGATTAAAAGCAGCCAACACTGAACATGATTATAAAACACAGGGCCCATAATGGGCAAACATATGAACACGGGAAAACATTTTTATTTTTAATTTTGTGTCTCAGGCCAAATCAACCAAATCAGTTCCAAATTATATCAACTGTTCAGAGCTCAATAATTGAAGTCTGTGTGGTGTTACCACTGGCAAGTATGCTACCTCCAGTACTCTTCAGACTGGGGTTTCAGACATTCCCAGATCTATGGCAGGCATCCTACATGCAAGCCCCAAGACTGAAGGCCTTGGAGTTCAGATGTCCCCTAGTCTTGCTTGCTTCTAGCCAGAAGGCTGTAGGAGCAAGCTAGAGGGAAAGTCCAACAGCAATCCCTCATCAGCATAAATTGTGTAGCTGAGATCCTCCCAATGGGAGAGTATAGTGGACTTTTGCAGTAGTGCCTTTCTGCAGTGCAAGAGACAGATCTCCACCCTCTAACCAAGTCATTCAAGGCCAAGAAGAAGGGTATCTCCTCTGCCAGGTAAATAAAACCACCTGTGCCAAAAAACATGATCATAGTATCTCCCCTGCCAGATAACATGGACAAACATGGGAACTTTTTTTTAAGGACATTTTTTTGTGTTTCAACCTAAATCAGCCAAATTAGTTCCAATTCTATGAGTCATTCAAGAATCATAGGTGGTCCTAATACTGGCAACCATCCTCCACCCCCATCTGGAACACGATCTCCAAATAAATCACATGTTTCCAAATAATTTGGTGGACATCCTATGTACAGGCCCAAATCTGGAGCCTTTGGGTTCGAATACCCCAGAATTTTACTTGTACCAAGCCATATGGCCTCAGGAGCAAGCTAGGGAGGATTCTTTCATTTCCATTAGTGGGTGTAAAGCCAAGATCTTCTGACGGGGAATGAAAGTGGGAATTTAACTTTACATTACCTCCACCCAGCTACTACCCCATGCCAGAAAAGCAGTTATCCCCTGTCCCTAGGAATACCACCTTAGTGGTTACAATATTTTCCCTTTCAGGTAAGTGGGAACCTTTTTTTTATTTTTAAGAACAACTGGAAAACATCCTGCACCTCATGTGGGGCTTCAGATGTTTCCAAATCCTATGGCAGGCATCCTACATGCAGGCCCAAGCCTACAGGTTTGGATGCTCCCAAATTTTGCTTGCCCTCAGCCGTAAGGCCCCAGGAGGCAAACTAGGGAGGAGTCCCCCATTTCCATAAAGTGGGCATAAAGCCAACATCTTTCCACTTGAGCCACAAGTGGGAAATTTACTACACATTATCTCCATGGATACTACGCCATGCCAGAAAAAGCAGCCATCCCTAGAGGTGACTAGAAAAACCAGCTTAGTGGTCATAGTATCTCCCCTGCCAGGTAAGTGTGAACCTACCACAAGGTAGGTTAGTGCTTGGGCTGGTACTGCCTAACTGATACAAAATAGTGCCCATTGTGTTCAAAGCCCCTGAGAGCTGACTCCTTTTTCCAGTCATGCTAAGACACTATACTGAATACATTTCAACTTCTTCACTCCTACAGCTCAGCTGTGCCACTCTTTCCCATTTCCAATTATTTCTGTTTCTTCACCCATCTTAAAAGTCTGGCAAACATTACCAAATGGGAACCCAAACAGTTCACCCAGAACCCCTCTGTTGCCCGTTCTCTCAGCCTGTTACATATGATTAGTGTGGCCCTGCCCTCCATGAAGTGGGGCTGAACCAGGCTGCCTTGTACCTCATCTGTATATACATTTTGGGGGGATCCCAGGATTCATGACAAGAATATCTCATTCCTGGGATGCTAATTAGCACATGGATCCTTTGTGTGGGATATCCGGATTACACACACATAAAGAGCAGTGCTAAACTTTGGTATCACAATGGCATGAAACACCATGGTTGACTCTTCTGGGACTCAGCCCAGTGAACTATAGGGTAAGTTATGAGTCTTTTGGCTTTGGAATAATATGATGCATAATTAGTATAATATATAAGCAGGTACAAAAGTACTGCTTAAAAGTGTGTTTATAGAGACCTGTGCTAAAACGTGCAGCAGTTTCCAAAAAAGGTAAAATAAATCAATTTTGGATTAAATAAATTGCTACAGGAATTATTATTGCAAAGTTCAATGTTTTCAAATTTGCCTCTCATTGTCATGGAGAAAACAGGATCTCAGGGAAAATAGGGTCTGAGAGTAAGGGGCAGGGAAGTGGCTATAGGGGGAAAAAGTGTGCGGGTAGAGGGCAATGGGGCCACCTGACCCCCCCAGATTTATTTTCCCTGCTGTGGGAGGGGGGATGAATTCAAGGCAAATTTCCAATAATTAGATTCTATACCTAGACATTTATTAAAAATGTAAACATTTTCCATATATACAACAAATGTATAAATTTTGCCATATATACAATTAAATTATTGGTGGGTTGTCTTATATTCAAGGTTGTCTTATATTTGAGTACATGTGGTAATAAATGTGACATATTACAATAGAAATTAATCTATTTTGAATTTATGTAGTTTAGTTTTTTGTATTGTTAATGAACAAAAAGCAAAATTTAACATGTAACACCAGAGCTGAAATAATTAGTGATGAGTAAGAAGAAATATAATTGGTGCTACACTAAAGTGTCTGTCTTCAAAAAGTAGGTTTGTAATTTTTATGTTTTTAAAGCTTGGGCCAAACCATCCATCTAGAAAGTGTAACAATATTGTTTTCAGAAAAGAAAGGTATGACTCACTCATCACTTCTTAATGCTAGGCTATCCACCTACTTCTCTCCTTTTTACTTTGTTTATTTTATGTGCGTAATTCCATTTGACATGACTAAAGGCTGCCTCTACATTAAGCAATAGTAACATTTAGCAGGTATACCCTTTGAGTGGCCTGACTGGTTTACTGATACAGGTCTCAGTATGCACTATGATTAGATCCCTCAAAACCTGTTTGGCATGTTAATTACTTTTAGCAATAGAGAGTCTAACCTAGTTGTAGGCATATTGGCAAATACTTTGAAACCAATGTTCGAAAGAGAAATCATTCTGTCAGAGTCACAATCAGTTTGATCTTTGTCAGTTTCAGAAATCAATTATACATTCCTCTCTCATTGATGATAGAATCTGATAAGATTCTAGGTAACCAAGAGTAACATAAGCAAACACAGAAGGCAAAATATTTACATGAGAAACAATCAAGTTCTGGCAATTTGCCTCTAGACATCTATTGTTACATTATGAATTTCTGCATCAGTAGATCTAAGTACTCCACCCTGGTCCTCAAAAGAGAAGTTAAATTAACACATGGACATGATAATAGTATGCTGCACTCCAATATCAGATTAATCTCTGAAGTATACAGGGGTGAAAACACCTTCCTAGCTTTATTCTTTACTACAGTTGTGTGGCTAGTTTCTTTTAAAGATTTCATGAATAAATAAATACATAAAATATTTTGTGTTCACCCAAAACTGAATTTTTTAAATTGTTGAATTAGAAGCAAAAATATAGGCTGAAGGAAACATTTCATTTAACATAAATCAAAAATTTGTTTTTAGAATTGTAACAGCTTTAACAATTCAAAGACATTTGGAAACAGCATAAGAGTCATAGAAATGTTGGCACCCTTCAGAAAAGTGTATAGGTGGGTAGTGGTGCTTGTACACCATATAGTTCAGACCTTAAGGTTCCATGATGTGAAAGGTGTGGGTTCAGATCAGTTCTGAGTCTGATTTGAAGCAGGGACTTGAAGCCAGATCTCCCTGCTTTTAGGAGAATGCCCTAATCACTGAGTGTAGGTTATTCTAGGCTGAGTCTCCATTAACAGTTCTTGCTGATACTGTTACACATTTTGTAAATAATTATTCATTGGAACTGGAACTATAATTTTCATGTTCCTTCCTTCCAAGTGAACAGTCTAACCACTGTATCATAGTATTAATCTTTTTTTCTCTATCTGGAGCAATAAATGTTCCAGAACGTAATGCTTGTCCCAGTGGAGAGTGAGCCCGCTCCGTCCAACCCCCCAAATAAATAAATAAATAAAAATAAAAAAATGGGATGAGAAAACTGTTCTTTACCCAGTTCTAACAATTTCTGAAGTCCTTTATGACCTGAAAAAAAATCTCTTGTCATTAATTTGCATTATTCATTATTTTTTAAAATGCTGATACACTTTTACTGGTAATTCCTTCTCATGTGCTTAATAATCAACTACCACTGGACATTCAATTAAGTCAATATATTATGGTTTTCAAGGCTTCATCCTTTAAAAATATTTACTTGCTTGATACACTATAGTTTGATATTTTGAAATAAGCATAACCATATAAGGATCCATTTTATCTATCTTTGAAAATGCTTTCAGGAAGTAAAACCCCTATGGACTTCTATAACCCAAGTTTCTTGGAATAAAAAAAGACAAGTAACTTTCTAACTAGCTTATTTTGGCTCACTCTTTTTGAGGCAGATGTTACAAGTGACATGACTTGTCTGTTCTGGGCCTCAGCGTGGAAATTATTCACCACAGCAGACATTGGTCCCTTCATTTCTACTGCCAGGTACGAGCTTGTGAGTAACACACCAGTGCCCCTGATGAGTTGTTGTTTGCACTCCCTCCTCATCATCACTGGGACTGGAACAGAATTACGAGGGAATTCTTCATGATAGATTTGGTTTTGAGAGACAGCTCTCCTTTAATTTCCTTGTTGGGTGGGTTCTGCTAAATTCATCCAGCTATTAGCTTTTTTTATTTCTTTAAAAAAACAACAAAAAACAAAAAAACCTGGCTCACCCCTTGTTCTGCAAGAGTGCTATATTTCCTATGTAGCATTCATATCACTATCCTGACTGAGGTTTGAAGGCACCCATGGGACAGATTCAGGGTTACTGCTGGAGCTATTAATATGTAAAATTTATTGCTGCATAACAAGAGATGTTGCTCTCCTTCTGTGCACATTGCACAATCTCCTTTATTTGGATATATGCTCTGTTCTTAGGTTTTTTTCTCTCTTTTTAATGTCGAACCCAAGAATTAAGTGCCTTTGGGTTATGTTTTCATTTTTCAGTGGTTAAACACTTTAAAGTTCACCAAAACCTGTGCAGTATATGAAATAATGATACATTGTGCACACAGTACTTTCCATCTGGGGCTCTCAGAGCATTTTATATTAACAATTTTTTCTTTGCAAATGTCCCACTGAAGGAGAGAAGCATTTCTATCCCTATTTTAGAGATGGAAAGTGGAGTTGCAGGGAGTTTAAATAATTTGCCCAAAGTCACATAGAAAATATATTAAACAGCCAGATGTAGAACTATTTGGTGATAACCTGGCCACATTTAAGTCAACGGGAATTTTACCATTAGCTTCAACAGCTCTTGTATTTCACTCAAGTCATTTAGTCCCAAGACTGTCCATAAACTATCATGTATGGTATTCCAGCATTTTTCTTGAAGCTACTATTTTTTCCATCTTTTTTTTTTCATTTTACACACACACTATGGTTTTTAAAAAAATACTGAGAATGCCATAGTGCTAAATATAATTATACAGTTCAGTGTTCAAATGAGGTATTTTGGGGTGGGATTTTCAAAAGCTTAGGCCTAATTCTTTTTCTCTTGATGTCAATATGAGACCTGCCAAACATAAGATTAGCTATCAAGTATGGGGAGAGGTGGGGAGTTACAAGGAAAAGATTGTTGCCCTTTCCAAATTTAGTTATGCAATTCTGATCTTATCAGATCAGTCATACTTTTTTTTAATAAGTATATATCCCAAAATGAAAGACATGCTAGGAAATCTGGTTGTTGCACCAGATGACAAGGCTAACCAAGTTAATGATTTCTTTGCCTCCATTTTCTTGAGCAGGGACCAGATCAGCCCATCTGCCAGGACCCTCTCAGGCCCCAGGGGAGGTGCACCCAGGCCTAGGGTCAGTGTGGATCTAGTCGGGGAACTTCTGGAGGGACTGGATGACCGCCATCCCAGAATGCTGAGTGAATTAGCAGAGGTCATTGTGGGACCCCTGGCATGCCTTTACAAGCACTCATGGTGCTCTGGTGTGGTGCCAGAGGACTGGAAAAGGGCCAATGTGGTTTCCATTTTCAAAAAAGGGAGGAAAGAGGATCCAGGGAACTATAGGCCAGTTAGTCTTACTTCAATCCTGGGTAAGCTTTTTGAGAGAATTATCCTGGTGCATGTCCATGAGGCATGAGGGTCCAGCAGGGGAGGCTATGCTTAGGGGCAACCAAAACAGGTTCATTAGAGGCAGGTCCTGTCAGACCAACCTGGTGGCCTTCTATGACCAAGTCACAAAATCTTTAGACGCAGGGGTAGCAGTGGATGTAGTCTTTCTGGACTTCAGGAAGGCCTTTGACACTGTGTCTCACCCCATTCTCATTAAAAAAACTAGGGGACTGTGGTGTCAATACCTACACAGTCAAATGGGTTGCAAACTGGCTGGGGGGGCCACACTCAGAGAGTGGTGGTGGATGGGTCATTTTCAACCTGGAGGGATGTGGGTAGTGGGGTCCCCCAGGACTCGGTCCTCAGACATGCTCTGTTCAACATCTTTATCAGTGACTTGGATGAGGGGGTAAAAAGCACCCTCTTTGAATTTGCCAATGACACTAAGATGTGGAGGTATGTGGGAGACACTAGAAGGGAGGAAGGATGGGTTTCAACACTGACAAGTGCAAGGTGCTGCACCTGGGGAGGAAGAACCAGCAGCATACCTACAGGCTGGGGAACTTCCTTCTTGTCAGTGCAGCAGCAGAAAAGGATCTTGGAGTCATTATTGATGCCAAAATGAACATGGCTGACAGTGTGGGGACACGGTCAGGAAAGCCAACTGTACCTTGTCATGCATCCACAGATGCATCTTGAGCAGATCCAAGGAGGTGATCCTCCCCCTCTACACGGCACTGGTCAGGCCATAGTTGGAGTACTGCATCCAGTTTAGGGAGCCGCACTTCAGGAGGCATGTGGACAGCACTGAGAGGGTTCAGAGGAGGGCCACTCGCATGATCAGGGGGCAGCAGGGCAGGCCCTATGAGGAGAGGTTACAGGACCTGAACCTGTTCAGCCTCCACAAGAGAAGGCTGATGGGGGATCTAATAGCCTGTTACAAACTAGTCAGAGGGGACCAGGAGGTATTGGGGGAATCCCTGTTCCCCCAAGCACTACCAGGAGTGACTAGAAATAATGGTCACAAGCTGGCAGAAGGTAGATTCAGACTAGACATCAGGAGGTGCTACTTCATTGTCAGGGCGGTTAGGATCTGGAACCAACTTCCAAGAGAAGTGGTGCTGGCTCCTACCTTGGGTGTCTTTAAGAGGAAGCTAGATGAACACCTTGCTGGGGTCGTTTGTTCCCAGTGCTCTTTCCTGCCATGGCAGGGGCTTGGACTTGATGATCTGTCAAGGTCCCTTCCGATCCTACAAACTAGGAATCTATGAAACTATGGATGCAACTGATGATACCAACCTACTGCCTGCAGAAGCTCCCCCTTCGGCCCACCCCTGCCATCAACACTGCTGCAGCTGCCTGTGGGAACTCCCTGTTCGCCGCCCCCACCATTGATGCTGCTGCTGCCTGTGCATGGTTGCCATGCCCCCCTACCCTCTGGGGACATGCATCGTTCATGCTACTGCTCTTTGAATATTATGACACAATAGCAGGATATGGTGAGTGAGCTTTCATGTTTCAGTGGTGTGGTATTGGTGTGTAAGCTTCTGCATCCTATGCACATACACATGTATATTATGTACATACACCATGACAATATTGTGAGATTCCACTTTAACAATTCATAGATGAAAAGTTCTTGGTTTATGGCAGCATTTGAACAAAATATCTACATCACAGAGTCTAATCCAGCAGCTGAGTATACATGATATTATAAATAATAAATATTAGAAATAATAAAAATAGAATAAAAGAAAAATTGCTAATAATCCAGGCCAAACTGAAAAGACTATTTTAATAGTCTCTATAGCTCAATCTTTAAATTTTATCCTCAAACTACAAGAGACAAACACTTATGAGAAGCAGTTTTTCTGCCCTTACTCATATCATTCTCAGGTTTCATTGCTACTTAACAGGAAGAGTATGTATATCAGAATTGGGCCCATAGGTCTTCATACTGATCCCACTGAAGTCACAGTCAAAACACTTATGCACTGCTACAGTTTAGAATGAACTACCTTGACACACTTTTTTGTCTGTTTTGAATTAGGCTTTACTTGAGTTATCAGAAAGTATACAACAGAGCTAAAACTGACCATAATAGCACTCAACTAAAAAATGGCAAGACAGTCTTTTTTATGTTCCAGAACAATTTTCTGTGAGCTAAATGCTTTTGTGACAATTTTCAAACTAAACTACATTATTATAAATACCCAAGAAGAGAAGATTTATAATGGAGGAGGACACTGGTCCTAATCACTGTACTATGCTTCAGATTTGAAGGTCAGGGTACGTATGTACCGTTCTTGGTTCACTTAACAATATCACCTAAGCCTGATAAAATAACCTTGTTTTAGAAACTCCCATCTTGGAAAATTCAGGATGTGCCAAGAACCAATACTTAAGACAATGGGTATTACCAATGTTCATTCATTGGGAAGTCATATTCAAATGAAAAAAACCCTCATATTATACGTGCCAGTAGCTCTACCTCCCTTTACAATGTTGAGGGAAGCACAAAAGAATTAATTCTTAATCAAATACGGCTGAACTCTCTATAAATGTTTCTAATTAGCTATTCCATTAGGCAGCAGGACAGATACTTGCAGGTATCAACATATAAAATATACATAAATAATTTTTTATCAAGACTTCTTTCTTTGAATTACTTGACCTACAATTTTCTTTATTTTAACTATGGAGAAAGCTGCCATGTTTGCCAACTCACTATATGTTTGTTTCTATTCTGACTTGATAAACACTTATTAAGAATAAAAATTAGCTCTAAAACCCCACCTATTTATAAAACTGATGGAAGCAAAGTTAAACAAATAGATGCCTTATTTTCCTAGCAACACACACTCACACACAGAAATAAATGTCACAGTGGCTTTAAAAAAGGATAGTTCATGTTTAGGTTTAGTTATCAAAATCCACAGCATATAGGCTGTCAGCTTTTGAAATACATAAACTGTTTCTGTCCTTTTTGTTTCCATAGAAACTGAGTGCTCAAAGCTTTAGTTTTGCACATGAAGAAGTTAAAAAAAACCCCCTCAGAGTAGGATCTGGAATTGTCTGGAACAAAAGAAGAATGTGGAGAAGGGAAAATTAAGCATCAACACTGTAAAGAGACTAGCACAGAGCTTTTCTTCTTTGCTTTGATCTTATAGATTGCTTTTTTTGAGTTGGTGGGTGCTTTGGTATGGATGTTTATATAATCAAAGGTTAGACACTTTTATTCCCCAATACCTTCAGAAAGTAAAAATCTCACATATATTTAGATGATCACTCCGTTCACCTTGAAATGGCATTTCATTTTAAGCAGAAGCTTGTTTGATATTCTATTACTTTTTGTATTATAGCATGTTGCCATTCATGAGTATACAGTATCATAAAGTCTCATCATTTCCAGGCTTTAGGGGATGGGGGTACGTTTATATCTGTGTTAATAAAAGGGACTTGTAACAGTTCAAGAAAATTATTTGGATTAAAATTGCTGCCATATAGGGGAGAATGTTTGCCAGGTTAGAATATCTATTGCTTTTACAATGTGTGTATATGTGTGTGTATACACGTGAACTCATGCCCAAACAATTTATATAAATGCATGTTCAACTTGTAAACCACTATGCATTTTTGGAAAGCATGAACTACATTTAACAGTGCTTCCTAGAAGCCATTCTGGGGGGTGAACCTGGTTGAATGTGAGAGAGGAAGCAATTTTAAATGTCTTCAGGTGTACCACAACATGCAATGGCATTGCTTTTCCTGCTGGCACAAAAAGCAGTGAAACACATTCTGTTTGGAGAATCTAGCACCACATTTCAAGGTTAACAACTTTACATTGCAGGCCTTAGCAAAAGCTGTAGCTTCAGTTTCCCATAAGTATACAGTAATAATATTCCCTTCACATGGTTTGTATAAGGTTCTATGGGAAAACCTTAGTGAAAAAATAAATCATCTTTATTTTCAATAGAGCCACATTGATTTAGTTGAGAAACAGACCCTGTATTTATCAATTGTTTTTAAGATCTTTACATGAAAGTGACTAAATACAAGTGTGAAAAGTGTTCTTCCGTTTCATATCCTTTGTTTCCATTCCATTTTGTATCCTGTACAATAAGAATTAAATCTGAACTATTTGCCGGCAACACTGTGAAAAATGTATGTATTAAAAACAAAATTTAAAATATCGATACAATAACTTTCCCTAAGTGCTTTAATAAGGAAATTTATCAGAGAGAGGTTTGTGTCCTTAATATGTATTGACCCAATTGTCCAGATCAGCTCAGGAGGGATCCTTCCCATCTACTGTATAAATAATAGACTATTTTTAAAAAGTGTATGAATGAACACAGATGGGAATGACTTCTCAAAGTTGGCCCTGGTTTAGTGGGTAATTACATAAAACATTTAAAAAAATATCTAAAATATATATTGGCTCAATGGTCCATGAAGGCATCTGATAGTGAACATAATACTTACCTGAAGAAGAAGGAAAGCTTGCCTAAAAATCTTCTTCCCTTTCTTTGAATGAGCATTTCATGTTTTCAAGATACATAATAGTCACTTATAGATGTTTCTTAATGATACATTTAATTCCTCAGTCCTCATTATTCCTGTTGTGGAAATCTGTAGTTCTGAGTTATGATTTAATTTCTCTTGAAGCCTCATTTTTAACTGACCTATAACTCTGGCTATGACAAAAATGATTTCTAGCCAGGACCACCCCCCCCCCAAGCTTTTAAGGCAAATGAGAATTGTTGGGCAAGTCTAAAAAAACAGTGGAACTGATTATAAGGAAAAAATCATTACAAATTTCCTGCTTTCAAAATGTGACAGACATCTAACTTGCTGTTGCTGTTAAGCAACTTATTATTACCCTCATCAAAATTGCCTAAGATACAGCATATATTTTTATTAAATTAGATTTGTAATTCACCAATTTTGTTGGTGATTGCTGTAGTAGGAGCATAGGTGGATATCCCATGTCTTTAGATCCAGGCAATTCTGCTGACTTACTCTAGTAGCAGATCACCTAACAAGGTAAGTATAATACATAATATATGTAACATTTAGCTATGAATGCCCTATTTCCAACGTGAAGCAGGCATGAAACCCACCCATTCACTACTCACTATGTATGTATATACTTTCTGCCCCACATTGGAAATAGGGTAGTTATAGTTACATCATGTAGCATAAGAAGAGAATAAGTGGCAAAGAAAATATGATGCTAAATGCAGTCTGAGGCTGCCTGAGAGGGGGTGCAGGGGTGTGGGGGAGTTGTTGGGGTTTTTATGCTTTTTTTCTGTATATGCAATGTACATGGGTGCAGGATAACATTTTACGAATTATCGAAATAAGTAGAGGCCAACCTTTTAGGAAGGCATGCCACAAATTAGCTCCATGCCCTCTCTGAGTGCTACTCTGATCACCTTCTAACTGTTCCAGTGTTCTGCTTTTTGCTGCCAGGTCTATGTTTTCTGCTTCATCTGCTGCTTGCTTTTTTGCTTCCTTCCTTATGTTCTCCATCCAGTTTGAAGCTTTGCTTTCTGCTGCCTGCTCTAGCTGCCTCTGTTCTACTCTCCCTTCCCCGATCTACCATATGCCAAACAGAAAATACCTGTGCCTCTTGCAGTGCCACGCTGCACATTGGCTACCCCAATCTAAATTACTTAATGTTAAGTCTTATTTTCTGAAGTCAGTCAAAGCATGATTTTAAAAGCTATTGAGATGAAGATAGGCACCAAACGAATTTTTCAAAACAGCTTGCAGGACAGCTGACAAACATACTTGGGTCCATGAATAACTTAAAAAATCTAGCCCTGTGACACTTTAGCACTTAAATCCCATTAACTTTTTATGAGACTTAAGCTCTGTAATACCAAGATCATCACTGTTATTTATGCAGTTAAGTCCCACTGAAATAGATTTCATTGGGAGTTAGGTATATTAAAAGACCCCTTGTAAGATCTGGGCTCTAAGAATTTTTTAAAATGTTGCCCATAAACTACAGAAACCAAACCTAGAATTTGTCTTAAATCATTGCTATGCAGTGATTTTTAAATTACCCAACCAATAAATCACATATACTGAGTAATGGCAAAGCTATGTAGTGACTGATTATGATTTAAACTTCTTCTAGCTTATATTGCCGTCTGTAGATGTCTAAAAGAAATATACTCCAGTAAACCAGTAAAAATGCAGATTTATTTTTTGTTTGTTTGTTCAAATGTATGGCTTGCTCTGGGATTCTGGGGAGATAGTTTTGACCTTGGTAAACAGTTAGTGAATTGCACATGACTGAAGTCATTTCAAATATATTTCTGACAGTTTCACATGATGATTCTCTCTCCCTAGTCTTATTATTTAATAAATGTTTCTACCTGGCTTCAATATTATAATTGCTAAAGATCATAATAAATCCGTACCTATTTAGGCCCTTCCTTGTTAGTTTGATACTAAACACCATTGCCATAAAACTCATTATTGCTGAGGTAAAACAAAATTCTACTTTTCCTCAAATACGTCTCCTAGCAACATAAGGGAAAAAAAAATCTTGTACCTGTTAACAGTATAGGTCCTCTGACACAGAGACAAGTTCTTATTCTATTCAGTTCATTGTAGTACATCATGGCATATTATTAGGTTGGTTTTCTTCTTTCTTTAATGTATGTATTATGTTTCTCACTCACACACATCAGGATAGCAAAGCTGAAAGTCTTAAGTACTCTTTATGGAAATCTAACTTGCATATCCCAAGAGGCCAGTATGTAGAAATCTCTTCTCAGCAAAGCTGCTTCTTCAAATCATCTGGTGGATTTATCGCTGTGCAGGACCACAGTTAAATTTAGCTTTTGCCTCTGAATCTGTCTGTCTAAAAATGATGCTGGCAATATTGTCATACATTATTTTAATGTGCTAATGTACTGAACTCTAATCTCTAGGCATCAATATATTAGACCTGAGCAGATTTTTTTTTTCTAACAAATTTACCCAATGCTTTTGAATGATCTTTTAAAGTAAACTTCTTCTCTATCTTAGGAAATTACAGTTACAAAGATGGTTGTTTGGATTTAGCTTTGACCATCGGAAAACCTAACAGAAACACAAATGGGGTCACTTCATTTATAAGAAACAGGTCAATTCCCTCATTATTCCTAAGACTTAAAGCTTCATTTCTATTCTAGACCTGAGCAATTGAGGTTAGATAAAAGGGGTTTCAGGCACTAAGAAAAGAAGGACTCTTCTACCAAAGCTGTGAAATAACAGCTACCATGTTCTGCAGCCTGAAGACAACAGTATTCCCTGCAATCCATGAGGAGCTAGGGGTAAATGGCTAGGGAACCTGTGTTCTGAGTGGATAGCCCTCACACTACTTCTTTACTAAGATTTTCCGACTGCATTGTTTGGTGCAGGGTCAACAAAAAAGAATTTCAGATGCGTCTCAAATGAATATAAAAAATAGCATATAGCATCAACTGAGGTGTTTCGATGTTGCAGATGCCTTCTGTTGTAACAGGAGGATTTTGTGCCCAACCAAAACCACAGAACCCCAGAACAGAAATAAAAATGAAGATACTGAAGTAACTTGCTCCAGTTAAATATATTGAAACTGACAGTACTCCCTCCACTTCCTTCCAACAAGCCATGGAGAAAGGTCGGATGCTCAACGTAGAACAAGTCTAGTATAACCTGGGTGCATCTATATGAGACATTCAATGGTAAATTAGCATAGTTTACTGTGAAGTAAGCATATGGGTCTACAAGTGCATATATTTGCCTCAGAATAAATCACTCTAATCCTGAGTAAATTTGCTACATGCAAGTGCAAGTAGCAAATTTACTTGTTATTAGTAATGGTACCATGGCACTCATGTAGTTGCCTGGTTAGGAGCCAAATCTGCTCCTGGTCAGCCATACACAAAGGGATGGGAGATAGCTCCCTGACCCTGGGAGCTGCCTGCTGCCAGGATGGGTTCCACCATAGGAGCCCATGTGGGGACTATGTCCCCCTGCTCAAGCAGCACGGAGCTCCAAGCCCCCTGCTCCCAGATTGCAATTGTGGAGTGGGGGCTTGGAGTTCTTTATCTTCTAGCCCCAGCTCCACCATCACAATTGAAGAGCAGAGGGCTGAGAGATCCGTATCTCCAGCCTGAGCCCCATGACCGCAGGGCTCATGCTGGGAGATAAGCATCTCCCAGCAGTGGCTCTGTGGTTGCGGAGTCAGCACTGGGAGCTCTGTTCTGGCAGGGGCTGGGGATCTTGTTCCCTGCCCATCTCCATGAGCATTGAGGGGGGTGGGGGCAGCCTGGGAAGCTTGTCCCCCACACAGCCCTGTGAGCGTGGAGCTGGGGGAAAACAAGTTCCCCAGCCTGTTCCCCCCACATCTCCATGCTCATGGAGCTGGGCAGGGAATAAGTTCCCCAGCTCCCACTCTGCAATCACAATTGCAATCATGGACTAGTGGCAGGGAGTTCCCTGCATGAGGATAGTTTCCCACTTAGTCTGGAGCTGCTGGGACCTTTCCCTGGCTGCGATAGTTCCCAGCCAGCACCAGGCTGTGTAGGAAAGTACATGATACTTGGAGGTGACTGAGGAATGTCCTGTTTCAGGCAGTCCCCAGCTAGCTTTGGGTTGTACATGCAGACTTTCCCATGCAGCCTGGAGCTGGCCAGGAATTGTCATGGTCAAGAGACACATCCCAGCCCCATGCCCCAATTGGGTGATCAAGGAACAGAGCTTAGAAAGAGCTTCAGGGGTGGGACAGATCCCAACTTGCTCCCCCTCTGGCGGATCAGGGTTGGGGTTGGGATCTGCCCCTCCTCTGAATTTCCTTCCAAACCCTGTGCCCTTGCTCAGGGAGCCAGGACCAGGAGTTCCTTGGTGCCAGGACAGGGGACATTGTCCCTGTCCCAGCAGCAGGGAGCCCCCTGGGCCAGGAGAGAACTGTCTCCTGCCCCAGTGCTTCCTGCCAGCTTCTGGGTTAACACCCAGGGAGGAGCCTGAACCTCTTTTAGTGGCCACAGGGGTGCATTACAAGGCTCCAGGGAACTGAGAACAAATCTTCTCCCTAATCCTTGCATGTGTAGACACCTACACAGAAACCCTAACTGTGTGCATCTATACACACCTCCTTTGAGTAGGCTTAGCCTAAAATCATAATTTTTAAAGTACATTAAGGGCACATGTCTATACATGTCTATACATGCTGATTTAAGGGAATGTGAGTCTAAATTAGATGTCTATATAAAACAAGGTATCGAATATACGTGCAAATTCCTAAGTCACATTAGTGCACATGTAGATGTGATAAGTCACATTAATGTGGTGTGTGCCAATGGACACACACTGTCTGCTACAGACCATCCAACCAGAGGGAGCAGCTGGACCTCCAAATTGCTGGCCAGCTCAAGGAGCTGGCTAGGATGAGGGATGTCATTGTCATGGAGGACTTCAATTACCCAGACATCTGGGAGGAGCAGTCGGCCAAGTCTGAGAGGTCCCGGAGGTTCCTGGCAGAGCTGCAGGACCTCCACTTGGTCCAGGAGGTGCATGACCCCACCAGGGGGGATGCGCTGCTGGATCTGGTCCTG
>JAGPOW010000304.1:52417853-52428430 GCA_030014935.1 Caiman crocodilus | reverse complement strand
AAACTTCCTTGAATTAACTGAGAAGAACCCTAATGAGCATATGTCTATTATCATGTAGCTTTTACAATTAGGCCTAAGAAGATGAAGCTATCATCCCAATGTGAGAATGAATCAAGAAAAAAATTTAGCAGGGTAACTAGAAAAGCCCCCCAACCTTCTTTAAAGTGAGTATCACTTTTTCTTCCCTTCACGTAAGTATCTTGCATAACTTTAATATTTAAAAAAGAAATCATAGTCATTTGCAACCTAGTTAAGACCTTATTTAGTGACCAGGAGTTACACTATCAGGCTGTATACACAGTTTTAGCTGATAAACATCAGGGTGGGTAAGTTGTTCCATTAGGCTTTATATGGATTTGCTGATCAGTAGGTCAGCTGTTACTTAGTCTTCTTGTCAGACAGTAAAGGAGCACAGGCTACAAGATGTGATGGCACTGAAGTTGGTACTCCATAGGAGGAAGAAAGGAATGGCATAGGGAAGGCAAAGGCAGAATTTGTCCTGTGGCATTTCAACATGTCACACACACTGCTGGTTTTAAATAGACTGAAAGAGAGCAGATGTGTATGAATTTGTAGGTGATTATGTTAACAAGGCTGAAAGGATGGGCATAAAATGGAATTGACACAAATTACATATATACAATAAATAAAGAGTAGCCAGAATACATTCCTTAAATTTGAGACCGCTATAATGTATATATGGAATAAATCTGTTTTGGTTTCCTCTTTTCAGATTTGAAATTTTCAGACTTCATAAAACAGGCATTTACAAATAAGTAATAATCATTATTAACAACACTATCACAAAGAGCATATGTTACATTTTATGATGGTTTAGCACATTAATATTTTACAATCAAGCTTTAACATGCTTTTATCTTTTTATATACAAGATTAATACCTTGCCTGAATTTGTTTTATTACATGTTCTTTCAATTTTCACTAAGATGCTCTCCTAGCTTTAAAATTTAAGCTCTTTTCTATACTGTTTTTTACTTGTAAGGTTTAATTGATTTTTCCATTCTGAAATTTTTCATGTAAGCACACAGTTCAGCAAGCCATGCTGAGTGGTATGCAACCTGAAGAATTAGGGGTATTCATTAACAAACATTAATTATATTGGTGATTCCTTCAAGATTACTTGAAGGAACCTTGTAGGCACCAAAAATTTTGGAGAATCGCAAATACACAGCTAGTTGTCCAAGAAGTAAATGAGGGTGATCTTAGCAATTATGATCTCCTTACTCTACTTTCTGTCTCTAGTACAATAATGTAACAAATAATAAAAGGCAAAAGGCTTGTTTTAAAGGCAGTGGGATTTTTTTCACTGACTTCATTGGGCTTAGGTCTGGCCTCAAGCCACTAAACTTTCACAGTCTAATATAATCACAAGGAACAAGCAACATAGGCTTACAACCCTATGTTGTCAACCTGGTGTTTTAAAAGAAATTATAAAATTAGTAGAAGAACAAAAGCAAGTCTTAGATTAGTAAGGTATTGGATACTCTCTAACTGCATTTTATTTGCAAACAAATCAAATTTGTATGAGTAAATACACTATTATAGTCACTGAAAAATTATGACTGCACAAAAAAAAATATTAGATTATGGGAAGTTATCTAAGGGTGGGGGTAGGCTCCCATAATTAAACTATGTCTAGTTTTATTTGACATCTGCAGTAATGATTTGAAAGAGAAAGACTGTGACACATTAATTACTTTTCAACTTGATGCTTGAGTATTTGAGAACTCAAGTTATCAAGGAGGAGACGGAATAACAAAGTAACCTAGAAATAGCTTCATAAAATAGCAACATGAGATATAAAGATTAATTTGATAAAATACAAATTAATTCCTGTAGGGTAAATATGCATATATACATAATGGAAGGGATAAATCTTGGAAGAGGTAAAAGAAGTATAAAACTGATTATAGAGATGTTAGGAAATGGTAAAATAAGCATAATTTTGCAATAAAATATGCCATCAAAAATCAATTTAGTCATGTGCTTGTATAGTAGCATTGCTCCATACAGCAGGGGGCAAAAGTACCTCTTTATAGTCGGATTCTGTTCATGTACAATTCAGCTGAAAAATCCCCATGGAATAAAGTTGTACTAAGCTATGTACAGATAACATAAAAGATCTGAGTATGTATAATGCGTCTAAGAGATAATTTGATGTGATCAGTGGGTTGACTAGGCTTTGGGTTTTTCCTCTTCTAGTCTCTGGTCATAGGAAGATCTATGAAAACAGAGGGAGTGCAATTTGCTTCCAGGTATGGGCCATTAACTAAATACAGTCCCTATTCAACTTTCTCCCAGATTAAGGAAGGCAACAGGGGAGGATTGTGACTCAGAAATGTGTCTGAAACAGAATCACTACCCTACCTTCTTCCTGACTTCAGACTAGCAAACTAAGACTATAGACTCAGACTACAGCTAACTACTTTTCTCTGAATCACAATGCCACAGGGGCTATTTTAGTGGTTAGTACAATTTATGGAAAATTATGCCAGCCGTCACAATATAACCTTTACCAAGACTTGTACTATGAAATAAAGGAAGCCTTTTGATTCCTCTTCTGGTCATGTTACTAGAACCCCTCTTTTCCTAGAAGGTCAAAGATAAAGACTCAGAAATAATGTCTACTATTTCATATAGTGCTTTCTCAGAAGCAGTACCCAGCAAACCATGTAAAATTGAAGAAGGAAATGAAATCAAACTCAAAATTATTATTTGTAGAAAATTTTCAGTTAAAACATAAAATATATGCCTGTTTAGATCATCTAGTGCTTAGGTTTGTGAAACAAACTAGGGTTTTTACCAATGATGCTACCAACTTTCACTATGATTTTTGAGCAAGATTTTAACAGCAAATTCCTGCTCCATCCAAATGAGAATTTTGTCAGCGACTTCAATGGACTAGGCCAGACACTTACCCTAGTTCACCTCTCTGAAAAATAGTGATAAAATTAATCTCAAAGTGGTGTTGAAAAGCTTAAATTATACAGTCTGGTTTTATCTCCAGATAATAGGTACCATAGGTACTATACAAGTCCAAAGCATTATTTGTTATTTAATAATAATTATTATTATTCTATGCAATATGTGTTTCCTATCCAGAAAAAAGAAGCAACAGCAAAGGTAGATATTGGAAACCAGGTCATAAGAGAGGTCTATTGAGATGATGTTGCAGAAGCATTAACTGGAGATAAAGTCTTTGAAGGGAGGTTAATGTGTGACTGACATTAGTTAAGTTTTCTACTATGCATATAAATAAAGATTTGTCATTGCTCTTGCAAAGTGATTGTAAAACACATCTTCTTTCTTCTTTAAAAAAAATTAAACAACTTTCCTACGGAAACATGTGGAAGCCAATAGCTGATATAACGAAGCAATAGCAGAGCAATAGCTGACATAATGAAGACACATTACAGCACTATAGATAAAACATCATGTAAGTGTTAATTCAGCTGCTATTAGAAAGCATCTGCAACTCTGTACTATACTTCATATGAAGTGATTCTAGTATACAGAAAAAGTAGAACAGAATCTTTATATTTCCATTCAATACCACAATGAGCTTTTCTCTCTCCTTGTTGCAATGATTCCTTTGTCTTCTCTGCAGCCTTGGTATATGGATTTCTAAAATGAACTGAAATGCACTGACAATTCTGAGTAGTCATAATTGGTATGTTTTCCCCTGCAAACAAAACAGCCCATTCTATAGCTTGTGGTCAGTATGACACACTTTGAAAATATAGCTACTTATCAGACTAAAGCAGCTCCAAGTTCTGCTTTTCTTCTTTGTTTCCTAGACTAAGTACAGATGTTCATAAAGTCCCTGGCATAAGTGATCTATCACACTTTACTTAAAGTGATATAAGTTAGAGCATGAGCAAACCAAATGGACATTCACTGTTCAATGGGAGGGCTCAGGGCCTGCCTCTGTCTCCCAGGAGGCTGCTAGAGTGGCCACTCTCCCCATCGCTGCTCCCCACCCCCCTCTCCAGCTGATGATTGTCAGCAGTGGGGGGGGGGCAGAGAGAGACTCCAGACACATTCCCCACAGCTCCCCAAGCCAGACAGCAGTGCACTGAGGGGGTGCAGCTGCTGTGGGGACGTGGAGCCACATCCCCCCTGGCCAGGCAGCCCCCCACCCCAGTCCAAGGGGGGCTGCCTGAGAAAGAGGTCTGGACTGTTTTTTCCCACAACAACCCGTGGAACTTGCTGAAGCCCACCTGGGGTGGGGCTATGGGGTAAGGGCACCTGCGCATTATTTCCCAACCCCACCCCACCCTGGCCAGGCATGGGAGGGAGACCCTGGACCTTTTCTCCCTTGCCCCCCACCCCCAGCCAGGCTACAGCATGCTAAATAGCTGGGGCAGTTGTGGAGAAAGAGACTCTCCCTTCCCTTCCCCAACAGCTAGCCAGAGGTAGGAGGCAGGGCTGGGATCAGAGACTGTCACAGACTTGGATCAGTAACAGCAAAGGGGACAGGGCTAGCCCAGTGTTTAGGCTGAACAAACAAGCTCTGCCTGAGGCTAGAGTGCAACCCTGCATAATGCCACCTGGAATGGCAGTGATTACACTCCAAGGTAACCCTCAGTGGGATCTGGCACAGACATTTGACTAAGTGCTTTAACAGAAAGAGCTTTAGTCTAATACTTCATCCATCAAGGGTTAACTTAGAGCACAATTTTCCCTTTTTAAAGTGCTCTAAGAAATGTGGATGTCTGTTCAGTTATGGCTTCAGAGCACTTTTTGTGCACTTAAAGCAGGATAGGTATAATGTCTGTACCCTGACATAAGGTTTAGCTTTGATGGAATCCTATTGACTTAGTGGATTTATACAACTGTAAGCCTTCTACCATGCATTGTCAACAGCTAAAAAAAGTTAGGTTCAAATAGATCCACCTTAAAACTAACCTCACTAACTGGAGCCCTTGCCCAGCATTTCTGGGATCACTAAATAACTTCCTTGGTTGCCTTTAAAGAGTATCACTTTTCTCACCTGTAAGCACTGAATCTGTATCTCTAGAAGTATTAGAGAAAAATAAATGCCGTACTAACTTAGGAAAACCCAGCAACAATACTGCTATATACACGATTGCTATATGCATTTGCTTCAGTATTGTTTTGACTCATTTTGAACTTGAAACAGTGAAATCAAAATAAAATGAAGGGCTTCACAACAGCCTCAAAATTAAAGTACAGCCATTTAAACATTTTGAAAGTTTTGAGTTTCAAAGCTGAAACTGGGCTTGCTTGCAGGGAAACAGAAAGTAAGGAGAGGGAGCAGAAAGAGGGGGGAGGAAGTGCTCTGATACTGACTGTATAGCTGGCCAGTGACTGTGATCCTTCCCTGAAGTCCCTTCCAATCCTAGTGCTTTGAGGGAAGGATGGAAAAACAGCATAAAAAGCAGCATTGCTTGAACTGAGCTTCTTCCTGCCTTGGGGTCAGTTACTGAGCTGTGTCTTCCAGCAGCTCAGCAGCATCAGCTCAGCAGCAGCAGACAACAAAGGCTATCATTCATTTCTTACTTGCTAGCCTAGCAAGTGAGAGTCATCAATACCTTCTACTTCTATACCATTTTATTTTATTATTATATTCATTGATTCCTATCAATTAATTTCTTCCCCAAAGTCCTCTTTTGTTTTTTTTAGTCTATTTTAATTCTTTTCAAATCTGTCCTTTATTTCACAGTATGAACTCCATTCACTGTGCAGAGAAGGAAAGCATATATTGCATATTGTAATATAGAACGTGTACAGGAACACATACATGTACTTACATTTTTAAATTTTATTTATTACCTAAATACATACATTACATAAATATACATACAAATACTTTAACTATCTTGAACTATCTTCAAGAAAGAGAGGAAAGTAGATCCGGCAAACTATTCTTCAAGAAAGGGAGAAAAGTAGATCTGGCAAACTATAGGACCATCAGCTTGACTTCTATCCTGGGGAAGGTCTTGGAAAAGATTATCAAAGAGATGATCCTTAAGCTGAAGGCAAAATTGCCTAGCTGAAGGCAATATCCTGAGGGATACCCAGCATGGGTTTGTTGTGGGTAGGTCTTGCTTGACCAATCTCATTTCCTTTTATGACCAGGTGACTTATCACCTGGACCCTTCTATCTGGTGTCCCATGATCACCTCTTGGCTAAACTGGCTAACTGCAGCCTCGACCTCACCACAATCCACTGGCTGGGGAATTGACTCTGTGGCAGGACCCAAAGGGTGGTGGTCAATGGGAGCCAATTGTCTTGGTGTGCTGTGACCAGTGAGGTCTGACAAAGCTCTGTCCAAGGGCCTAGACTATTTAACATCTTCATCAATGATTGGACATTGGTGTCAGAAGCTGACTGGCCAAGTTTACCAATGACACCAAACTCTGGGATAAAGCATCCACACCTGAGGACAGGAGGGTGATCCAGGCAGATCTTGACAGACTCATGAAATGGGCGGATGAAAACCTGATGGTGTTCAATGATAAAAAATGCAAGGTTCTCCACCTTGGGAGGAAAAACCTGCAGCATACTTATAGGTTTGGTAGTGCTATGCTGGTTAGCACTATAGATAAAAGGGACTTGGGGCTCATCATTGATCACAAGCTGAACATAAGCCTCAGTGTGATGCTGTGGCTAGTAAAGCAAGCAAAATGCTGGCTTGCATCCAGAGATGCTTTTCAAGCAAATCCCGGGACATCATTCTCTCCTTGTACTCAGCCTTGGTGTGACCGCAGCTGGAGTACTGTGTCCAGTTTTGGCTCTAAAATTCAAAAAGGATGTGGAGAAGCTTGAGAGTGTGTAGAGGAGAACCACTTACGTGATGAGAGGTCAGGAAAATAGGCCTTATGATAAGAGGTTGAAAGCCATGGGACTCTTCAGCCTGAAAAAGTGCAGGCTCAGGGGTGATCTGATGGCCACCTGTAAGTTTATCAGGGGTTCTCACCAGGACCTGGGGGAACATCTGTTCACCAGAGCACCCCAAGGTGACAAGGTCGAACAGTCATAAACTCCACTATGATTGATTCAGGCTGGACATAAGAAAGAACTTTACTGTCCGAGTCCCCAAAGTTTGGAATAGACTGTGGTTCAAGCACCCACTTTGAACACCTTCAAGACACATTTGGATGCTTTTCTTGCTGGGATCCTGTGATCCCTGCTGACTTCCTGCTCCTGGGGCAGGGAGCTGGATTCAGTCCTCCGGGGTCCCTTCCAGCCCAAATGTCTATGAAATCTACGAAATGCAATGATCTACATATCTTCCATAAATCAGATAACATTACAGAAGAACAAAGATTTTCCAGCACACCAAAGGAAAGACACTATAAAACACACCATGAAGCATGTTGGAAAGATAGCTAGCAAGCTTTCAGGGAGGGGTGCAATAGTGGGTAGAGGGAGAGCTGTAAGTCTCCTCTGTCCCTAAACTGAGATGCAGCCTCTTTGTTACAACAAACTTGCATGAGGCTTCCACTAGTTCTACAGGCAGCAAGGAGAGGGGAACAGTGCCAGTGCCACTGCCTGTGCCTGGGTCTGCATCCCCTCCAAGAGCACCAGCTATAACCCGCCTGCCCCACTACAACTATGACTAGCACCAGCATGATAATCTCCTACACCCACATTTCACTTCCCATGCTGAGCCTTCCACTGCCAGAAGAAGAGCTGGATCTGAGTGCCATAGTAAGGGAAAATCTGGGGAATTACGGGGGAATCATTGGAGTTTTTGTTCCACACACCTCAAGTTTCCCCTAAAGCCAGATCTCCTTCCCCAAAAGGCACTTTGGATGAGGTAGAGGTTGAAGAGGCAAGTGACCCATCTGAGTCCACTACTCCTGTTGCTGTGCCTCTGCCTGCTGAGGAGGGGGGAAAGGTAGTGTCTACACATGTATTTGCACCCCAGAAGTGAGTGGGTAGTCTGGTCTGGGGTCATTCTGAGCTGTCAGATGATTCCGCATATACTATCTGCCTGCACTGCTGAGCTAAAACCAGCCAGGGCAAGGGAATGAAGCACATGAGCACCACAAGGATGCTGATGCATCTCTGCAAGCACCACACCCTTTCCCTTGCTCTTCCTTAGCCTGTCACCAGTGGGAGCATGAGCAAAGGGGATTCCCCCTCTCATTCCAAATCCCCCATCCCCTCAAAGCAGAGGAAGGCCACTCTGGAACACTGGGGAAAAGGTGGACAGAAATAGGGGCATGTTGTAAAGGCGAGCAAGATCACCCAAAGCACTGGGGAGATGTTTGCTGTGGATGGCCAGCCCTTCTCCTTAGTTGAATGGCCAGGGTTCAAGTGGTTCATAGTGCTTATGACCCCATCATACCAAGTGCCCACATGCACCACCTTCAGCAGGACAGTGGTGCCCTCCCTGTATGAAGCATGCAGGGAGTACTTGAAGGAGAAGTTGCACAAGGCAGGTCCACAGGTTGCCTTACACTTTACCTTGGACATCTGGAGTAGCCGGGGAGGAGATCATGCATACTTCTCCTTCACAGGACACTGGTGTGACCAATTAGGCTATCGGTGGGCTCTCCTTCAAGCCAAGGAGATGGATGAGTCCAACACAGCAACCAAGATCATGGAGAAAATTAATCACTTAGTGGAGGGGTAGTTCATTGGGCAAGGTGAGCTCACCCATGGGTTTATGGTCACCAACAATGTGGTCAATATGGTTTGAGGTGGTCCATGATGCCAACCTTGTTGACATCCACTGTGTGGCACACAAATTCCACCTCATTGTCAGAGATGCCTTGGTGGGGGACAGGGCTGCTGGTGATGGTGCCAGCACCACCAGCAAGCTCATTGTCAAATGCAGGAAGGTGGCAGGCTACTTCCACTGGAGAATCAAGGGGGCAAGATGTTGTGGGACAAACAGTCACAACTGAACATCCCACAGCACAAAATCATGTAGCATGTGGAGACTCAGAGGAACTCCACATACCTGATGCTTAAGAGGCTGATGGAACAATAGAAGGTCATCCATGAGATGGCCTTGCTCAGGGAGATTGGGATAAGTGGGCCCCTTAACAAAGCTGAGTGGAATATCATCTCCTAGATCTTGGAGTCCTCAAGCCCTTCCTCAAGACCACTGAGGCCCTCAGTGCTGATGATGTCCTCCTTAGCCAGGTGATCCCTGTAGTGAGGGAACTTGAGAACCAAATGGAGAAGTTCCAGGGGATCAATATTCCTGTCTGGGGCAAACCATTGTCACCAGACATGCAGGCACTGATGAGGTGGCTGAAGGAGGGCATCAGGAAATGGCTTGATCCCTTGCAATCCAGTATGGTCCACATGCTGGCCACCATGTGTGACCTGAGGTTAAAGGGGAGCATATGCAGCAGCTGAAGCCTGAATCAGTGGATGGAGGTGCTGGTGAAGACAGAGTGTCAGAATGGCGGAGGTGGGGTCATGTGTAATGGGGGATCCACTGTCCCATGCCAGCATGTCATCCACCAGCCAGTCTCCTCCTCCACCACATGTGCTGACAATGTGGGCCAAGGGCATGACTTCCATGGTGGGGTCCATGGGCACCAGACCCCACCATCTGGCAGGTAGCACTCAGGCCTTAGTGCTGCCTCTCTTACCAAAGATGTGGAGCCACTGCTGTGTGACCCCTTGGCCTACTGGGTAAGCCACAGTCAGATGTGGCTGGATCTGGCCACAGATGCCGGGAACACCTGTCCTGTCCACCAACCAGTGTTCCAAGCAAGAAGCTGTTCAGCATTGCTGGTCATGTAGTGATACCCCACTGCACTTCCTGGATCCTGGTTTGGTGGAGAAGCTGGTGTTCTTGAAAGTGAACCTCCTGCTGCTCCCCAAACTCCAGGTGAAGGTGGATTGAATGCCACCCTCCTCATTCTGTTCACACCTATTTCCTTTATTCCTTTTTAAAAAAACCAAGGTTGGTAGGAGGCGCCATAACCATCCAGCAGGTTGCAGTTCCAATGTCTATATTGAGTCCATAAGTTTCTGTACCTAGAAGGTTGATGAAGTGCAGTTCATAGGTTCATCTGTGAAAAGTAGTTTGTAAATTCCCTTTCAGGATCAGGTCTGAGAGATTGGAGACAGGTGGTGTTCTGTTCTTGTCTTTCATAGATTTTTGGTGTGTACTCATTCTGGTGCGCAGTTGTTGCTTGGTGTCCCCTACATATTTTGTATTGTATTATGTATTGTATTGTATATATGTATACACAATAAATGTATTGTGAAAAAATCTCCATACTAGAAATATTGATGACAGGTTTTGCATGTCTTGTTATGGCCTGGCCTGGATCCATTTAGTGTGTTTTGGTCTATAGGAAATTGGCTTCTGGTGATGAGGTTAGCAAGGTTCAGTGCTTGTTTGAATTTACAAGCTACTTTTCATAGATGAGCCTATGAACTGTTCCTACATCAACCTTCTAAGTACAGAAACTGTTCCTACATCAAACTCCTAGGTACAGAAACTTATGGCTCAATATGGAGCTCTGGACAAGTGCCGGAGGACTGGAAGGTGGCCAATGTGGTTCCCATCTTTAAGAAGGGGAGGAAAGAGGACCCAGAGAACTACAGGCCTGTC
>JAGPOW010000304.1:52398519-52417753 GCA_030014935.1 Caiman crocodilus | reverse complement strand
AGGATGTGGAACCAGCTTCCTAGGGAAGTTGTTCTTGCTCCTACCTTGGGCATCTTCAAGAGTAAATTAGATAGGTACTTGGCTGGGGTCCTGTGACCCCAGCACTCGTTCCTGCCACTGGTGGGGGATCAGACTAGATGGCCTGCTCTAGGTCCCTTCTGACCCTAGTTACTATGAAACTATGAATATAGACAGTGGAATTCTGATCCACTACAGCCTGCTGGACATCTGACTCCCCAGGTACCTCTCCACTTTTACCTGCACTGCTACATCCTCCTTCTCCCCGCCCCACCAACACCAGACTGTCTCTCTCCCCCTGACACCTCTATTTCCATTTTCACTGACTGGCTTTATTGCCTGCATTGCATGCCAGCCTCTGGCTTCTTTACTATTCCTTCCTTCGAGAAACAGCACACACACCAAATGCAGGTGCTTTCTCAGCCTGATGAAGGGGTTTTCAACCTGAAAACTTGCTAAGATACATTTCTCTAACTATTTAGTTGGTTCACTAAAAGATATCAGATTGATCCAAAGAATCTTGTCTGCCAGTGTCATGTCCTTAGACCGACACTCCTAGTACCTGTCCCGGTCAGCCGACCAGAAGGAGGCAGGGCCCTGGGCACATCTAAGCCCCAGGGATGGGGCTAATAGGGAGAGTTCTCTGGCAGCTGCTGGAGTAAAAACTCCTGCAGGAAGGCTCTGTGACAGTTTGGTTGCCCCAGATGCTAGTGCTACTGTGCTGCTTACTTACCTGTTATTTAAAGTGGTAGAGCAAACTGAAGCTGTAGGAGAGGAGACCTCATTGAGGCACACTGCCTTGTCATATAGAGGCCCCACCACCAGTGAGGTTGCGCCTTAACACACACACAAAGTCACACATGTCATGAGTTTTGCTTGTCAACAGCTTGAAGTGCAGTTTCCCAGAAACCCCTGCACCTATCTCTTTGAAACCTGGCAGGATTTATGGTCTCTGATTGAAGGTATGGTATGAATGAAGTTCTCTCATTAGTTGTACTTTTTTCAGTTTCCTGAAAAATGGCAAATGAGAGCTCCTCATTAACAAGATGCATCAGGCTACACAACTTAGTACAGTGTACCTGAGATCAGAATCAAGATCAAAAAAGATTAATAGTCTGAACACTGTGTAATTCAATGGTTTCAATCACAATATTTTCTTTCTTGCCAGGACAATGGCCTAAACACTCATTAACTGACCCCCCATATCTCCTTCTTATAGCCGCCCAAGAGACCAGTTTCAAAAGGACAGCTGGGCAGAACACTAGATAATACCTAATCTGTGGACTTAAAACTAGAGAACTTGATGAAAGTTGAACAGTTTGTGGAGTATCATGAATGGTACATGCCCCCGGTGGCTGGGGATGGGGGCATGGCAGTGATAAGTGGGGCTGTGGTGGCAAGAAGCCCCCTCAGGCTCCAAGGGGGCTGGGGGAAACCCTGATAGCCCTTACATAGGACAAACAGGCCCCCCACACTATGGAAGACTTACCTTTAGGAGTGCAGCCAGAGCTGGAGCTGGAACCATGGCCACACAAGCCAGTATTATGTTGGCTCTTCAAACATCTGCTTCCAGGGTGGGGGAGCATGAGGTCAATGGTGGCAGTGGGAGACAGTGCCATTGGAAGACTTGAAAACCCCACCAGACGCCAGCAGGGGCAGAGGAGGGAAAAAGACCCAGTGGGGGAGCATGCCAGGCAGCATGCAACTTCTGTGGCTGGAAGGAGCATTGCTGCAGGTGTGAAGCCTGCATCTGGAGCAGGGGGAACAATGTTCCTGCATTAGGCTGGAGAGGATCCATTCCCCACAGCTACCTATATTTCAAAGTTGATAAGAAAGTGTCTCTGGGGAGAGGGAGGGACACCAGACAATGGGAGCCCAGGCCTCAGGATCTGGGGTTACAACTGCCTTAACATCCAGGCAAACCTTCCAGAGCCAAAGTCAATGCCTAACCCCTTAGTAAGGGGGCTCACAAGGCATGGTGGAACTACACAGCCAACACCCAAGTGGTTGTCAAGTGGATCAAGTGAAGGGGAGGCAGAGCCCCAAGGAACATTGCAGCATGAATGTAAGTACCTCTGTCACCGGGTCCCCCAAGAAGTGGAACACCACTAAACCCCTCCTTTCACCCAATAACAGTAAGTCATAGCTGGGAAGTTGAGGGGGTGCCCTGGTAAAGAAGATGGTATGGTATTCACCACACCCACTAAAGACATCACAGTGGTGCATTAGCTGGGAACGGAAACTTCTGCATTAGCAGATCAGGGACATGCAGGCACCGGCGGTAGCTCATGTGGAGTTTCTGATGCAAGCCATTCAGGCAGTAGGGCAGGTGCTGGAGATACAGAAGCTACAGGGGGCTCACTAGCAGGAGTGGATGCAACACAAGGCTGCCCTGTTTAAGATGCTGCAAATGATGTGAGACAATGATCCTGAGGCCTATATAGAGGTATTTGAGAGAACAGCCCTTCAGACTGGGCTGGATCTCACCCAGTGGGCCTACCAGTTGGGTACTCTGCCGGTAGACCAAGCCCAAGCAGCCTATTGGGCCTTGTCAAGGAAGGATGTCCAAAACTATGACACAGTGAAGGTTGTGATCCTGTACCGGCTTGATATTTCTCCAGAGAGCCACAGGTAGTCATTTTGAGCCCCAAAATCCAGAGAAGTTAAGAGGCCTTGCAGTCTTCTACAGTGCCTGCAAGATGCTCTCAAGAAATAACTTCCTGCAGGCCGGTTTGACTGGGAGGAGGTCATAGACCAGGTTCTGTTGGAGCAATTCCTCTGGGACTTGGAGGAAACCCATGTGTGGGTAAGAAGGCACCAACCCTAGTCCAGTGAGGAGGCCCTCCATCTTGCAGAGGCTTTTGCCGGCTCAGACAATGAGTGTGGTCAGGGGCAAAGCCTTCATTCCCTGATAAGGAGCTCAGCTACAGAAGAAGAGAGGCAATTAGGTCCACAGAAGGGTACATTGAGGGGTGTTGTCTGCTACCACCATGGTCGAGCTGGGCATAGTGTTGAAAAAACTTTCGATCTGGTATCTTATGATCACCTTTTGGCAAAACTGGCCAACTGTGGCCTTGGGTCCACCGTGATCCACTGGCCAGGGAACTGGCTCCAGGGTCGGACCCAGAGGGTGGTGTTTGATGGAAGTCAATTGTCATGGTGCCCTGTGACCAGTGGAGTCCTTCAAGGCTCTGTCCTTGCACCTATTTTGTTCAACCTCTTCATTAATGATGTTGATATTGGAGTCAGAAGCAGACTGACCAGTTCGCTGATGATACCAAACTTTGGGGCAAAGCATCCACACCTGAGGACAGGGGGGTAATCCAGGCTGACATTGACCAGCTCAGTAAATGGGCAGATGAGAACCTGATGATGTTTAACACTGAAAAATGCAAGGTTCTCCACCTTGGGAAGAAAAACCTGCAGCATGTCTATAGTTGAGCAGTGCTACGCTGACTAGCACTATGGATGAGAGCAACTTGAGGGTCAGGATTGACCACAAGATGAACATAACCCTTCAATGCGATGCCAATAAAGCAAGCAAAATGCTGTCTTGCATCCATAGATGCTTCTCAAGCAAATCCCAGGATGTCATTGTTCCATTGTACTCGGCCTTGGTGAGACTGCAGCTGAAGTACTGTGTCCAGTTTTAGGCTCCACAATTCAAAAAGGATGTGGAGAAGCTTGGAAGAGTCCAGAGGAGTGCCATGCTCATGATGAGAGGTCAGGAAAACAGACCTTATGATGAGAGGCTGAGATCCATGGAACTTTTCAGCCTGGAAAAGTGCTGGCGCAGGGATGATCTGCTGGCTACCTATAAGTTTATAAAGGGTTTTCACCAGGACCTGGGGGAATGTTTCTTCACCCCATCCCAGAGCAACCCAAGAGATTACAAAGTTGAATGGTTATAAATTCCTGCAAGACGGTTTCAGGCTGGACATAAGAAAGAACTTCTTTACTGTCTGAGCCCGCAAGATGTGGAATGGCCTGCCATCGGAAGTGGTTCAAGCACCTACTTTGAATGCCTTCAAGAGAAACCTGGATGTTTTTCTTGCTTGGATCCTATGACCCCAGCTGACTTCCTGCCCCTGGGGCAGGGGGCTGGACTCGATGATCTTCCAAGGTCCCTCCCAGCCCTAATGTTGATGAAATCTATGAAATCTTGGGTGGCTAGATGTACTTTCAGAGCTGCTACCTCCTCTTGAAGGTAATGGAGTTTAGAGGCAAACTATGGGCTGGCTTGGTTCCAGTGCTGGCCTGCGAGATGATCTTGGACTGAGAATGGAGGCCATTTTAAATGGTATTTGAGCATGTGTGAGTGACCAAGGAGGAGAGAAAGTGGCTAAGAAGAGGGGAAGTCTGGGCCAGGGAAACCAGCCCCCCGCAAAGTGAAGCTGTCTGGGACTGCATTGATATGGAGCAGGTGGCCAGCACTGCACAGCTCCACCAGGCTCAATGGGAAAACCCAGAGCTCCAATAGTTAGGGACAGAGGACCCAGGAGAGGGGAATTCCAGCAGCCACTCCAGCTTTGAGGTAATAGGGGGCTACTATACTGGGTCCAGAGGGGTCAGGAGGGGATAGGATAAAGGTGGCAGCTAGTGGTTCTGTCCTCACTTCACTGACAAATTTGGAAATTGGTACACAACGCCCCACTAGGCAGTCATTTAGGGCATATCAAAACTCAGACAAGACTAGTCCTGGAAGTTTTTGGCTATGTCTAGAAGAAGACATAGAGAGATGGGTAATGGCCTGCCCAGAGTGCCAAAGACCCCAGGAATGGAGACCGCAGAGGGCACCCTTGTGACCCATGCCCATAATTGAGACACTGTTCTCCCACGTAGTGCTCAACATTGTGGGTTCCCTACCAAAGTCTCATGAAGGATACCAATATGTATTAGTCCTAGGGGATTACACCACAAGGTTCCCAGATGCAATTTCACTCAGATCTATTACAGCTACTCACGTGGTAGAAAAGCTCCTAAAATGGATCACTAGAGTAGGAATCTCACACAAAATACTCACTGAACAGGGGACAAATTTTATGTTGGGCATGATGAAAGATCTCTGTAGCACCCTCAGCATCACCAGCTGAAAATGTTGGTTTATCACCCCCAAACAAATGGCTTAGTCGAAAGGCTAAATGGGACCATCAAAAAGATGCTCAGGCAGTGCGCACAGGAGGACCCCTGTAGATAGGATACCATATTGACCCCACTACTTTTTGACCTAAGGGATGCATTCCAAGAGTCAACACATTTCTCACCTCTCCAGCTAGTATATGGGCCGTCTCCCAGAGGTCTGTTACAGATCATCCGGGACGAATGGGAGAGGCTAGTGGAGCCTGGAATAGTAGCTGAAAAGTACCGACAGAAGTTGCAAGACCGGATCAACAAGGCCCAGCAGATCACTTGCCAGAATCTGTGAGTCATGCAAGAACAACAGGAAACCCAGTATAATAGAAGAACAAAACCCAGAACATTCCAACCAGGGGCCATGGTCTTAGTCTCAGTTCCAGCATCAACATGTAAACACCTCGTGATGTGGCGAGGCCCATTTAAGATGATCTGCCAGGTAGGCCCAGTAGATTATGAAGTGCTCAAGACCAGACACCATCACAAGCATCAAATTTACCATGTAAACCTCCTCAAAGAATGGAAGGTCCCACAAGGCTGGCTGGCACAGAAAGAGGAAACCATAGAGGAGCTGGGACCCACCTGCCTAGAGTTAGAGGGATCCACACTGAAGGGGCAAATGCAACTAGGGGAAGATTTGGATACCGATCAATTATGGGAACTGGAGGAAGTGATAGAAACCTTCCAGGACATGTTCCAAGAAACCCTGGAGCAAGCATGGGGAATCGAGCATGAGATCAGGAAATCGCCCGGCACACTAGTCAGGGAGAGATGGAGGCCTATATCTCAATGATGGGAACAAGAAGAATGACAAGAGATTGAAAAGATGTGGCAGCAGGAAATTATCTGGCCATCCTGAAGCCAGCCCAGTCATACCAGTGGCTAAACCTTATGGATCACTCCACTTGTGCATTGACTTTCAAAAGTTAAATGCATTAGCAACCCTCAATGCATTCCCCATGCTTCATATTGCCCACTTTGTCAAGAGAATCAGGGAAGCCAGATACATATCCACCACTGACCTAGCCCAAGGGTACCGGCAAATCCCAATGCAAGCCACAGATTGTGCCAAAACTGCTTTTGGAACCCCTGTGGGCCTGTTTGAATTCATGCAGATGCCCTTTGGACTGAATAGAGTGGTGGCCACCTTTCAGAGGCTTATGGACACCCTGTTGACACCACACTTGGCATATGTGGTAGCTTATATCGATGACATCTTCATCTTCATCTCAGATTGGCCCCAGCATCTTGAGGCCCTGAGAGTGGTTTTGGGAGAGCTTCAAACAGCTGGGTTGACTGACAACCCAAAAAAATGTAAACTGGCAGGTACAGAAACTAAGTATTTGAGGGTTTGTGTAGGACAGGGAACCATTCAACCCCTGACAGACAAGATGGAGCCAATACAATGATTTCAAGAACCATGCAACTGTCAGAGATTCATACCGTGCTTTGCAGAACCCACCGCATGCCTCACAGATGTGCTTAAAGGGAGGTCATCAGGGAAACTAAAGTGGACGTCTGAGAAGAAAGAAGCTTCGAGGATCTGAAGGAGGCTGTGTGCTCCAACGTATGGTACATACTCCTGACTTCTCTTCCCCTTTTATTTTGCAGACTGGCGCATCTGGCAGTACCATAGGGGCTGTGCTACTGCAAAGATGGCGGGGAAGATGAGCGTCTGATAGCCTTCACAAGCCATAAACTCAGCCAAGCCAAAACCAGGTATGCCATGATAGAAAGAGTGCCTGGCAACATGCTGGGCAATAGAATATTTTATATATTATTTGATGGGCTGAGAGTTCCTCGTGGTGACAGACCATGCCCCACTGTACTGGTTAACAAAAAAACAAAGCAAAAATACCCACATTACCTTCTGGGCACTGGCTCTTCAACCTTTCAAGTTCATGCAATGATAATCTTGTGGCAGATTTTCTCTCTAGATGTTTCAGCTTGGAGGAGCCAGCTGAGGAGGCACACCAAGCACATGAAAAGTAACAACAGGCTATTCGGGAGGCCATACAAGGTGTCCAGACACCACACGGCAGCTTAAGGGGGGAGGTCTGTGGCAGCGAGAAGTCCCCACAGGCTCTGAGAGGGCTAGAGGAAACCCTGAGAGCCCCTGCATGGGACAAACAGTCCTCCTACACCCTGGAAAACTTTATACAGGCTCTTCAAACAACTGCTCCTGGGGTGGGGGAGCACCAGGTCAATGGCAGCGGCAGGAGGTGCTGCTGCGGGAAAATTTTAAAACTCTTCTGGAAGCCAGCAGGAGGAGAGGAGGGAGAGAGAGCCAGTGGGGGAGCATGCCAGGCAGGGTGTGAGTCCTGCAGCTGGCAGGAATGTTGCTGCAGGTGCAGATCCTGCACCTGAAGCAGGGTGAACAACATCCCTGCATTAGGCTGGGGAGGCTCACCAATATGGAGTATGTTCATTAGCCATGTGGCTACTTATGCACCCATTTTGCATGTGAAGTAGGATCACACTGTGTGTGTGCAAGTGCCATTTGCTTTTTTTAACTTCAGTGCCTAAAATGAAACAAAATTATCCAAGTTGTTTCAAAGCAAACCCTTTAAACTTTTAGTTCAGAAGCCGTAACTCATCACAACAGGCAAAACACGCATCCATCTAATGGGAAGCTAGCATTTTCTGCCAAATGTGGCATATGCACTCCTTGACTAGGGCATTGCAAAATTCTCTCTTTATGAATCATTTCTGTATGAGGATGAGATGTATAGAATGGGACAAGGTGAGTGTGCCATCACAATGAACTCTGCTTTTGCTATTGAACTATCCTGCCTAGCTGCTAATGCAGGTATACTGGAATAGTCAATTTATTCTCCCAAACCAGTTCCTTAGAGTTGAATGCCACCAAACTTGGTAGAAGAGTTGATAACACAAAGCAAATCAATATTTACCAAAATCCCTCTATTTTGCCAATGATCTGAACAAAAGCTTCACACCAGAGCATTCCTGTTTGCTTTAGGTTAGCACCTTGGGATCATTTAGAATACTTTATTTTATTGAACCTATAGAATTTTTAAGTGCAAAACAAGGAAGTGTTTGTTTTTGTACTGGATTTGTTGCTTTAAATACCTTAGAAAATACTCCACCCTGCTGTAAGGATGACTAAAACTGAAGTTAAAAAAAGCAAATGAAAAGGATAATTGCTTCAATGGGGACCATTAAACAACTAACCATCAAAAAACAAGTTGCTAATACAATACATTTGCTTGGTACCAAGCTAGACAATTAATTACTGAAAAACAGAAGAAAACTCCATATAGAAATAAAAGCTAAAGTGCTCTGTTTCCCACAAGAGTAAAATGCAATAATTTCATCATTTAATTAGCCACTAAAAAGTTCTGAAAGATACTTGTGTGAAGCAAGCTAATAAAAGTGTCTCCTAATGACTGATAAAGGAATAAAACTTTAAAAATCTGTGTCCATGCATCAAGGCTATGCTTTGGAGTTTTCTCCATTATTATACATATTAATCATAGACATTGAGGAAGCTGGCAAGAGCTATCAAAAACCAACTAGTGTAACTTGAATGCCAACTTCACAAAATAATCAGGGTCTAGTGGGATGTATAATAAAATATGCCAGACTGGGTCATTATAATGTACTTTTGAAAAAATTATACATATTCATTCTTCTCATTTAGCACCTGAATGACAACAAGCAGGTGAGAACATCAGTACGATATATCAAGTAAGACAGTTGCCATTATGAACAAAACATAAAAGAGTGTGACAGACTTGAAAAATGGTAAGAATGTTCTGTTCATACCTTGCAGGCATTGTTATTCTTTGATAGTGAAATGAAGCTTGCTGGGAAAAGGGGTATGTCTTATTGTCTTCACAGCTAACACTTTGTGACAAATTACACGAAGTACACATTTTTAAATAAATTTCACCACAAGTTTTAAAGGTATTTTAAGGGTAGGAAAACTGCCAATTTCTTCTTAGCTCCTTTGTTATCCACCAAAGATCTTTTCTGTGAAATGGAGGGCTTGCTTAATCACTAATGAACTCCAAAATACTGCTTTCTGTTGTAATAATGAAAGGTAAAATTATACCATGGCATTTAGTGAATGACAAAAAAATCAACCCCTTTACCTAATTCTATTATGTGTTATTAGATTGCAAAGTGCTGCTTTATGTCTATAAACTAAATAGCTAAAAGGTACTTCATGAACGCCACCTTTTTCCTTCCTCTGCAGTGCTTCAGAAAGTAATATTGACAAGTGCTGTCTCCTATCCTTCAAACCAGAGTCATACCCTGACAAATCATATCCAACTAGACCTCAAAAAAGAGCTGTTTAGAATTAAGACTTATTGCTTTGTAACAAAAGCAAATACTTGAATAAAATTATAAACAAAAATGATGAACTGTCACATGTTTTGGAAGAGACAAGCTGCTTGACATTCTTTACTTGAAACCAAGTTGAAATCAATGGGAATTCAATGGGAAAAAAGGGAGTGCTCAGCTTGAGGGATGGTGACAAATTCTGGCCCATTGTTATGCTACTTTATGTCAAAATGCATATGATTATGTTTGAAATTATGGAAATTTCAAAAAAAATGTTGGTTTGCCTAATATAAATCAGAAGTGCATTATATTTCAAAAGGACACCCTGAAGCCATTGTATTAGATTAATACTTAAACCCAAGTGAATTGATGCACATGGTAGACTTACAGTATTAAATGACAAATTCTGTACTACTTATAAAACTTTAATATGGGGTTTACGCAGAGAAAGGTGCGGATCAGGGAGTACAGAACCCTCTCCTATCATTCAACAGCTATAGAACAAATACACACTTGACATCACAGTCACCAGATTAAGTCATCTGTGTTGACTCTTCTTTATGCATAGAATCTAGAATCTTTGGTGCGTGTCAGCATAACCCCAGTCATTTGGTCAATTGGGCAGAACAAAGATTTCTTGACAAATAGTAAATCTGCTGAAGAGCAAAATTTCAAGGGGACCTAAATTCTTCAGAAGCTTGGATCAAATGTAATGTCAAAAATGGGGGAAAAAAATTAAATATCAGGTAATTCCTTTCAAATGATTTTTAATTAAAATGCTTCATTCTGGAAACTCTGAAATATTTCATTTGAACATTTTCTTTAAAAAATTTAATTTTTTTAATTTTCCTTACTTAAAAACAAGAAAAACTTTTAAAAATGCATTGAATAGCCCAAAACCCAATATACACCTGTACACACTTATATATACATATGTATTATAGGTATGTATGTATGCATGTGTGTGTGAAACAAGGCATCCCCTTTGGTCACTGAAGGGTGCATCTACATGTCACTCTACACATGATCACCAGCTACATCACCATAGCAGCGTGTTCCCCTGGTATAGTGCATCACTATGGCAATGTAATGGTGAAATCTAACTGTGCACCACACACACAGCACAGTAACTGCTCATGCTGCGCCATGCTTTAGTACTTCCAGAAGGAAGTGCTAACGCATGGTACTGTAGCATCATTGAGGTACAGCAACTTGTAGATGCAATCAAAATGACTTAAAATGGCCTCTGCCTCTCATTTTTGTTTTAATCCAAACCAAATTTTGGTTCTGACTTTCTTGTTTTTGCTTTCAACACCAAATAAAAAAACTTTCTTATTTTTCCAGCTATAATCAACTCCTTGACTGTAATTGCTTAAAGTTATTCGAGTGCACATTCCTTCCCTTGTAGGGGCAAAGAACCCTCATAGTTTGTAGGGGCAAAGAACCCTCATATGACTTAGCAGAATTCAGATTCCTCTCACTATTTTTTTTTTTGCTAGGTACAAGAACAATAATGGTTTCACTGCCTTCAAAGGTTTCCACTCCATGAAAAAGGTAGGGCAGGAATCCAGAATAGAAATGAATTATAGAAATTCTTCCTGGAGACAGCCAAAATATTTTAGGTAAAATTATGATAGTGCCAAAGCTGAAGCATATCAGCAAAGGATACTGGAGAAAACCAGAGGGGACAATATACAATACATATATAGTACATCAGTGCTTTGGGGGCAACAATTCACTAGCAGATCATTTTTCATTTCCATGGTTCTTTTCTCTACATTTCTGATAAACTGGTTGAGGCTTGGACTAGGGACAAAAAAAAAGGTTGATGAAGAAATAACTTCAAGGGGCAGAAAATGAGGAGAGAGACTTTGTCTAGGTATCCAGTTAAGGAATGGGGAGTGTGTGTCAAGTTCATTCATCCTGCCCTTACCAACCCACAAGCAGTGATGGGAAAGAATATGCATGCATAGATTCATCGATGTTAGGGTCAGAAGGGACCCTATGCAATGTCTTCTTAAGAAGCAAATGCAAAAGAATTAAAAGTACTACAGATAAGACATCTGAAAGTCTGAGATTTGTGTTTTATCTCTATTTATTAGCAATTATTATGTTCATGACTCAAGATGTTCAAACTAATTTACTCTTTTCCATATCATGTCAAATTATTATTTTTATGAATTCATTTTTAAAGGCTTCATAGAATGTCTTCAGTTTTTTTAAAATGTTGTATATTAATATAAGGTCTGAGACTTACTTGGGTTTCTGCATTTCTGTTAGAGAGGCATGACTCTAGACTGGATTTAGGTACAGCCAAAAATGATTATAGAATACTTGGTGTTGTAAGCTTGGTACAAGGTCATATGAGAGAATTTCCTTGGACTGAAAGGGGAGGGAAAAAGAGAAATAATTGCTTTACTTGTGTCAAAACCATAGGACTACACCTTTGAACAACATGTCAGTGACATATCTATTACAGTTCAGATTCTTTCATCTCTAGGGTCGGAACTGGAACACAGCTCCTTTATAGAAAACATTTCTTCAGTATGCAATATAAAAATATTTGAGCCTACTGTTTAAATTTGTGATATAGAAAAGTGCTTGATTACTGTACATCAGTGGTGCTCAACCTCTTGGCCCTGAAGGCCAGATGAGTTGAGCAGACACTACCTGCTTCAGCCAAGACTGGTTTACCAAGGGCCTTGTGCTGCCCTCTCTCAGCCCCCCACACTAGGGTTGGGCCATAGGACCAGATGACACCCCTGCTCCTGCTCCTGTCCAATCCAGGGTGCAAGGCCAGGGGCTCCCCATGGATCTGGAAATTTGGCAGTAGGAGATTGGTGCCACCACTCTTCTGAAACCAAATTTCCAGACCTGTGGGGAGCCCCAGAGACTAGATGACATGGGACTGTTGGCCAGATACAGCCCACTGACTAGTGGCTGAGCTCTCCAAAGTACATCAGTACCCTGTAGATTATCTTGTTGTATTCATTCTGATACATTTTATTATTTAAACTAGTGTCTATATAGCTAATTACTATCTGAGAGGTGATACTATCCTCCTAATGGTCTCTATATTTCATTTTTCCTAAAGGTTATTAGACCCTTTCAATTAAAAAATTATAGACAAAATGTTATTTCTTCATTGAGAAATGCCTGAATGGATATATATGCCATTAGTGCATAAGTACACAATTTTTGAGATAGCAATGTATCTGAAGACTGTGCATATTCTGCTTATGTCTTAAGTACCCATCATGAAAATATATAAGGACATGAAGGGACAACCAATGATTTTACATGCAAGGCCTCTAGGGCAAAGGCTGTAAAAATATAAATATATTATATTTAATAACTGGTGGTGTGCATAACAGGGTCTTGAACTGGATGGAACTTAAGTTTTACTCAAAAAATAAACTGAGGAAATTAGAAATGAAGTATAGATATGCCAGAACATTATTTCTGTGTTGGAGACTGACTATGGTAACAAAAAAAGTGGATCTTAAATTATGTTCAATAGAGCACAAAGCCCAGTGCAAATGTCAGCAGGCTCAAACCTCTAAAGAAATGCTTGCAGTGTTGTCTTTGAAAAGGAGTAGAGTTCCTCAAGACAGCAAGGGATTTTTTTTAAAAGACCAAAGAAAAGCTAAAAGTTAATAAGAGGACATCATATTTCTAGTTAGTAATGGCAGATTATGTTAAGTTAAAACAGATCATAACAAACATTCAAGATTTACTCCAAATATAAACTATGACATCAGTGAGACCTGAAAATTAATATCTGCTGAAATGACAGGGATAAAAGTCAAACTTGTCATTTCCATTCACTCCCTAAAGAAAAAAATGTGAACGTTATGAAATAGAAGACATGAAACAAAACTTGTAGAATAAGAGGTTGGGCTGGTGGGTTGGGCACTAAATCAACTTCATCAAAATTCCAAAGGGAATATCAAAAGGAAGGGATATTCAAGAAATTTGAATGTGCCAGAAAACTCAGTCATGAAACAACTAAGACAAGATATCATTGCAATCTCAAAAATGAAAACATAAAATAAAATTCTATTCTATTTATAACCTCTTCCTTCTGCAAGTCCATTCATAACATCTGACAAAGTAGGCTGTTGCCTGTGAAAACTTATATAGCTCTGAATGAGTTAGTCCCAAAGGTGCTAAGTGGCCCTTCTTAATACTTTAAGTTGTTGCTCTCAAGACTAGCACAATATCATAGGCAGTTTTACCAAGGGCAATTACTGAATGGAGGATGCATGGCTAATGTGCTAATTCTGAAAAACAAAATCATTGGTTATCAATACATTAAACTTCCAACCAATCTTGTCTCCTAGGCTTGTGGAAAATAATAACATCCTGACTCCATGCGGTGCCCAGTGCCTAGGAAGACAACAATCCAATTGCCCATGGATCTTATTACTCATTAGCCAAAGCAAGCAGGGAGCAAACACCAGCACACATTGCTCACAACAGCTTTATTCAGAATGGAGACAGATTCGGACAAGGGTCCCTCACAGACACACAGCCCATGAACCAGGGGACCTGCAGTGAACAATAATTTTTTTCCACATTTATACACTTTGGTTTATACTCATTAACATTCATTCCACCCTCACTTTGCCTTTGGTTCCACCCATATTTTCTCCTATCCCATGCTCCTCCTCTGTTTACTGTTTGTTTCATTAGCATGGAATTGCCTATGCATTTCATTTATTTACATGCCTTTCTGCTAAAAGTGCATGTCTAAAACCTTGACTTTACTTTGGTCAATTGGCGGACTTTGACCAAAACCTGGAAGCTTCTGGAGGCTTCTTCACCAATCACCATGCACCATTTTGCATACTTTCATTTTGGATTCTGTTACCAATTATGTGTTATCTTTCACATTCCAGTCTGTTTTTCTGTCCCATGCTATGCTATCTTCCACATTCCTAAAGCTTCACCTCATTCACAGCATGCCGACTCACACAAACTCACTTGCTGCTTTTTCAGAAAAATGATTAACACAGTTAAAATGGTTACTTAGCATAAGCAAATGGCTGGCTTAGATATCATTCTGCCTTGTGGTCAGCAGCTTTCGCTAGGCCACAGGTTAAAGCCTTGTATTCAGCTGCAAACTCAGTGCTCGCCAACATCCAAATATTGTCACCCTAATAACATCTATCACATCAGTTCATACCTAACTGATGTGATAGAATAGATCATTTGACATACATATTTCACTTAGGACCATATGAATACAAACAAAATATCAATGGTCCCAAAAATCAAGTTTGGTTTAACAAACTGATTATGAAGTCTGCTGAATTCAAGGAGAGAAACATCAAGGTAGTGAAGATAAATGAAACTCAGGCTTCTGATTTTTCTTCATGTGTATAGATATGGAGAATTTTTGATGAGCAACATGGTAACTAACATCAATCATTTTATAGCTGAGCTACAGCAAGGAAAGCAGTGGTTGAAGGGGTGTCAAGTCATGCCCTTGCCCTCTTCCCTGCTCACCCTTCCACTTACTGCCTTCCTGCCCCCCGCCACCTGCACCTCTACCCCAGCTCCCTACAGCCTCCACCCGTCCCCCACATTCTCCTCATTCTCTGCCTCTTCCCCACAAACTTCCCTCCAATCTCTGCCTCTCCACGCCATTGCTTTCTCCTGCCTCTTCCCCTTCCCTCACTTGCTGTCAGATGCTTCTTGGGCTGCTATGTCCTGGAGTACAGCATGTGGAAATTCAGCCCTTGCATGACCATGCAGCAGTGTTCGTGCTGCAGATTGGCCAGGCAAGCAATGCAGAAGTGTCACCCCGGTGATTACCCAAGCAAGGGAAAGAGTTTCCATCTGTTCTGTGCCTGAGACCCCAACCCAGGCTGGATCTCAGCTGCACCTGACAGTAAAGGAGATGGAAGGTAGAAGAGCATGGGAAACTGCAGAAGGAAAGTTCAGGGTGGGGGACAGTAGGACACTGCCTTCGGTCTGACTCTGGACCCAATCTGGGGTTGGGGACAGAATCAGAACTGCAGCACCTGCATGCTTCCTACTCTAATTGTATGTAAATATAAGGTGAGCAGCTGTTTTTCCCAGGCAGATTAGGGGGAAAACCTGATTTTATATTCAAGTAGATATGGGAATTTAGGACATTGGTTTTCAAACTTCCTAAAGTCACAGAATCCTGGATGATAAGGTTGAGGATAAATATATGCCCATCATTGGTGTAGATCCTGTGAATCCCTTGGAAGATCTTGGAAAAACGATCAGACTATTCTTGACAAGTTAACAGAAGGCAACGTTCTGAAGAATAACCAGCATGGGTTTGTTGTGAGTAGGTCTTGCCTAATCAATCTCATTTCCTTCTATTATCAGGCAACGTATCACCTGGACAAAAGGGAAGAGGTTGACATTTGAACTTTAAAAAAGGCTTTGACCTGGTATTCCATGATGTTCTCATGGAAAAATTGGGCAACTGCAGCCTTGACTACAGTTCAATGACTGAGGAACTGGCTCTGAGGCCTGACCCAGACAGTGGTAGTTGATAGGACTGAATCAACATGGCACTCAGTGACCAGCGGTATCCCCCAGGGCTCCATTCTTGGACCTGTAGTCTTTAATGTCTTTAATGTCTTTATAAATGATCTGGACTCTGGTGTCAGGAGCAGACTGGCCAAGTCTGCTGACAACACCAAACTCTGGGGAAGAGTATTTATACTTGAGGATAGGCTGGTGATCCAGGCCAACCTTGATAGGCTTGCAAAGACAGCGGTTGAAAACCTGATGACATTCAAAATGGACACATGCAAAGTGTTCCACCTCAGGGAAAAAAAACCCACATTATACTTATAGGTTAACAATGCTACCCTTGCTAGTACCATGACCGAAAGAGACTTGGGGGTCATGATTGACCACAAGATAATCATAAGCCACCAATGCAATACCACAGCTGGCAAAATGAACATAACTCTGGCTTGCATCTACTGATGCACGTCAAGCAAGGCCCAGGATGTCATCGTCCCACTGTACTCAGCCTTGGTGAGGCCATAGTTGCAGTACTGCATCAAATTCTGGGCTCCACAATTCAGGAAGGATGTTGAGAAGTTTGCAAGAATCCAGAGGAGAGCCACACACCTGATCAGAGGGCAAGAGAACAGGCCTTATGAAGACAGGCTGTGAGCTATGGGACTCTTCAGCCTGGGGAAGTGCAGGCTCAGGGGTGACTTGTTGACAGTCTATAAGTACATAAGGGATGTACGTCAGGATCTGGGGGAAATGTCTGTTCACCAGAGAACCCCAAGGGATGTCAAGGTCCAATGGTCAAACTCTGCAAGACCATTTTAGGTCGGACATAAGGAAAAACATCTTTATTATCTGAGCCCCCAAGGCCTGGAATAGACTCCCTCCAGAGGTGGTGCAAGCACCTTCTCTGGACACCTTTAAGAAACATTTGGATTTTTATTTTGCTGGGAACCTTTGATCCTAGTTGACCTCCTGTCCTTTGGGCAGGGGCCTGGACTTGATGATCTTATGAGGTCCCTTCCAGCCCCAATGTCTATGAAATCTATTAAATCGATAAAACCCTTTCATATCACTTCTTTTGTCACAAAAATCCCTGCCCCTGAAGCCAAGACTAACTGAGCTGATGCAAAATCAGACAACCTGGCCCCAGAATAGCAGCACACTGCCTCCCAGCTCATTATGTCATTATCCCCAATCTCTTTTTGGAACTCCTAATGACCAGGGATCCAGGATTTCTCTGATTAGAAAATCCCCAATTTTAATCAAGGAAATATGTAGATTTTGAGTTACTTTTTTAATTCAAAAATTGGGCATTTTTTTATCAGACAAAACTAGCATCCCTGCTGATGACCTGTTGTAGAACCCCAAGGTTCCATAGACAATAGTTTGTAAACCACTGCTTTAGCATATAAACTTACAAGTAAATTTACACTCTAAGACTACTTAGAGATATTTAGATTTCACAACAACAAGGAAACTATTTTGATAAAAAATGTCCAAGATTATATTGAATATTTTGTGACTCACATTTCCTGTTGCTATATAACTGTACATTGAATTGTGGAATCAGTTTCTTAATCAATGCATTCAAATCTGCTTGCATTCAGTCTTTAGGTTTAAGTGGCAATTATAAGAGCTGCAAACAGCAGATGGGTAGAAGAGTTTGAATTGTTTGACCATACCAGAAGATGTGCTGAGAATTTTGGCAAGCAAAGTGAATTTGTGAATGGGTAATGAAAGCAATGGGCAAGGGACAAATGGTACTGAGTGCCATGAGATAAAACAACCTAATTGGCTGGCTGTGTTTCTGTGGTGAAAGAAAAAGCAGTCCTCAAACTAATTACATTGAATCCAGGAACTCTTAAAGGAACCAGGAATGTAGGAATGAATATTGAACGTGGATTCTATTTATAGACCCAAAAAGATGCAAATATAAATGTCATTAATATCTAATTAGTCTAGCTAGTGCAACCCATATTATCACTTCTGGTTTTTAAGCAACAGAAATACAGAAAAAGGAAATGAAGTTGAAGTTGAATAGGAACTTAAAGTATGCAGCACCTCTAAAAATAATCAAGCCCAAAGTCCCAAGGCCAGACATCCAAAATTTACAACACCCCAAATAAATTCTGACATCATTTGAGTAATCCACTATGAATCTGAGAATAACATACACGTTGAATTTTACAACATATATTTTCTGTGTTGCTGCTGTATGTGTTTATATATTTAAGTTACCCATTCATGGCATTTACTAGCCCCTAGCATTACTACATAAGCATATTTTATTCATTCTGACTTCCCTTTTACATTGTTCTGTCAATTGATTTCCAGTATATATAAAATATTTTGTCTTCATATATCAACTCTTTAATTTGTTACATTAAGTATTAGTGGATCTAATTTCTCCTCCCTTTTGACATTGAATTTTCTTCTTTATTTATGAACTCTTTAGCTAAAGGTATGCAAGAATATTGAATGGAATGATTTTAAGCATACAGAACTACAAGATAAGGATAAACACATGTTAATTAATACATTAATTTAGATTCTCCTTTTTATAACTCCTATAGCATGAATTGTAATGAATTAATCACAAACATTAAAATTCTGAAATAGCATAGCAACTAATATGTTAATGGAACTCCTCCCAGTTTCTTTGTTTCACATCTAAGTGGAATTCCATACTGTATTTTAATTGGATTTTTGTGTTTACTATTACTCCTTGTTTTTATTGGATTTAGTTTGTAACTCAAAACTGAATAGTAAAAGAATTTTTTTTTATTTTGAAATGGAGATAGAGAAATCTAATGGCTATTTCAGGGACTTAAAAGTCTGGAGCTGTGAAACCAGCTGTTCCCATTTCTGACTGGACTACCTAACATTTTGTGCTATATTGGGTTAAGATAAAAATGTATCCATCTAAATACAAAGATTTTCCATCAAACAGCGCCAATTGCTTACATATGAATGTTAGAATCTGTCACATGTTCAGCTACCTGGAATTGGCCGAGGTCATAGCGGGACCCGTGGCGCGGCTCTATGAGCACTCGAGGTGCTCTGGTGAGGTGCTGGAGGATTGGAAGAGGGCCAATGTGGTCCCTATCTTCAAAAAGGGAAATAAAGAGGACCCGGGAAACTACAGGCCAGTTAGTCTTACCTTAATCCTGGGTAAGCTCTTTGAAAAAATTATCCTGGCACACGTCCAGGAGGGCCCAGCGGGGGAATGCATGCTCAGGGGCAACCAACATGGGTTCATCAG
>JAGPOW010000304.1:52363824-52388386 GCA_030014935.1 Caiman crocodilus | reverse complement strand
CAGGTTTAGGTTGGACATTAGGAGGCACTACTTCACAGTTAGGGTGGCTAGGATTTGGAACCTGCTTCCTAGGGAAGTTGTTCTTGCTCCTACCTTGGGTGTCTTCAAGAGTAGATTAGATAGGTACTTGGCTGGGGTCCTGTAACCCCAGCACTTGTTTCTTGCCATTGGCAGGGGGTCAGACTAGATGGCCTGCTCTAGGCCCCTTCTGACCCTAGTTACTATGAAACTATGAAACTGGCCAATTATTACCTTGGGTCCACCACGATCCACTGGCTCTGTGGTCAGACCCAGAGTGTGGTAGTTGGCAGAAGTCAATTGTCATGGTGCCCTGTGACCAGTGGAGTACCTCAAGGCTCTGTCATTGAACCCATATTGTTCAACATTTTCATTAAGGATGTGGACATTGGAGTCAGAAGCGGACTGGCCAAGTTCGCTGATGACACCAAACTTTGAGGCAAAGCATCCACACCTGAAGACAGGAGTGCAATCCAGGCTGACCTGGACAGGCTCAGCAAATGGACAGACAAGAATCAGATGGTGTTTAACACTGAAAAATGCAAGGCTCTCCACCTTGGGAGGAAAAATCTTCAGCATCCTTATAGGCTTGGCAGTGCTATGCTGGCTAGCACTATGGAAGACTATATTTAGTCCATGATTTTTAGTGTCCAGGAGGTTGATGAAGTGTTGTTCATAGGCTCATGGACTAAATATAGAATTGGATTTATGACACATTATAACCTGCCTGACATCTGACTCCCCAGGTATTTCTCCATTTTCATTTCCCTTGTCTCTCTTCCCCCCCGCAACCTGTATCTCACCCATTGACTCTTCAATCTACATGTTACTGACTACCTGTCTTGTATGCATACCAGGCCAGCCTCTGGCTTCTTTACTTTGCATTCCATCCAGGAAGAGCACACACCAACTGCTGAAACTTCCTTAGCTTGATGAAGGGTTTTTGAACCCAAAAGCTTGCTTAATAATTGGGTTGGTCTAATAAAAGATATCAGATTCACCCAGAGAACCTTGTCTGCCTATGTCCTTAGACCAACATGGCTACAACCTACACCCATGAAATCTACTGTGCAGTAGTGCCAATTACTGCACATTAAGTTTAGTATCTGTTTATTACAGGTATTAAACATAATGTGTGATGACAATAGTGCATTAATTCACATGTAGACGCACCCACTGAGGACAGGTATATGCTTTAAATCTCAAGCTTCACTGGGACCTAGAAAAACTTAGCTTTTTTCTCCACTCTGGATTCACCTCTAGCTTGGATCCCTCTCCTGAAGGTGGATGCCTAAGCCCTTCTTCAAACATAAGACCAGGATCACTCTTTATTTGAGGACTTGTGAGGGTTGTGTCACAACCCTTAGCATTCAGCTGGTTAAGAACTGTCCTAGGATAGAGGTGAAACAGGATGAATTCCCTCCTTTGCCTAGAGAGATTCAAAGCCACATCTTCCACCTCCTGTACTCATGAGGCTACAGCCTTTTGTGAGGTTCTGGTGTCTCCTGCGAAATTATTAAACATTCATTAAGATGTGAGGAAGAACATAACTCTGAAAACTAGTGATTAATCCATTCACTTCATAGGTAGGGAAGGGGAAATTGATCAAGGAGTGTTTAATTGTAATAACTGGCTTAAACATAATATGGTAGCTGCAATGCTCCTACTAGTGAAGAGAATCTCTTTGGCTAGGGACAGAAATTGCACATAAATTGGTACAAATGATCAGAAACTAGTTCAAATCTGTAACACAATAGAAGTTCAGTGCACATAAACTGCTTTCAAAATGGCTGAAACTATTTTAAGATAAATTTGGATGGATGTAGTATCAGATTTAACTGATTCGGGTTAAATCTGTGTATTGAATTTCTGTCCTAGATCCCCTCCAATTCAAATTAACTCACAGTCCCCCAGCATCCCAGGATGCTTTGCACCTCCCCCACAATTTCCCCTTGCAGGGGGGTAGGCTAGCTTTGGCCCAGGTTGTCTGTTACAGCCAGGAAGGGAGGCATGCTCTAGCACCACCCCCAGCTTCTGGCCTGGACTACTGCAGACATGTGGCTGTATTTCCAGAATCAAAAGTAAATGTCTGTTTACTTGATTATTGGTTCAATCTAAACAGCTTAGACTAACCTCTGACAATTGAGTCAATTCAGCCTCAGGCTTTTTTATACTTTCTGTATTTAGCCTTTGAGATCAAGTAATAGAGTCAGTTGGAAATGAACCACCAAGTCTTTAGTCCCTCTGCATATTTGAGTATATGTCAAGGGGTGCTCATGCATTGTCTGAAAGATAGATGTTCATTGCTGATCTGGCCTATTGAAATTGGTGTCATTTTAAAAGAAGTATGGCTGGATTTTGTATTTTAGAATAGAAAAGAAGTTTCCATCTCCCAATTCTTTTAACTGCAAAACAGCTGAATGAATTCTCAAAGTTTCCAGCAACAAAACAATTAGCAACTATGGGCAACTAGCTACCAAGTGTGGAGAGCACTCAGCCTGAGAGATAACTGCTTCAAAAAATTTTGAACAAAGCTAATTGATAGTGTAGATAAATTATTCATCAGTTCCCAGGGGAAGAAAAGGCAAATCTACTGGCAAATTTGAGTCAACCAACACAGAAATGAGCAACTGAAAAGAGGTTGCTGTGCACCTTTAGCTGCAACAGTCACAGCTCACTGCTGCTGCGACACAGCAATGTTTAATGATATGGGGTAGGGTTTCTAAAGGCAACAAAAGAGATTGGGCATACACTCTCCATTAGAAGGTGGTAGCTTGGGCACTTCACTCTTCAGTGCCTTTGAAAATTGCTCTAGTGCTCTTTCCATGAATTTGGGTTAAAATGGTTGCCTGAGTAAGTTCTGAGCAATTGTATGCTTATATCTAAAGACAATCAGCAAATTACAGTATAACACTGAAAACTGTACAATTACTGTCACTGAAAAATGCTGTACAACTGGAAAACTGCAGCATCTGTGCTGTGATGGGTGAAAGCCATTTTCTCTTTAAATGCACATGCCATTAAATTGGTTCTATTAATAAAATGAATCTAAATTTGTAGATGTGAGAGAGTACAGCAAGGACACGTAATTCTCAGAAAAGAAGGGGTTAACTACAACCCAGTTCCACTTGCACAGATGCTTAAGCAAATACATATAAACTGTCTGCCTGGATGATAGAGGGAATGCCTCCAGAAGGTTGAGAGAATTTAATTTACTAATTATCTGGCTTATATTAACTTGCTTTGGTATCCAGTTACAAATTTTACCCTTTAGGAAACCCTGCTGACAACTTGTGTTTTTCTTTCTGCTGAGTCAGTCCACCAGCTTATAAAAATCCACAGATATATTTAATGTTGGTCAATGCAGTACAAAAATTATTTATAAAAGTATGGCAATCACTTTTTCTAAAAGTAAGAAAAGGTTTCAAATGTTCCAAGAATTTCACCTTCGAAATCTGAAACTTGGGCAAATGCATATTTTGAAATAATTACTATTACTAAATAATGCATTTAAAAATTGATTTTTTCCCTCTTAATTTCAAATTCAAATGCACTTCTTTGCTGAAATGCATTTAAGTCCCAATGGACATGCTATTTAAAAAGTGCTTAAGGGACAACAATATTTACAATTACAATAGTTATCTTGTTATGTCAGTCATGAACCACCACCAAAACAAGACAACATCATGGTTGATCCAAATAATTATTTTCTAAATATATTCACAGGTGTTGGGGATGGAGATATTTGAAGAATCTTTCAGAACTTGGGATACCTAAGAATATGGATACCTTTCAAATGTAAACATAGTCAAAATCAACATTTAGTAGAATTATTATTTCTACAAATCTGAGATGATAATTCTTAATGACTCATCTATCAATAAAGTTCCTCTTTTCTCTGCTTGTATAGGAACAGATTGTGAAATATCAGATTTACTCATTATTCAAAAATATTCAACAATATATTTAATGATGAATTCTTTGTCTCCTGGTCACTCATGAGCAGCAAAGTATAAAGTAAATAAAAATTTGAAATTCATGATCTCTTGAGGATTGATGCAAAGTCTACTGAAACAAAATGAAAGACTCCCATTGACTCTGATAATGGGGTTTGGATTAGACCCTTGGTTAGCCATATCTTATGGTTCTACTTCCCTGCCTAGATGATGTGTGTAATTATTGGCAGCTGTCAAAATCCTGCACTGAATATTTAAGTATAAAAGCCAATTTGATCTGAAAATACTTTTCTCAAGCATTCATAGTACTATAGAATGTTTTCAAATAGCAGATTGTAAATGGATATATGAATAAAACTAAAATGAACATGTTAAAATAACTGAATATGCAAGGAAAATATTTTGAGCTACAAATCCAGTTTTATTTGTTAAGTGTGCCGTACTTATTTCAAAGGTATGCTGCAGTATACCTTTATTCTTGGTAATACTAGTAAAAATATAGTATAATATTTCCCAACCTCTAGTATTATGGACCTATAATAGGAGGGGGGGGAGGAGGAGAGGGGGCTGATTTGCCTTTGGTCACTCACCTGTTTCTAGGCCAGCTGCCTGCCTTCTATCCTGCCATGCCTTGTTATTAATTAATTAATGATCTTAATTAGGCAAGAGGCTGCCCATTTCTTGCTCCGATGCCAGGGGGTGCTATCTGTGGCTCCATTCCTCCCCTACACTGCAGCCCAAGTCTTACAGATGGTTTCATAAATTCTTTTCTATGTTGGGGGTTTCAGCCACTGTGGACTTACCCCTACCCTTCTAGCTAGGCTTATCAGTCAAAAAATCCCCCACTAATCAGGGCTCAACTCCAAGGCTCTAACTCTCAAAACTCACTTGGCTTGAAGGCCCTAATGCGGCAACCCTAGTGTCATAGGGCTTCTTGAGTCCCTTATCACAGCACCCCTTGGTGCTAATGAGGCCTCCTCCACCCCTACAGCCTTAGCCACAAACCACCAGCTATTAATGTCCATTGCAAACCATAGGCTTCTATAGCCATATAATGGAAAAAATAAAGAAATAAGAGAGGCAACATGCCTGCTTACTGTAGATGATCATGCTTCTGGCTCACAGCGTGGTGTATTCTTCCAAAAGAAGCTGCTGCCGCAGCACCATGGTCATTAGGAGTCCCTCTCTTTGCTGCCTCTCTGGCCTTCTCCACTCGCTGTTTAAAGGGTTATGATCTTCCCCTTCCTGTCACCTGACCAGTTGACAGGGCTTGAGCCTTATCCCCTACCTGACCAGACAGCCGTGACTGGAAAGTTCTAGATTTAAAGGGACAACCCTGTCTTTTGGTAACAGGGTTAGGGTTCCCTGTTACAAGGGCATAACAAATAAAAACATGATTGATTTCTTACTGTTCATTTTATTACATAAAACCAGTGCTCCAGTTCAAGCACATATTATCTAGCTCAATATTATTTACTTATGTTGTGGCTATGAAGCAAGTCATGCCTCTGGTTAACCTGTTCCAGGGCTTTACTACAATCCCCATGAGAAAGTTTTTTTCCTAATATCAAACTTAATCTTCCCTTGCTACAACTTGAGACAATTATTCCTTGTTCTATCATCTGCCACCACTGAGAACAGTCTACTCTTCAGAACCACCCTTTGAGGTAGTTGAAGGCTGCTATTAAATCTCCCCTCAGTCTCCTCTTCTCCAGACTAAATACGCCCAGTTTCCTCAGTCTCTCTTCAAAAGTCATGTGTCTCAGCCCCATAACAATTTCTGTTGTCCTCCACTACACTCTCTCCACTTTGTCTACACCCTTTCTCTAGTGGGGGGCCCAAAACTAGTCACAGTACTCCTGATGTGGCCTTATCAGTGCCCAGTAGAGGGGAATAATCACTTCCTTTGATATGCTGGCAATGCTCCTACTAATGCAGGCCAGTATGACATTAGCCACCTTCACAAGGACACACTGTTGACTCATATTCAGCTTATTGTCCACTGTAACCCACATGTCCTTTTTTGCAGAGCTGGTGCTTAGCCAGTCAGCCCTAGCCTGTATTGGTGAATGGGATTGCTCCATCCTAAATGCAGGACTTTGCACTTGTTTTTATTGAACTTCATGAGATTTCTTTTGGTTCAGTCCTCTAGGTCTCTCTGAATCCTATCCTTACTCTCCAGTGTATCTACTACTCCCCCCAGCTTTATGTCATCTGCAAACTTGCTAAGGGTACATTCCATTCCATCTTCCTGATTGTTAATGAAGATATTGAATAAAACTGGTGCCAGCACCAACCCCTGGAGCACTTCATTTGATACTGGCTATCAACTAGACATCAATCCATTGATTACTACCCCTTGAGCCTGCCAGTTTTCTGTCCACCTTACAGTCTATTCATCCAAACCATACTTCCTTAGCTTACTTGCAAGAATATTGTAGAAGTCTGTATAAAAAGCCTTGCTATAGCCAACATATATCACATCCACTGTTCTTTCCACATCCACAGAGCCAGTTATCTCATCATAAAAGGCAATCATATTGGTCAGGCATGACTTGCCCCTGATGAATCCATGCTGACTGTTCCTAAATATCTTCTTCTCCTCCAAGTGATTAGAAATATATTTCATAGACATTAGGCTGGAAGAGACTTTGTAAAATCATCAGGTCCAGCCCCCTGTCCAAGCGGTAGGAACCCAGTTAGGGATTCCTTTAAGACCTGCTCAGTGATTTTTTCAGGGACTGAAGTGAGGCTGACTGGTCTATAGTTCCTCAGATCTTCCTTCTTCCCTTTCTTAAAGATGGACACTATATTTGCCCTTTTTAGTCATTTGAGACCTCTCCCACTTGCCACAAGTTTTCAAAGAAATGGCCAGCAGCTCGACAGTCATATCAACAAACTCCCTCATCACCCTTGTGTGTATTGTGTCTAGCCTTATGGACTTGTACATGTCCAACTTTTCTGAATAGTCCCTAACGTGTTCTTTTACCACAGTTGGTTGCTCTCCTCCTCCCCAAATTATGTTGCCAGGTGCAGTAGTCTGGGAGTTGACCTCAACTGTGAAGACTGAGGGACTGAGTGGTTTTATCTTTTCTCCATCATCTGTCACTAGGTTACCTCCCCCATTCAATAAGGGACCCACACTTTTCCTGATCTTCCTCTTGTTGCTGTCTTAATTGTAGAAATCCTTCTTGTTAACCTTCATATCCCTTGCTAGCTGCAACTCTGTTTGCATTTGGGCCTTTCTGATTTTATTCCTGCATGCCCAAGCAATGCATTTTTATGCTTCCCTAGTTGTTTGTTCCTGTTTACACTTCTTTTAAGGTTTCCTTTTGTGTTTTATCTTACTGAAGAGTTCCCTGATAAGCCAAGCTGGTCTTCTGACATACCTACTAGTCTTCCTGAAAATTTGTTCCTCTGCCCTCAGGAAGGTTTCTTTAAAATACAATCTCCTGGATTCTTTTCCCCCTTAGACTGATTTCCCAGGGGATCTTGCCCACCAGTTCCCTGAGTAAGTTGTAGTCTGCTTTTCTGAAGCCCAGGGTCCTTACTCTGCTGCTCTTCTTCCTTCCTTTCTTTAGGATCCTGAACCAATCATCTAGTGGTTGCTGCTGCCCCAGTTTGGCATCCACTTCTACATTCCTCTGCATGTAAGCAGGAGGTCAAGAAGAACACAGACCCTAGTTGGCCTCTCCAGATTGTGCACCAGGAAGTTGTCCCCAACACTCTCCAAAAACTTCTGTGATTTCCTGTGCACTGCTGTATGGCACTCCCAGCATATGTCGGGGTAATTGCCCCCCACCCCACACTGCTCCATAAGAACCAGGGCCTATGATCAGGAAACTTGAAGAAATCCTCTTTCACATCATCCTCCTGGTCTGGTGGTCTGTAACAGACCCCCACCATGACATCACCCTTGTTGCTCTCCCCTCTGACCCTAATCCAGAGACTTTCAACAGGCCTACCTCCAACTTCGTGCCATACCTCTGAGCAATCATACAGTTCTTTTACATAAAGCATAACTCCTCCTCCTCTTCTCCCCTGCTTGTCCCTCCTGAACAGTTTATACCCCTCCATGTCACTACTCTAGTCATGAAAGCTATCCCACCAAGTAACAGCAGGCTGATGATTAGTGGATGGCTTCTTCAAAACAAGGCATTTATTCTTAAACCCAAAGGTGCAAAGCATCCAGAGCAATAAGTAAATATGTATAGTCAATATCTGTATATGTATGTTTCCTTAACTAAACCTTAATCTTGTAAACTTTTTTTTAACTTTTCTCCAGGCCAGGTAATGCCCATCTCTGAAAAGAAGCAGATAGGCTTGTTCCCAGCATGCATTGACACTTCCTTGCATCCTATCAAGAAGCCTTTTGTAACATTCACTGGAGGCCCCCTTCTCAATAGTGTAACTTTGGGAGTTGCAGGGTGGGAGGGGGCAGGGGTAAACAGGCACAGCATTAGGCCCAGGCACCAACCTTGAGGGTTGTAAGATCATCAGTGGCAAGTACTGCCACAGATCCAAAAAGTGCTTGTGACCCTCCTGCCCTTTCTTGTGTCTCCTAATTTATGTCCCTGCTTTGGACCTAGAGTCTTCTAATAACATAGCACTTCTTAATTCCAGACCTAGCATGGAGAAGGAGAAACTATCCTTTGTATAGATGGAATGAGGTACGGCATGTTCTCCAATGAAATTTCCCATAATTGTCACCATGAATCTTATCAGTATCATTCTTTGCTTTTCCTGTTTGGTTTCTATAAAATTACTAGTGAATTCCCCATCAAGAATGATGGGGGAGGGGGAACAAAGTACTGTCATGAATGATGGGGGGGGGCTGGGACAGAGTACTGCCACCCAACACCCCGTGCTGCTGCCGCTTCCTAGGAGCAGGGGTGGGGGGAACTTGTACATGGTGGCCACCACCACCACCCTGCACTGCCACTGCTTCACATCCAGCCATGCACCACCATCCTCCCTGCTACATATCTGATCCTGCGCCACCCCTCTTCCCCCCACTCTGTGTCCACCTGGCCCACTCCACCTGGCCCACTCTGCTGGAACTCCATCCCACAGCACTGGCTGGAGCCAAGCCCTGCTGGGAGCCATGCTCCCAAGAGCATTACAGATAGACAGGTACACAAACTAAACAATTTATATTTATAGAATTTTTATGTAATATTACATGTAAACAGGATGAAAAGGGAACAGATGATAAAAAGGGAACATTTTATTTGAAAAATAAATGCTACACACAATCATTTTCCATAATTTGGATACTAAGGGAAAATATTTCCTTTCACTGAAAGAATTATGGGTTGAAATTCTATGCAGAAACTAAGACTACAGGGCACATAGCAGTCTTGTTGTTTTTGTTTTGAAATCCATGGGTATATGCAAAGTTTCATCTGCAGAATGTTGCATTAGTTGGTTAGTAGTGAAAATAGCTATCTTGAGCATTGTAGGAGCCCCTAGTGGGTACTCAGATTTTAGCATTTTGTAAAACAAACCAAAAATCCCATTGGGGTTAGGGATAGCTTTATGCATGCTGCATCTAAACACAGTGCTCCCTTCTCCTTTTGCTTAAATGACAATCATCTGCCGCCAAGTTATGGAAGAGTGACATCTGGCTTCTTGGCAAACACCTCAGGCAACCGTGTTAATGATTTGGAGATGGCTCTGGATCTGTAATAGACTTAAGTTTGTTGTCTGGATTGTATTATCCTCTTACTCAGAGATATCTCTTTTCTTTTGTCCTTTAACTTACATTGGATTCACTGAACCACTCATAACCCTGACACATAAGCCCTTTTTATGTATTTCCATCTGCTACTGTATGATTTTTTTTTTTTTTTTGGAGAAAGCTGCAGCACACTTTGCAGTCAGTTATATTCTACTAGGTGGCTCAAAAGAGGTTTTGTAACTTGGAAGTGTATTTTTAGTGCTTGATAAAAGTTGTACATTTCAGATTATCACATTTGATTTGTTTTGAGACTAGACCATAGAAGGAAGATATAGCCTTAGCATGTGTATCTACATTATATGTTTATTGAGGAGCTGCCTAATTAGCTCCGCAGTAACATCTCAACATCTACACATGTGGTCCTATTAGGCTGCAGAAAATTAATTAACTTTGCTGCAGGTTAGTAATGGTAAATACAAGTGCTATCCAGTGATGGTATTCTTTAGTGTGCAACAACACACATGTAGACACTGACAGGGCTGGTTGGAGCATGAGGGCGCTTAAGTGTGGGGCTGTTTGCCAGCTAGCCCCACACTGGAGCACCCTCATGTCCCAACTAGCCCCTTTGCAGCATGTTGAGCCAGCCCCCGCCCCCGCAGTGCCTGGGAACCATAAATTCCAGCACAATACGTGCCAGAGTGTTTTCATTCACATTCATGTCACATGTAGATGCACCCAGTGAATATTTATGCTTAGAATTAAAAAACTATACCATAATGCCACAATGTCAACTGTAAAACATAGCTATTACAATCATAAAATTAGTTTCTCAACAGAGATTAGTAATAATTTTCTTCTATTTTAAAAGCCCTAATTAAAGTCTGAGGCTATGATCAAGAGTAAGGTTGAGTAACACTTATAAAGGGAAAGAGAGTTACCCATTTAAGAGCATGGATCAGCTGTGAGGATGTAGGATTTCCATGCTTCTTCAATAATACAAGTTAGCTAAATCATTAGAACTTAATCCTGAAATAAAGAAATAGTGACAACACATTTGCTATACTTTTATTTTTACAGGAGCATGCAGATGTAACCATTGCATTTTTATGGTTACATCTGAAGGAATAATTTGATATCAATACAATTGTTCTGTTTGTCTAGTGGCAGGTCCAGAAGGGGGTGCAGGGGAGCAGTTGCACCCCTGTTTCAGATCACCACACAGAAGCAGTAACTGGGGACATTTTGTTAAGTCCCCCAATCAGGTAAAAACTTCCCTCCCACCCATTCTTAGCAGCATATCCCTTTCCCTCCCTTCCTCTTGCATTCTTCTCTCTCCTGCCAACTGCTGCCACTGCCCTCACTGTCTTCAGCTGCCCCAGGCACAGGAGAAACTCCATAGCTGCTCCTGCCCTGCTTCAGGTGGGTTATATGTCCAGGCTGAGCTGGGAACAGCAATGGTGAGAGGGTTCTTTTTCCCTGCCCAGTCCCCTAGCTGTTCCCTGTCAGCCTAGGATCAGGCTCAGGAAGGGAAGTAGCCAACCCCTGCCATCAGCACTGCTGCTGTCCCCTGCTGAGCTCAGCTCCCTTGAAGAGTCACAAATCTAATTGCCCCTTAATTAGTTAGCCCAAAGTAATAAGGGTCATTAATCCTCCTTCAAAAATCATGGTTTGAAGGGTGGTGGGCAGAGGCCTTTAACTAGGTATTGACCTGTAGCCCAGCCCCACCTCTTATAACATTAATGAATTAGTAGCAAACAATGCAACAATGAAGGGGTAATTAACTACTATATTAAGCAACAACAAGTAACATATCACAATAATAGTACAACAATAATACAACATTATATAACAATATAAATAACAAATCTAACAAAATTAAGCAAAACCTACTATGCTCCAGTGAGGATGCCAGAGAGAAGATACTCTATTACACCAACAGGTGGTCAGCAGCACAACACCCTTCACTGACCCAGACAGGGGAAGAGTTAGGACTCAGCTGACCTTCTGGTCTCACCCGTTAGCCTTCGGCTGTAGCCCCAGCCCTCAGGTATAATGCATCTCAGTCACGCTTATCCACATATCTCTCACTCCAGTCACAAAAATCCACAACCATACCAAGGGGATTAGGCACCCCAGCTTATACCCGCTCACACACATGCTTCTCCTACACAAGTCCTCTTACTCACTTCATACTTGATGTACCACACTTGTGTTCTGAGCCCCCCAAGTGCAAGCTCTATTTATACGACTCATGATTGACACCTGTCAATCATTCATTCAACCGATCACACATCCACGCACATTCAAACTTCTTTCACGTATCATGTTTTCTGCAGATGGCACTTGACTGTATACTTGAGGTAAAGATAACATTTACTTCATAAAACCTTCCCGCCAAAACACAGCCTCAATGCAGCATGCTGACAACTTTAAAATAGGTCGGTTTCAAAAGGTGATCGAGATAAGTGACTGAACTACAGCCAGGGGACACACTTTGAAGTAGCAGCATATTTTCTAAGCCCCAGTATGTGCAGGATTCCCCAGCCTGGAAAGCCCCTCAGCATGTGCAGAACTACACAGCTGATTCTTGTTTCCCTTTAGACAACCACTAGCTCAGACACATGTTGGGAGAGATGAATTCAATGCACTTCTGCTATTCCCAGCAAGCATATGTTATATGTTCACATAGGAATATTTGCTAAAGTTGAAGCAAGGGGGAGTTCCCACTTCTACGTAGAAAACCATAGGGGTTAGGGTCACAAGCCAACAGGCCAAAGGGAGGGAAAGAGGTAAAAGGTTTCCAGGGCTTGGCTTAGATAAAGCTACATTCCTGGAAACCCTTCCCAGTCCTGACCATCGGCCCTGAGATCACTTGCCTATAACCCATAGCGGTAGTCCCAAATCTTGCCTGCTACATGGTGATGTTTTAGGATGATATCAATCAGGTGATAATACTCACTACCACTGAACGAGAATAACCCAATGTAGGTCTCTTTTAGGGCTCTGACCTCCCTTACACGTTGGCCTAGCACCACCCAGATATTACACAACCATTCATTTAAGGTCAGTCTTAACAGGTGACTTGTCTTTTCTCTTTTAGGCTAGCATGTGTCTTGACAGCTGTCTTGATGGAACTAAATTAACACGAACTATTGGACTTCTTCCCCAGTCTCTGGTGAGTCATGCAGTTGGTTTTGGGAGGGCTTTTTGTCCCCTCTCTCCCCACAAGTTAAGCCCTCTAGTTATACAACTAAATCAAAGAAAAAATGTCAAAAAAAAAAAAAAAGCAAAGCCTATCCATTGTGATACCCCCCTTGTCCCGGGGTAAATTGGTCTGGCTGGAAATTTCCCCCTTATGTTGGTCAAGTTGGGGTTCTGTCAACATGGCTCAGCACGCTGCCAGCCCACTGAGGTGGGGGCATGGCAGGCTAAACAAACAAAATAAAGAAAGAAGAAAGTAACTTAAAAGTCAGTACCCTTGGAATAGGGCTCAGCTACTTTTCTGCTGGCTGGCCCTTTTGCGGTACAGTTTCCTTGCCATTAGTGCCACTCTGCTCTACAGCATCTCTCTTGCCAGTGTCTCCTGGCCATATCAAGCTCCTCTGAGCTCTTCAGCTAGCTGTCCACTGGGGATGTCCAGCCCAACCTCTCGGGTCTCTAAATGTGGATCTCTGTTCCCCGGTTCTCCTTAGTCTGCATACTCCACTCTCCCCAGCTCTCCATGTCCTCTTCTGCCACTCTGGGGCTGCTCTAACTGCATGCAGCAGCTGCTCCAGAACCATGGCTCCTGGGGCACTCTTCTCTCCTTCTCTGACTAGTTCAGAATCTTGGTAAAAATCTTTTCCTCTTCTTCACAAAGGTAAAGAAACATCAACAATGAGGTAACACATACTCAGCACCATAATTTCCCACATGCACCTCCAGACATGTCCCCAAACAAGTGTTTATTTCTTAGAGCACTCAAGTAGCAACTGGCAGCTGCCCCAAGTGTGAGTGCATCTCCTGCAGTCCAAAGTCCTGACTGGCCAAGCCAGTGAGATCTCCAACTACACTGTGTACTTTTTATGTAGGGCTGACTAGTTTCCATATACATGCTGCTCTATCTTCTCCTTACTCCAGCCTTTTTCCCATGGCCCCCAGTCCCTGGGGGTTTCTGGGAGTTGTAGCCCAAATTAATAGTCAGCACAGCTCTGCAGACTGCCCCCTGGTTCCTCCTGCTGTTACACACATTACATTCACATTACAGTATTTACATGCAGAATTTTATTACATTTCTTAGCCTGAGCTTCATTTACCCTAGATATTTATATTTAGCTGTACATAAGAGTTATTCAAGCAGTCATGCGCTTTATAAAACACATATCCTGCTAGTCTAACATAATTTGGCCAAAATTTTAATGTATCCTCTAAGGCCAAAGGATTTACAGCTTAATTGATACCTAATGAAACATATTCTAGATTACTTTTTATTTAGACATGTCATTATGAAATATATGTAATCAAGTTAAATGTCAAGGTACATTATAGCTGTGAGTTTACAAAATGCCAATTTTTAAATTGAGACGTTCAATATACAGTTCTAGATATAGATCTTTAATAATGATATTTCACATTGTAGTTCCCCAAAACACTATCCAAAAGTTGCTGGTATAGGAAAAAATAAGCTTCATAAATGTTTCCCTAGTTTAATTGGCTCAAGTTTGAAGAACCAATTATGGATTTTTCTGTGCTGGTGGCTTCAACCTGAGAAAATAATAAGCACAATATAGGTAACATTGCCATGGTGAGAGTGTCTTTCAGCTATGAATTATTCTCATTAGGAATAACGAAATCTCCTTTTCAAAAGTTGTCAGTCTCTTGCTGAAGTCTCTTGTGCCTTGCTCAACACAAAACTTCAAGCTGTATGAGAAAATCAATTCTGCCAGTAAAGGTGTGAACAGATGTTTTATCTCCACATTGTGTGCATAAATGTAAGAACTCTGATGTAAATTGATCAAACTGTAGAAACAAATCATTTAAGATTTGTGCAGTGATTAATAACAGAAGCCAGTAATCAAATCTCCTTGCCACCAGCACATCTGTTACACAGAGTTTCTGGTTTACCCTATTATGCAAATCTATAATAAAACAAATACATTACTTGATTTAGCAGCTGGTTGAAAAACATTATTCTTAGGTGATTTTTTAATGTGTTGTTGTCATTGATAGCTGCTAATGTACAGTAATTCAATTATGCTTATGTAAATGTTCACAAAATGGAAAAAAAAATCTATGTGCCTTGTTCTGCTCACTGACTCCTGAAGAATTTAAAGACATTTAGTAGAACTGTTCAGTCATAGGCAGCTCCTAGAGTGGTGAAGATGAAAGACTATTTTATGCTTTAGAACACATAAGGAAAAATCAGGAAAGGTCTTGATGGGTTTGCTAGAACCCATTGATCTGAATATGTAACTTTATTCACATGAGCAGCACCATTGACTTCACTCAAATTACTTAAGTCAGTGGTATCAAACTCATGGGCTCTGCAGGTCAGATGAATGCTGCAGGTGCAATCCACCTGCAGGCCAGATCTGGAGTGCAAAGTTGTGTCATTAGGCCATTAGGAATTTGGTGGTGGCAACATGAATTGCTGTGGTCTGAAACCCTGGCAGACACCACTCCTCTCACTCCCAAATTTCGAAAAGCAGCTCCAGAAGCCAAATGATACAGCTCTATGCTCTTGATCTTACCAGCAGGGCTCCCTACAGGTCCAGAATTTTGGTGGCAGGATAAGTGGTGGCAGCTCTGGGAGCTGAAGCAATTAACATTAGCGTAATGCACAGTAAATTTAGTCAGCGCTTACGTGCATGTGTAGATGTGCCCACAGTGTATTAAGTATTTTTAATCATTCCACTGCTGCTTTGGAACTGAAGTGCATATTGTCATTTGTATGGGCTCCACATAACAAAGAGATTAAGAACCCAAGGAGTTTGAGGACTCAACAGCCACGCCAGGAGCTCAAAAATCCAATCAAAAGCAAACTCAGGTAGAGAATAGAGATACAAGTCAATTAGAAGGGAGTTCTTGTTGGAAAGCAGGACAGAGTCCATAGTCTAGGGAACAAACTGACCAAAGAGGGGCATATCAAAATGCAAATGTTTGTAAGAAAGATATTCCTAACAGAGCAGAGGGCAGAGACATACTATCTGGCATGCTACAGATCCAGGGGGAGGCCTATGAGTGCACCCAGCATTGAAAACTTATGTAAACTAGTGGACTGACGGTAGGTTTCTGCCATGAAAATCAGGCTGCTGTCTTAGAACAGCAGAAGTAATAGAGACCAACACTCAGGCTGAAAACGCAAGTGCTGCTGAGGCAAACAGTGCAAGTTACTAGCCAGCAGTGCTAACAGGAATAGCTGTGATTAGTGGAAAAGTGAATTGTGGGCCATTAGGCTGGCACTCTTTCTAACTAGAAATGTTCAGAATACCTAATAGTACCCAGAAAGACAGGCTGCTCTTGACTCAGGAGTGGAGGCCATCATGGCCAGATTTACAGCAAGGGTACATACAGACATTTAAGGAGGTTAAGGGAAGGTTAGGTTGAGTTTAAGAGAAGTCAGAATTGGGGATCTACTGGGGGCATCTTGGAGGGATCAGGGGGCAAGCATGGTCCACAGGAGAGGTTGGAGGGCAAGAGGGGTCTGTTGGGGCATCAGGAGGCAAGCAGGTTCTGTGGCAGGGCTTGGAATATCATAGGGGCTAGCTGGTTCCAGACAGGAATTAGGTATATCAGAGGACAAACAGGGTCAGCAGTGGGATTGAGGAAATTTGGGGGCTAGTTGTGTCTGTGTGTGGGGGTGGTGGGGGTTGGTGAGGTCTGTGAGGGTTTGGTGGGATCAGGAGGGATAGCAAGGACTACAGGAGTTTATCCTGCAATCCAGATGCTCTTTACCTGAGGGTGCTGAGGGAATTGGCGAGGGTCATAGCAGGGCCCTGGCACAGCTCTATGAGCACTTGTGGGGCACTGGCCAGGATTGGAAAAGGGCCAATGTGGTCCCCCTTTACAAGAAGGGGAGAAAGGAGGACCCTGGCCAGTCAGTCTTACCTTGGTCCTTGGGAAGACCTTTGAGAAATTGTCAAGGGCCCAGTAGGGGAGGTAATGCTCAGAGGCAGCCAACATGGGTTCATTGAGGGCAGGTCCTGTCTGACTAACCCGGTTTCTTTTTATGAGCAGATCACAAAGTACCTGGAAAAGGGTGTCAGGGTGGATGTTGTCATCCTAGACTTTAAGAAGGCCTTTGACATGGTTTCCCACCACATTCTCTTAAAAAAAACTTGGTGACTATGGCATTGATGCCTACACAGTCAGGTGGGTGGCAAATTGGCTAGATGGTCATACCCAGACAGTGGTGGTGGCTGGGTTGTTTTTGACCTGGAGGGATGTGGACAGTGCAGTCTCCCAGGGCTCGGGGCCTGTATTGTTCAATATCTTTATCAGTGATCTGGATGTGGGTGTGGAATGCACGCTGTCCAAATTCACTGACGGCACCAAGATGTGGGGTGAGGTGGGCACACTGGAGGGGAGGGACAGAATCCAGCTAGATCTAGACAGGTTACAGAAGTGGATGGATGAGAATAGGATGGAATTCAATGCAGACAAATGCAAGATGCTGCATCTAGGGAGAAGGAACCAGCAACACACCTATAGGCTGGGGAACACCCTTCTTGTCAACACGGTGGCAGAAAGGGATCTTGGAGTCTTTGTTGATGAACATGAACACTGTTGATGAACATGTAGGATGAACATGAGCTGTCAATGTGAGAAAATGGTCAGTAAGGCACCTTGTCATGTATCTACAGATGCATCACAAGCAGGTCCAGGGAGGTAATCCTTCCTCTCTATGCAGCATTGGTCAGGCCACAGTTGGAGTACTGCATCCAGTTCTGGGCACCACACTTCAAGAGGAATATGGCAAGCATTGAGAGGGTCCAGAGGAAGGCCACTCTCATGGTCAAGGGGCAGTGGGGCAGGCCCTATGAAGAGAGGTTAAAGGGCTGAACCAATTCAGCCTCCATAAGAGAAGGCTGAGAGGGGATCTGGTGGCCATTTACAAACTCACCATGGGGGACCAGTGGGAATTAGGGGAGGCTCTGTTACCCTGAGCACCACCTGGGGTTACTCGGAATAATGGCCACAAATTGTTAGAGAGAAGGTTCAAGCTGGACATCAGGAAACATTACTTTACAGTTAAGGCTACCAGGCTCTGGAATGATCTCCCAAGTGAGGTGGTGCTCTCTCCTACCTTGAGAACCTTCAAGAGGAGGCTGGACAGATATTTGGCTGGGGTGATATGACCCTGGCACCTGTTCCTACCTGGGATAGGGGGTTGGACCAGATGATCTGTTTAGGTCCCTTTCAACTCTAAGTACTATGATACTGTGATCCTCCCAGGACCAGGGGCTATTTTTAGCCTCTCCACCTCTAGCAAAAAACCTTCCCACTCTCACCCACATTTCTCCCCACCACTATTTATTTCCTTAGGTCCTGGCACAGATTAATGCCAACAAAACTGGCATTGGAAGTGGCGTGCAGTATGGGAGGTTTGGCAAGACTAGGGGGATTCTCCATATGGGATTGGGGCAAGGGGCCAGGAGGCTTAAAATAGCCTGGTGCCAGAAGAGAGGGTAGGAAAAGCCTCTGGGGCTAGGGCCAGATGTTGGACTTTTCTAGCCCCAGGGTTATGCTAGGAATGGTACAGAAGTTCAGTTAGATCAGTCTCACCAGACCTGATCTAAATTAGACTACATCTGAGGTACAGTTAACTTAGATTGGGTTGGTTGGCCATTTTTAGAATGATCTAAACTTCCTGAACTTATGTACAGTTTACACTTAGATTGACCTAACTAGGGATCTAAGTTTAAGGTCTGTACCTGGGTGAACTAAGTTACACCAGGTGGCCATTTTTAATACAATCTAACCTCCCCAAATATTTGTATGTACCTGAAGTGAAGCTACCAGTAAATATTGCTTCTGGAAAAGGAAATATGAACCTATGATATGGACCAAGATATTAGCCACAAAACTGAAAACCTCACAGAGAACTGGCTAGACTGGCAGTTCCTTGCAGTTGTATTGGCAGATAATTATGCAAGAATTGAAGCTGAAGTACACCTGTGATTAAAAACCAGCTGTGTTGGCTCATGATGTATGGGGACTGGATGCTAGTTGTGCTGCCCAACTTCAGTTTCAAGTTGTAATAGCAAGCAAGACCCATGCAAAGTACTCCACAGAAAGGAGCCAATTCACAATGAGGTCTATTAGCCTACATGGAAAAAGAAAAAAAAATATGATGTGGAAATATTGTTCTTTAGCCATGAAAATCCAGTGAAGGCTGTCTTACTCCCATGAATTTGAATAAGGCCCACATGTGACAATTATTCTTCAGGTATGGGAGGCATATATGTATGCAAGGGGGTAGTGCAGTTCCACTAAGACGTCTCTGTTCCTTTACGTCTTTTAATGTTTTTGTGCCATAGTTAGTGCAGTGACTTTACATCATCTTCTATTAGCATAGTAAACACCACAGAAGTGATGAGCTTCTAGAGAAATGTCTGGGTCAGTCTTGTTTATCTCATATACTTAAAAATAAATCTCCTCCTACTTTGCAAGTAAAAGGAATCTTTCATTAAAATTGAGGCAGCTTTAGAACTGCATTAAAAGGAAGCTGCTTTTCCTTTAGCATTAAAAGGAGGCTATTTTTGATGTTGACTAACTAGGTCTAGTTGAGTACAGGTCAGCATCTTACAGCATACTGTATTTTCAAATATCACCCTAAAACCAATTCTTTTTCCTCCATATGAACAGTACAGTTTTCATTATGCATTGTGTTATGGCAGGGATTAATTTCAGTGCCTTTGGTCAGTATTTCCCTTCCTTTTTCTGCTAGAAGGTGCCAGCTGGCTGTCACTATCTACCTCAAAACTGGATGCATTTCAATACTGCTGCATATATATGGTTCTAAAATATTTTTTGATCCCTCAGAAGGAAAAACACTGCATACATTATCATCTTGATGACTATTCCTATTTTTTCCCCTCTTTTACTCACCTCTTTTGCACATTGAACTAAACTCCAGCACAGGAATGGACACATCTTGGCTTGGTAGGGCTCTTCTTCCCCTACTTATATTTGAATATATTCTTCATACTTCATCCAAGCTTATAAGAGGTCTGTCTTGCTTGTAAAATTAAAATGTCTAGAGCCCTTTTTCCCTCTTGCAGCCTTTAAAGTCATCATCAATGTACCTGGCTCCCTGATGCATACTGGGAAAAACTGTACATTTACAAGCATCTCCAAGAAATACACAGGTCTTAGTTGACTCTGATTATATCTGTCCAAGATCAGAGGCATAGCAGGACAGCTTAACATCCAGGGCAGTTTCATCACACAGATGGCTGTGGTGTGGTCAGCTGCAGCAGGAGCTATTTTTGTATCCCCCATAACAGTGGTGCCCCGGGCTGCCCTTGCAGGACCCAGGGCTCTTCATCATACTACTGTCTCATCCTACCTTTGTAAGAACACAGACCAAGAAAAGATTGTCAGAGTTCTGTTAAATACATCAAACACTTGAATTCTATATAGTTACAGAAGTCTGACTTTTTAAAAATAGTTATGAAACATTTTTGCATCCAGAAATCCAAGAAAGCTATAAGACATTGGGTATCATTTTACATAAAGGTATGTAGAGTGTTCATTTGAGAAACACTAAGCCCTTACACAGATTTGGTCAAATCTAACTTGTCATTTCCAGATACTGGATGAAAACTTCCACTTAGTTATTTTAACATTGGCCTAAGTTTCACAAAGCGTGTCACATAAGCGCATGAAAAATGGAGACTGAATGATTAAGAAATAGATGTGATTAAAATTATGATAATACCAACAGTAGCTAGTTACAGTTGGTGGCGTACTATTATGGTTCTATTAATTGGTAAATAGAGAATTTTGCCCATTTTTCTTGAACAAGTTAGCTGCATTAGTAGTCAACCACCCATACATGTTTAAACACTAAGATAAATTATTCCATGAAGAATGTATATATAATTTTAAGGAACAGTAATGTAGTAAGGGCCTTTTAAAAGCTTAGTTAAAAACATCATTTACACATACAAAATGTCCCAGGCATTTACATTGCAAAAGAAAAATCAATAACTATCACTGGAAACATTCCATTTGACAATGGCAAACTGTAAAGAACAAAACTGAATACTTGCAATAAAAAAAGACAAGTCAGACTGAAATTTATGCAGATTTTTCATTTGAACTAAAAAACTTAACAACTTTCTCCCCATTGGAGCTGTGAGTAGATATTTCACTATAATTTCTCAGTTGCAAAGTGTTAACCTCCTGCCAGTCAAGTGCTACTTTTTTTAAAGAACTTTTCCAGTGAATAGCTAAACTTGGGGATGGAGGCCAAACTGTAAAATAGGCATGTAGCTGAATTATTGAGGCTTGGGCAAGACAGTCATTTACATTTCCTATGGAATTACACCCACCTGATATATTATAAATACCATGTCATGCTTAATGCAACATATGTGGTAGTAGCAGAAACTTGGGATTGGAATAGGGAAGTGAAAAAGAAAAAACAGTCCATTATTTTGGCCGCAATACTTTGCCATTTAGCCAAAATTTGGTTCTAGAGTGATTCAGTATCACATAGTTTTTAACACAGGGTGCCCAATAACAGGAGCCTTGGAGGATTGGTGGAAGAATTAGTGTGGTGAATATGGAGCTCTGAGATAGAATGTACAATTCAGAGAATGGGTTTCATACAACCATACACACAGCTTTAATAATTCCATATGTTTAATTATACATTTTGCAAAGCATTCTTATAAAAAAAGGAAAAAAATTAATTTCAAACAAACATGGTCTTTAGCATTCTAGCCTACCAGATAGCCAGCTGTGCTAGCAAGGTGTATTGGTCTGGAGGGATGCATTTTAATATAGTCATCACAGAACAGAGTGGATTGGTGTGTTGAATAAATTTAAAAAAAATCCCTAAACAATACTTTATAAAATAAAGCCCCATAACTGTTCTGATGTTTATCTATTACTGATAGAGTGCACTAATGAACAATCAGCACATTTGGATTCTTCAACCAGAAAAATACCCATCTGTACTGTAACATATACCTCAAAGGGGACATGAATTCTTAAATGTACCCACCATCTAGAATAATCAACCAAAAAAACCTTTTTTTTTTCACCTAGACATTAGGAAGAGAGGAGTACACTGGGAATTGACTTCTGAAGAATATGGTATATAGTCATTTAATTTGGGTGGATGTATCAAAAATTTGACTTTTCTAACATTTTTCCCCCCACTGGAGATGATTATGGGCTTAGGTTTTTGACTTGAGTCTTACAACTATTTCAATTGTTGAGGGGGGGTTTTCTGTTTACTTGTTTTTCTGTTTTTATTTTCTCCCTCTGGTTATTTAGCACAGAAAGGTCAACTGATTAAAATTATAATTAAAACAGAGGTGTAATAGTTTGCGTAAAGACAGAGGCTTATAAATTGACTGTGGATTAATTCATAGAAGTGTCTAAAAGTTCTGTGTTAATTCAACTTCAGCAGACCTCCTCGGAGGAATAGAATTTCTTACAAAATGTCCTGAATTGTCCATAAAACATCTCATCACTTTTTTTCGTGATACATTTTCACTTAGTTTCAATCAAAATCAAAATTGGTTTGTGTTTAACTGTGTACAGTATCATAGGAAAGAAGGGCTGGAAGGGACCTAACAAGGTCATATAATCCAGCCCACTGCTCAAGGCATGGTCATCCCTAACCAAACCATCACAGCCAACTGTCTATCCAACCTGCTTTTGAAAATTTCTAGGTGTGGAGATTGCAAAATTTGTTTAGGTAGCTTATTCCAAAGCTTAACTAGCCTCATAGTCAAAAAGCTCTGCTTCATCTCTAATCTAAATTTTCACTGATGCAGTTTGAGACCATTGCTCTTAGTCCCATCCCCTACAGCTATAGATCAAAAACAATCTCCATCCTCTCTATAATTACCTTTCAAGTATTTGAAGACTGTCATAAAATTTCCTCTCTGTTTTCTCTTCTCCAGATTAAATAACACTAATTCTTTTAGCCTCTTCTCATAAATCTTGCTTCCCAGGCCCCTAACTCTTTTGTTTGCTCTCTGCTGGACTCTTTCTAATCTGCCCGCATCCTATTTGAACTGTGGGGCCTGAAACTGGTCGTACTCCAGGTGAAGCCTTTCCAGTGCTGCAGAGTAGAAGAATCACTTCCCTTGATTTTCAAGTGATGTTCCTCTAGACACATCCCAGCACAATTCTGGCCTTTTTCCCCAACAGCACACTGTTGTTGGCTCATATTCATTTCACGATCTACTGCAACACACAAGTCCTTCTCTGAAGCACTGTAGCCTAACAGCCATTCCCCAGGATATATGCCTTTGTCCTTGTTGGATTTCATCTGATTGGTCTGGGGCCATTTCTTTAGCCTCCAGGTTATTCTGGATCCTAGACATGGATCCTCCTCAGTATCTGAAATTCTATCCAACTTGCTGTCATTCATAAATTTGCTAAGTGCGTACTCAGTTCCATCATACAAATCATTAATGACGATGCTGAAAAATAACAAACCTGGGACAGGTCCCTGGAAAATCTCACATGCTGCCTCCTTTAACTAGACATTGAGTCATGGAGGTCATGATGACACAATTGACTGTGTGTCCATGTTGCAGTACTTTCATCTACTCTGTATGTGCTTAGCTTAAGAATGTAGTGGGAGACAGTGCAAAAACCTTTCTAAAGTCAAGGTATATCATATCCACTGCCTTCCCCCCACCCACAGAGCTTGTCACCTTGTCACTGAAGGAAATCAGGTATGCTCTTCCTGAATCCATGCTGGCTATTCCTGGTCATCTTGTTCTTCTGTAAGTACTTCAAAGAGGATCTGCTACCTGATATTCCCAGGTATCAAAGTCAGGCTGACTGGTCTGTAATTACCCAGATCCTCCTTCTGCCCTGTCTTACAGGTAGGCACTATATTTACTCTTTCACAATCTTCTGGAACTTCCACAAGTTCTCAAAGAGGAAAGCCAAAGACTCCAGCATTACTATAGCCAACTCCTTTGGTACACAAGTGTGCATCCCATCCAGCACCACTGATTTTAAAGCATCTAGCATCCCATGTACAATCTGGATCAATATAATATATAAAGACTGATATCCATGTGAATGAAATAAATGTGAAATGATAAAGAACTATATTTTATCCTTCATTGGATAACATGGTGTAGTGCCCGAAGACTGAAAGAAGGCCAATGTGGTGCCTATCTTCAAGAAAGGGAGGAAAGTGGATCTGGCTAACTATAGGCCCATCAGACTGACTTCTATCCCGGGGAAGATATTAGAAAAGTTTCTTAAAGAGGCCATCCTTAATGAACTGGCCGATGCCAACATCTTAAGTGATAGCCAGAATGGGTTTGTTGCGGGTAGGTCTTGCTTGACCAATCTCATTTCCTTCTATGACCAGGTGAGCTATCACCTGGACAAGGGAGAAGAGATTGATGTCATATATCTTGACTTCAAAAAAGCCTTCGATCTGGTATCCCATGATCACCTCTTGGTAAAACTAGTCAATTGTCGCCTTGGGTCCACCACGATCCACTGGCTGGGAAATTGGCTCTGTGGTCGGACCCAAAGGGCAGTAATTGATGGAACTCACTCATCATGGTGTCCTGTGACCAGTGGGGCCCCCTAAGGCTCTGTCCTTGGACCATATTGTTCAACATCTTCATTAATGATGTGGACACTGGAGTCAGAAGCGGACTGGCCAAGTTTGCTGATGACACCAAACTTTGGGGCAAAGCATCCACACCAG
>JAGPOW010000304.1:52327316-52363724 GCA_030014935.1 Caiman crocodilus | reverse complement strand
ATTGAACACCTTCAAGAGCAAACTGGATGCTTATCTTGCTGGGATCCTATGACCCCAGCTGACTTCCTGCCCTTTGGGCAGGGGGCTGGACTTGATGATATTCCGAGGTCCTTTCCAGCCCTAATGTCTGTGAAATCTATGAAAACACTGACAACAATGCCAGTAGACAATAATGCCTGATTGTCTGTGGGGAAACCAAAAAGTAGTGCCATATTGGGTCAGATCAGTGGTTCATCTAGCTCACTATCCTTTCTTCTACAGTGGTAGGAGCAGATGCTTTACAGGGAAAGGGTCCGTCTAGAGTGATCCATCCTCTATTTATTACTCTCCCAGGCATCCAGCATTGTTGGTTTAGAGATGCCAAACAAAATACTTCCAAGTGTTATGCTTAATAACTATTAATAGATCTATCATCCATAAATTTGTCTAGACCCCATTTGAACTGAGGTATATTATCTGCCTCTACAAGTTAACTACTTGCTGTATAAAAAAGTACTTTAAATTGTTAGTTTTAATCCTGTTTCCTACAAATTTCAGTAGATAGCCCCTCGCCCTAGTAATCTAAGACTTGGTAACTAATAACACGTACCTATTTACTTTGCCTATACCCTTCATGGTTTTATGGACCTCTATTATATCCCCCTCAGTTTTCCCTTTTCCAAAATGAGGAGTTCTAGTCTTTTTAGTCTCTCCTGGTATGGCAAATGCCCCTTACCCCTAATCATTTTGCTAGCCCTATTCTCTACCTTTTTCAAATTCTACTACACAGAGGGATAACAAGCAGAGTTAGCACCTTGGCAATCTGTGCAGGAGAGTGGGGGACGTTGTAGTTCTGAGAGGTGGGTGTGCAAGCAGGTTTCAAAAACAGGGAGGGAGGCATGCAGTTCTGAGAGCTGGAGAGGAGAGGGCACAGCACTCTTACCCATGCTAAGAACTCCTAAACAGTCCCTAGCTGAACTGCTATTGCCACCAATGCATACTTTTCCCAATGGAGTTGTTTTTAAAGAAGCAGCAGAATCCATGAACTGTTTTGAAGTTCCTAGTGTGGATGAGCCATGGGGCTACTCTTGCTGCTAGGGCATTGAATCCATGGAGATGGAAGGCAAATCCAGCAGTGCTTCTAACATGGTGGGCGGGGCAGCTTCCTCTTTTGCCCACCCACCCACCCTCTCTCACCCATCCTTTTTAAGATGCAAAGACCAGAACTACACAAAGTATTAAAGATGTAGGAGCACCATGGATTTGCAGAATGTCATAATGAAATGTTCTTTTTTTGTTTATTGAAAATCCAGATATATTATGTCAACTGCATCTCCCTTGTCCACATGCTTGTTAGCACCCTCAGGAATTCTGGCAGACTGATAGAGCAAGATTTTCCACCTGTGCAGCGGCCCCTCATTGTGCACGTTACACCAAATCTTAAGGCTACCTAATCACTCTTGTAGGATGAGCCAACTCCACATGTGTTGTTCTATTGTAGGGGTAATTTTGCCTATCATTATTATCATCAAGTGGTATACATAAAATACACAAGTTACTTAGATGGGAATACAATTAAATATTTGGTGAGAATATAGTTAGACCATTTGAAAGTATCTAGCCATCCACCAGTAGAAATGCTCAAAATCTATTGGTAGTATAGTCTATGTTTATAAATCAGCAAAGAATAGAGTTAGCTAGAACATTATTTCAGGAAAGATGCAGGAAAATCGATACTCCCTTGGTATGGTATGGTAGCACACTGAAGAAGAATGTGACATTTTTCTTGTTCAGGTTAAGCAGAAGAAAATGACTTTGAAAATTAATATTTTAAGATAAAATTAGGTGAGAGAAATATATGATTATGAGTGTAGCGGGTAGAATTATCCTGATAGAATCAATAGAATTAGAGAAAATTAACAAATAAAGTAAGCTACTGTTAAACAGATACAGCTAAGATTTTTGAACGCTCAAGTATGTAATCAAAGGGGACAACAAAATCATAAAATGACCACAGAAGCTGCTGGTAAATGGAATTCCAAAAGAAATACAATCAATGAGGTATGTTTATAAAAGCAATATGAAATCATCTGATTAGTGGGAGAGCATTCCCTTCTATCCAAAGATGTTACTGCATATCCTCATTAAAATCCATAATCAAATGAATATGGAAAAAAACATGTATGGCAAAAATAGCAAAAATGTCCACAGTACAGTAGCTGAATCCAAAAATCACAAGGCTGATTTTCTACTGGGTACTTCTGCTTTTTGATTCAATAACACTGATTTTGAGAGAGTTATATCATCTTAAATAGGAAATAAAAAAAGGAATCACAAATAGACAGCTTAGTAACAGACTAATTTTGTGGTCCATGGACTGAATCTTGAAAAGCTTATCTCCACTGTTCAGCTACACAGGCAAGGGACAGAATTTCTGAGCCTGTTGCAGGTGGACACAGTAGCATTTTTGGAGATGGAATTTATTCCCCCTACAAGTTAGTGAAAAAATACAAACAGTGGGGTTTTTTTACAAATATATTACAAAACAGCTCTTATGTCTTATGAGAAAAAAAATAAAGGAAAAAAAAAAGGATGTTGGAGTGAATAAGCCTTAAATTCCCTTCCTGTCTAATAGACTTATAGGTGCAATATCTCCCCACATGATGAAAAATCAGACTGGGAAGTCCCTTCATCTCTCCAGTAATTATACCTATACCCAGAAACTCTTGATGCTAGGGAGAATGTACACACTTCTACAAACCTTTGAAGGATAAATGTGAAATGCTATATCAACCAGTAGGCAAAGTCAGAAGACCAATGGAAGAACTTAGTACAGTCTCACCACCCCCATACAAATCACCCACTCTCCTCTGTCTTCAGCTGCTCAAAAATGTCAGAGCAATTCAAAATGTAACTCTGTGTGCTCCTTGTCACTGCTCTGTTTGCTATGCTATGTTCCAAGGAGCATGCTTTACAGTATCAGCCCTATTTTTGCTTGAATTCATGGACTGGAGTTCCTAGTACATAGTCCAATTTCCCAGGACAACTCCTTTTGTATGAAGTTATGTCCAGCCAGATTCCAGCTCTGAGTGGGACCTTAGGATCAAGTAGGATGAATGAATTAAACTGAGGCATTCTAAGTGTCTCGTCTCTAAAATAAGTTGATCAGCTGAACTGTGTCACTTTTTCAGAAAAGAACAGTTTGTCCTGGGAACACTTCTCTAAATTCTATGGGGCTCCTTGTGTTGTACTATCCAGTGTGCAAGTGTGGCAAAATCAACAATTCTTTTCTGTCAATAAGTGAGTTGCACTATTTTTTCATGACAATAGTAAACACCTAAAGTGAAGTATCTTCTTCACTTAAATGGGTAAGAAACCCATTTAATAAGCAGTTCTGTATTCATATTTTCTTATTGAAATATTGTTCCCTCAGGACTTTCTATTACTGTATACAATATATAGTGACATCTTCCTTGGGTTTCTGTAGCCATTTTGCTTTGAGAACAGGCTTTTGCTTAACCGTCCTCCTTCTCATCTGGGCTCGGGAGCAGCAATAGCAGAAAACAGTGTTTGTTTTGGGATATGAACCCTGGAAAAATTGCACTGAACAACAAGCAAACAATTTAATCTGGCAGAGAGAAACAAATGATACCATGAGGAGTCATAATTATAATGAAGAAAAGGACAGAAAAAGGTAGTGCTAGGGAATGAACTAATAAATGCTGTACAATTTAATCCATAACGCACAAAATTAATAGTGATACAATGTTATAGTCCCACACAGAGCAACCTAAGCAGGGTGCAGGGCCTGGGGCAAATCAGCCCATGCAAGGCCTCACCCCTGCTCCTATTCCATGTGCTCCAGACCTAAAGAAGCTGCTGCTGCCATCTGCAGTGGTGGCATTGGCAGTGGTGGGAGGGAGCGATAGCAAGCAGCTGGATGCAGAGCCAGCGGCAGCAGTGAAGAGTCACAACAGCTGCTCTGAGCAGGTCCATGGGGCCCCCCAAAGTGTGGGGTGCAAGGCAGTTGCCCCAATTCTCCCCCCTGCCCAAGGGATGGTGCTGTTCCAACAAATGATAGAGAAGAAAAACAAAAAAGAACATTATATAACATGTCAAAACACACCACAGTGGAAGTTACCACCGCATTGTATGCTACTATTAATGGGAAAACCAAAAAATGTCTGCATTACTAATCAGCTATGCATCGAGAAAAAAATTCTTCATAGTCTTCTAAAAATACATTTGTACAGTACCACATTGACTATAAACCAATCTGACTATATTCTAATAGAAATGAAATAAATCGTTTCACTAATATATGTCAGAAATAGAAGAGGAGCTGATGATCATCAACTTCAAACAACACAGGTCAGATCAAGCTAAAGAAAATCTTACTAACAAGCAAGCAGAAAAGAAACTTTGAAATTGACAGACTTAAAATACCAGCAGTATACAATGACTGACATAAAGATTTGAAACACATTCACCAAACTATAAAAAGAACTGAAATAAATGCTCAGGATAGACACTCTAAACCAAAGGATGCATGATACATGGCAAGACTGAAAATAAAATATTAAGAATAGACAAGAATGGATAGACAAGAAAGGATATTTAAAGAAATTTAGAAAAAACAGTAGAAGAAAAAAGAGAGCTAACCACACATTAACAGAAGCAAATACCAGAAGTAGGACACCCAGCAAAAAATTAAGAGTCAAACAATAAGAAACGAAAAGAAACACTAGATGAGAGAAAATAAAGACTTGGCAGAAACAGCAAAAATAATCTGCAAAGACAGGAGATATGGCAACGGCATACAGGATAATGAGAAATTTCACAGTAAAAAAATTAAAATAAAGAAAGAAGCCAGTACAAACAAAAGATGTAAAACTATTAAGCAAACTGAATGAAGTACTAAAATGGTGTTCATTTAAAGCACTTTAAAGAAGTCCTCAACTCCAACTAAGTCAGTCAGTCAGAGGAGACAGAAGAAACTGAAGATGGCCTAACCTTAAGAAAAGATTCAGGAAAGATAAAAAAGAGATTGCAAAGGCAGTAAATGTCATAAACAACATAAAGACCCCAGGAATAAACAACTTAATGGAGAACTATATAAATCAGCCATCCAAGACTCATTTAGAATTTTACATAAACTAGGCAGTGATATCTGTGAAAAGGGAATAAATATTGCAAGACTAGAAGAAAGGCCTGGAATTGCTTAAGAAAGGAGATCTCACAGAATGCAACAATTGGGAAGGCATCACATTACTTATGCTAGCGAGAAAAATATTCTGCCAAATCCTACTGAACAAAGTGCAAGGTATTATAGACATTATGCTTATGAAAAAATAACTGGATTCAGATGGAACAGAGGATGCAAAATCAGATTTTTACATTGAGAAAAATAATAAAGCAAGATATAGTTTAGAAACCTATACTATTCCTCCAATTTGTGGATTTTGAAAATACCTTGAACAACTGTGGGAGATACTACACAGCTAAAAAATTCCCATCAAAATAATTATCATTGAAGCTATGTCTGACGGCTACAGTTGTAGTGTTCTAGTAATAATGGGTACATACTTTCACCTCTGCTGTTTCTCCTAGCAATAAATTGGAATAACCAAAATGACTGAAGGGCAATAAAGCACAGGCATAAGGTAGAAAAAAGGACTGATTTGGAAGATTGGCTTTTGTTGATGGTATCTGTCTTTCATCTAACAATATAGCATGCATACAAATGAAAATTGACAGATTGAGCACAAATGTATAGGACTAGTAATCAATACCAAGAAAATACAAGCAGTGAGACTCAGCATAGGTCAATCACTTGTAAACAGCAGCAATAAAAGTAGACAAATGTGTGTACCTGGGTTCCAAAATCAGGAAAACAGGAAGAGAAGCAAAGATGAAAATGGCAAGAACAGCATTTATATACAGTAAAAGCTGCCTTAACTGACACTTTACAAGCCAGCATGCTCTATTAACCAGCATGCCGGCTTATAAGGTAAAAGCAAAACCCCCACAGCCTGAGGCAAAGCAGCCTGGGCTGCCAAGTCCCCACAGCCTGAGGCATAGCAAGGCCCACCTCTCTGTCCCATGGGGCCCGCAGGAGGGTCAGCGATGCAGTGGGAGAAGCAGTGACCCAAACAGGCAAAGATGCCTGTTTGTGTCTCTCAATTAACCGGCATATTTTGTTATCTGGCAACCCCCATTTCCTGTGGGTGCCAGATAACAAAGCTTTTGCTGTAACTGAAAACACTTGATGTTCAAAGAAATATTTGCCTTGAATAATAATTCAACAGCACTGACAAAAGTAAGATTTTATACCTTCATACCTCCAATTTGCAAATATCAAGGTTATAATGCCAACTAGTTATATCCAAGTAGACATCAGAATGCTTGTGTTTGTCTACAAAGAGATGTTATAGATTACCCATGGAAACAGACTTCTCTCTGAGTTGGGACTCAGACTTAAAGAATTCTGGTGGGCCCACGCAAGAGTTTTCATTGTCCAGGACTACTTAGATAGGACTGGCTCAGTTTCCTGATTGTTTGGGGAATTAAGATGAAGCAGGAAGAGATGATGTCAGAGGACAATCAATTCTGAGTCAAAGTTAAGGTCCATAAGACCTTAAGGAAATGGCAGCTAGTAACCAACTGCACAGAAACATGATGACAAGGTGCCCTCTAATGGAAGGAAGTTGACAATAATGCAGGCAGTTAAGTCTCTAAGCACAAATGAGAAACTTTAAAGACCCTGTAGATATAGAGAAGCAAGACTAATATTTACATGAAAGTAGTGAAGAGGCATATGGACTAATTATGCCCAGCATCTGAAAATGGTATAACATTGGTAAATGTTGTGATATGACTCCAACTGGTGAAGCAATTATCTCACTTCCAATTCAAGAGGTATTCCCATTACTACATTTGATAGGAGATTAAAGGAAATTTGTTCTTCTCTTTTCGATGTTATCAGTGCCCCTCAAGGATCTCACCAATACTTCAGTTTTTCTCAGTGTGGTGGATGCCCAGAAAGCAGAAGCCTGCCCCACATATGAAGAAAACTTTGTGTGGTCACACTGTACTTCACACTCCTGACTTCTCAGAACAGTTTATCTTCCATACAGATGCCTCTGAGGTAGCTATCAAGATGGCTGTTGAAAGAATACAAAAAAAGGAAAACATCTGGTTGTATATCACAACTGGAAATCGCTCTCTGGAGAAACGTCATAAAGTGGGACAAAGGAGGAGTGACTGGAAGTCAAATGGGCCAATATGAAATACTATATACTTGAAAAGCATGTCAAGATGGTCATGGGTGGATGAAATGAAAAACAGCAGCAAAATAATTATGTAGTAGAGCCTCGGCCTACAAATCTTCTTCCCAATAGATTGCATACAAGAAGCAGACACACAAATGTACCTGAGCACAGCTGTCAGGGAAAAAAAAAATCATTTTCTTTCAAAAGTTCGATGGTGAGTGATGGCATTTAATAATTCTTCACAAAAAAAGAAACAGTTAAGTAAAGTGCTAGGAAAACTGGAATTGCATGGCAACCATTAACTTCTAGGTACCCAATTAAGGGTCAGACTCAACCTCCAACAGACAATAAGAGGAAAGGCTCAACATCAGAAAGATGCTTTATGGCTGGAAAGATCTCTGGGTTGGAAATGAGGGAGAAGAAAAAAAAGAGAGGAACTGATATTTCATAGGCAACAATCAAGAATGAAAGGCAAGCCCAAGGAAAGAACTCTGACAAAAGACTGAAATGGGAATATAAAAGTATCCAGGACAGAGCATTGGCTCTTAAGATACTTAAGAGAGAACTTCATGACCCTGGCCTGAGACTCAAATTGTTCCACTACATCCAAACTTTTTTTTCAGCTGGACTGCAGACAATTGGATCTAGGCTTATACCAGTTCTTTTGCCATAATTCAGGACTTTAATCTTGTGTGGCTACACTCAACTCCCAGGGACAGACACTGTGTGGAACTAAAGAGAAAACCTTCTTTCAGTTCCTCAGTACAAATAGTAAGTATACGTATCTAGACTGAGGTTTTCACCAGCCAATGAATACCCCAAACTGGCTACTGATATTTGTAATCTGAACAAATTGCAGTCTAAACAAATAAGCGAATCCACAAGAAATCTGCCTACAAGGCTACAGATCTTGTTTTTGATGAGGTCAACCTTTTAGCCATTCCTTTAGAAGTCTTTGATGGGTATATATAGCATATAGTTTACTCATTCATAATCCTCCCTCAAAAGGAGAGATAATGTAAACACTACTTTTTATCTTCACAGGAAGCAACTAGGTGCTTGAATTATAAAGCTGCTTCACTCTGTTAATACTTCAACCATACCAATTCGTAAATTAAGATCATCATTATTTGCACTGAACCTGCCACCTGTTTGATGTTGCCTGTTTTCATTGCCATAAGTTCTGCCAGCAAACAGCAGCAGTAAATTATTAAGTAAATTTTTAAGTGATGAATAAAGATCCTAAAAGCTATAGTAAACTAATTACCATGTTCTATCCTCTTGTATTCAATAACATCTCATAACTTTAATAAGAAGATGCAAGATGTAGCAGTTTAGTTTGGAAGAGGAAAGACCATTAGAAAACTTAAACAGTATTTAATTTCTACCTATTTAAAGTCTCATTGACATCGTGCCACACTTTTAGCTTCTTTTGTTCCTTGGAGTGTCTGACTAGCAGAGACTTCCTATACCTTAAGAAGGGTGGCTGTACCCAAAAGCTTGCTGAGAATTTTTTTCCAACTACTCAGTTGGTCTAATAAAGATATCTACTCAAAGAACTTTGCCTGCCTATATCCCTGGACCAATACAGCTACAACGAAAAACCCAGCAAACAGTATTTACACATCTCACCAGAACTTCTCTCATTCACAATTACATCCACTCCTGCTCTTCACCCATCTCAACCATCATCTTCCTTACTCCCAGACTATACTTATTGCCAGAAGCCACTCTTCTCCCTCAAGATTTTAGACACCATAATTTTGTTATTAATATCCTCGAGTACTATATAAGGATGAGCACTTGTAAGTAAGATAAAAAGGTAGATGTAGTAGCCACATTTAGGATTATGGCAATCTGGACCCTGTTTATATATGCAGAAGGAGATGCTAGCAAGATATTCTGTGTGATGATTTACTGGCTTTGGAATTTCCTCTGCAGTCTGTATTTACCTTCACAGCAGACTACAAACTCCATTTGCTAGTGCAATATTTGAATATTGTTGACAGTTCTGAGAGTCAGTAGTAATAGATAAGAAAGGTTTCTTTTAGACCCTTCTTTTAGGGGGTTCAATTGAGATATAACTGCTACAGTTTGAGCAAAGCAGAAAACTTTTGTTCTGTGTATAATATGTTACATCAAGGGTATCAAGAACAAATGGAAAGGTGTCCTTTTTATTTTGTATAATTCTAAATGCAGATATAAGGAGGATAAGATATTCAATATTTTGAAATATACTAAAAATAAACATTTCTATTGCACTTCTAATATTAGATGGCTCAAAATATGAACTTGAAACTCAGGCTTAATGTATTAATTAAAGTTGCCTGAAATAAACTTTGCTTATTTTTCCCCCAAAATATTCAAACTAATTTTAGAGCACATTTCTCCTTCCCTACTTCACCCATTATACATGGCTTATTGAGTTCAGGCCTTGAATGTCCTCAAACTATACTGATAACAGGAGGTTTTCACCTCACGGGATTGGCCCTTAAAGAAAGAAAACTTCCCCTCAACCTGAAAAGGCTCTCCTGGAACACATTTAGTTTTGTATATGGAAAAATATAGCTCATGTATTACATACAATAACAAATCTGTTTAATGTCATACTTAAATAAGAGTTGAGAGAATACAATGCAAGAACAATAGGGCTATTTAATATTTGAATCCTAGTAAGTATTCCTGTTTATACTTTATAAGCCCTTATTGAACATGTCTCAAGTGTTCATTCATGAGTGTCATAATTTAGGTGCTCATGCTATGAATTTCTATCATAATTCATCATTAACATCTATAAAAGTAACAAATGGGATTTTTTTTAAATTAATCTATATTGTTTGATGAATTTTAGCAGTTGGAATTGAACGAATAGAGACGTTATTCTGAGTCTCTGTTTACTATAAGGATAAATGCAATGCAGTGTTATCTCAGCAATACCATTATTGAAATAATATAACAGTCTCTTCTTTGCCTATTAGTATACCTGTCTCCTAGGGTTTGCTTTCTCATTCTGTGAATGCAATTAAGGGTCATACATCTGATATGAGGAGTCAGGGCTAAGGAATTAATTTCTTAGTTTGCCTTCCTAGGGCTATAAATTGGCTTGCAAGTTACTATTTGTTGAACCACTTAACAGCACTGGCAGAAAACAAAGCAGCTGTAGCTGCACTCTGTTAGACAGCAGGTTAGATTTTATACAAATATATAAAAACATCTATAGCAACATGTTTGTGACAAGTTCAGAATGTGCAGTTTTTTTCAGTGACTGAGGACTGTCTAATAAGAACTGAAGTTCAAACCTCACTGTCTCATTCTGGGAGTAAAATTCACATCAGTGATTTCATCTCATTTAAACTACCAGGGAGTTGCAAGCAATTATTATAACAGAAGTAGAATTTCTGAGTGAATTTGCTCTTCTTGGAACACTTTCCATAGCTCATTTTCAATATTTTTAATGAGTTAATGGGCCTCAAATCTGATCTGTTGTGAGTAAATGCTGTCTGGAACTAGAACCTGATTGCAAAGAGAACAATCTATTGCCAGCAGTAAATATGGCACTTCACCTGGGCCCTTCAGCATGAAAAGCACAGCCTTCTACTTTTTGACCTAAAGGAAAATTCATTTGGTGAAAGATTTGTGTACTATGTAGTCAGTTAGGAACCACTGCCAGGAGAAGTCATAAACACACAAGCCAGGAAAGCATAGTTCATAATCACTTCTAATTTAGAGTAAGTTCAGATCTAGCTCTGAACTTTGGAACCCATGTAGCGGCACCAGTAATGATTTTCTATTCTACTGCTTGAAAAAAAAAAAGTGATTGAAGAAGTGGCACCTACCTACTGTGTTTAAAGAAATAGATTTTGGGAATTAAGCATACTAACACGTCAGTACAAAAGAGTACACGGAGTTCAGAAAAAAGCTTAGTTCTGGAACACAATTCTTTGCAATTAGTCCAGGCTCCCATGGCACCCCTTCAAGTAGTTTGCATCCCATGTATTCTTTTGCATATCTGCAGTAAAAGTTAATACCACTCTTGATTTACCAATTGATTTCTTTCACTTCCAGAATTTTTCCTTCCCATATAGATATACTTTAATGTTGGGAGGGATGTCTCCTTCCAGTCAACTAGGGTAATGCTCAGAAACAGCAGTGATGAAAGAGAAAGAAATTTTATCAGAATCTGTAGTACGCAGATTTTTAGAACCATCTTTCCAAGTAATTTCAAGGTCACAGGCATGAAATATAACAGGTCAACAAGAGATCACATCATGAATTAAGACAATCTATTTAACCAAACCCTTCTCATTCTTACATTTTATCAGAACTCTTAATCTATACAGCATCCTTTGTTAGATCCAGTTTAAGATAGGATAAAGAAACCTAAGCACCCTGCTTGGAATACTGAAACAAATGCAGACAAATCTGACAATAAATATCTAAGACCACTCAGGGTGAATTTACAGGGAGAAAACCAACCCCAAGTCTCCTTCTAGCTTTCACCACAATATTCGAAAACGTGAATTGTGAATCTGTGAATAACGAGGCTTTCCTGAATTTTAACAGCCTAAATTGTTTTGTTTTGTTTTTTAAGTAATGATTTGTCAAGGAAGTAGTTTGGAAGGAAAATAACATCTTTAACTATCTCAGTAAAGAAATCTTTGAAATGTCCTAATACACTATTTAAAATCTCTCATCTGGCTAGCTGATCCACAACCATTCTGTCACTCTTCCTGTGTTAATCAAGTGCAGAGTGACTTGATCATACACAGCCTGTCATGTATTAGCTAATACTATTATGGAATAGAAATAATGTCATATGCCTTACCCATGAATCATACATAACAACCAATATTAAATAGATGTGACAAACACAAGTCCATATGTAATCCACAGGCTTAATTTTGTTCTTGTGAACAACTTCATAAAAATCATAAACATCTGCTCAAGAGTAAATTGAGTAAATTAAGTTGAAAAACACAGCAAAACAAGAAAAGAGATGATTGAATTAGTGGCACAATACTTCACGCAACTTTCATATTTTCAACTAAAGTGCCTTCTAAGAACCTCCTATATATTTCTAAACCAGAACTCCAAGGCTGAACAGTGAATTGCTATGTATCATCACTGTTCAGTCACTTCCTGAATTAATGAATAGAAACATCTTGTCCCTTAACTTTCCTGTCCCTACTACGTCTCTGCCCTCTTCATAAACAGGAAAAAACATCAATTTATTGCTTTTCTTTTCTTTGACTGGTTTTCTCTCTCCTACTGCTCCTAAGTTTAACTGAGAGTTTTAAGTGCCCTCATAGAAGGCCCTCATCTAGCAGCTCTGCAGAACTCTGAATAATTCATCAGACTGAATCTTACAGAGTGACTAATGTGCTAATTATACAAAAGAGTCATTTGCAAGGTTGGGTCAGGTGCTCAATGCTAAACATCATTATAAAATATTCATGTGGTATTTGGGAATTTTCAGAAAACTGCTGATATGATAGACATCTGTAGGGGTGGATACTTACAGACAGAGATCCTGGTTTTCTCTGATAAAAAAAAAAATGTTTTCTGATTGAATGTCTCCTCACCCGCTCCAAATTAACATTTTTTTTATAGTGGCTCATAGCTATAGTTCTGCTTTACTGAATGAAAAGACAACACCCAAACAAATTTGGTGGATAGGTAAAATATGTTGTAAATTATTATAATAATGGAATAAGAATAATCTTCACTATTAATACTATACTGTTGGACAAAAAGCCTCTTCTGGAAAATGAAAGTCTCGTGTGCTTGACCACATTTCCCTTGGTTTATTTTATAATCCATACCTCATAGAGTATGTAGAACTATTTTTTAAGATGTCATTTCAGTCACATATTACTGCAGAGATCATGTAATTCAGAAAGGTAGTTAGAAGGTATTTCAAACTGCAGGGTGTTTAACTATAATTTAGCACAAAGAACTGTGAAGTTTGTAGTATTACCAGAAGGTGAAACAAAAAAATGTAATTATTAGTGTGAAGCAGGGCTTTTCTTCCTAACAACACAAGTTGTGATGCTGGGAAGAAATAGCAGAGAAAAAAGTACTATAATAGGATAACATAAGGAAAGTAGAATGACTAGTGATAAGATCTGTAGAAAGGAATAAGGCTGTGCTAATGACTTCTAGAAAACCATCTAATTCAAAAACATTGAGAAGCTGTAAGACAAAAAAAGTTGTTGATTCAATAATTTTAAAATGTACCTATTGTAGTTCTATAACAAAGAAATAAGTTTGAAACCCTCTACCAAAGCCAAAATGAAAGAAATATCTCTTAAAAGACCACTCTGGCTTATAGTCCATGGAAAGAGGAGATAGGGCTAGTAAACACAAGCACTAAGCCATCTTAGGTGTCAAAGGACTGCATAAAAGTACCCAAGTGACAAAAGAAGGTGAGAATATCATAACATAATTCAAAAACCTCCAAAAGAAGAGGAAGAGGTAGGGGAAGAGTAATTGTATCATTAGAAGAATATTGGGAGGGTTCTGACCATAGCAGTAAAATGGTATAGTAGGATGAGGGCTTACTTCATTGTAGAAAACAGCATAGATATACCATGGCCTGAACAAAAGGATCTACATCAATCCAGACATCACATCAAAACCAGAAGGCTACCAACAGTGAGATAAACTGTTAGTTTCAGGATTGTGCCTGATCCAACACTTCTGTTCACCATGAGACATAAACCTGGTCTGCTGAATTAAAAGAATTAGGAATTCACCATCATCTTATATGAGATGTTTCAGTTGATTTCTTATCTGGAACTTTCTGCAAATTTATTTCAATTCGCAAATTGCTTAAGAATTGTGCGTCATGAACATTACTTTGAGTGTTGATATGAAAATAAAATTTAAACAGTTATGATAGGACCAGTTATAGGTTTCTTCTCTGCCCTTATTAGTATGCATAGAATTAAAATAAAAATTGTGTGGTGATTATTTACAAATGAAACTCTGAAATCTTCCTGTGAAAATTCTGCAGTTCTGCTCTCTCGACCAGTTACAGTGAGCAAAACCAAACTGGACAGGATGAAATTCATTTGAAAATTGAATTTTATTTTCCCCCTGAGTATCCTGTCTTTACTCAGGTAAGTGCCCATTGACCTCAGAGATCCATCTCTGATATACATCTGTTCATTAGAAAATAATACAATCGGAAGAAATCAAATGGTGTTTTTTCTCCGCCCTGCCCCAGTTTTGTTCAGATTAGTCTGATTTACAGAGCCATCAGATGCATGACGTTAGCAGGAGGGTGACAGGGTGTAAATGCAGGTCCAGACTGATTTTAAAACAGAGATTTGAATTGCAGAGAAATGAGAAAAAAGCAGTGCCACAGTCTGCCATGGTTAGGGGTTTATACACATTACAGGGTTATACACAATACATGCTGTTCAACCCAGCTAGGAAGGTGCACTCATTAACTGTGTAGATGATGGTTCCATTGATCAGTGGGTTGTGAGAATAGCATGGCCACAATTCCTCTCCATGCCCCTTCCTATCTCTTTGGGGGTGATGGGTATGATCAGTATAGTTGCAATTGTTCCCAGTCTTTTAAAGGGGAAGTATATAGAGAGGGAAGAAGCCATGTCCCATGCCCATACTTGCCTTAATGCTTGGTCCAGAAAGTATAATTTTCAGAATTTTTGTCTCGTAAGAAATAGTGAGCAATCAGGCTCTGTATGTGTTAGTAACTTGAAGTGTAATGCAAATCTGAACTGGATTCATTTATAATGGATTACTCAAGAGGGAGGCAGAGACTGCTTTACAATGGCTATCAAATATTAGTGTTAATTGAGGGATGCAGCAGTTTTGCTAGAGTCTTGGTGCACCTGTAGAAGCCTGATACTTGTACCAGGGTGCAGTATGACTTTACATATGTATGGTACTAAACAGAATGAGTCCCAAGACCGATCCCTTTGAAATGCTGTTAGTAACCTTTGTCTAATTTGATAACACATTTTTGCATAACATGTATAAGTCTCTCTTTTAGTCAAGATTTTATTCAGCTTACAGTTATGATTTTAATCCCAATCTTCCATTTAGCTAATAGGTTCCCATGAGGTACAGGGTTAAATGCTTTTTAAAAATCTATTTCTCTATATTATAGATAGATATTATACGTGCACAGCATTGTCTTCATAAGTACTGATGATCTTCATGTTGTTCTCTCTCTTTCTCTCTCTCTCTCTCTCTCTCTCTCTCCTTATCCTTGGCAGTTGCTTTCTTCAATATGTGTTCAATGACCTTGCATAATAATGATGTCAAAGTACAAGACCTACATGTTCCTGTTTTAAAAGTAGGCACCACAATAGCTATTTTCCAGTCATAGGGATATAATTCCTGAATTGACATTAATTGAAGATCTATGTTACGGTTGCCCTTTTGTGTGCCAATTATTTCAGGATTCTAGAACAGAAACAAATTGGGCTTCCCAATTTTGTCCTGGTAAGCTGTTTCATTTTGTTTCCACCTTTGTTATGGTCATTTCTATTAATATTTATTGTTCCTATGAATCTCTATCCTATACCTTGTATACATTTTTTAAGACTAGGACAAACTATTAATTAATATGTAGTCTATGTTTAATCTTCCCTAATCTTTACTGTATAGCAGCACCACTTCTTCCCTCCTGGTTCTCTGTTCATTAATAACCTTGCTCTTTGTAGTGTTAGAAACATTGCAAGGTTCAGTTTGACTAAGTCTTTGGCCACTTTCACTTTATTTGAACACTTTCTAATGCTGGAAATATTTCTCTTCTTGCTCAGCAGTTAACTTCCTCTAGAAAAAAAGAAAAAGTTTTAAATAACCTGTTTCAGATGACTATTCATTCAATAAGTTTGTAAAGACCTTTTCTTACTGATTTTTAACTCTTTCTTGGGATGCAAGCTCCAAATAGTATTTGCACTTTTGATTTAAATTCCATGAGACTTCAGTGTTCACATCCTTGAGCTCCTGAATCCAGCCAATGTCCAAATTACTTCCTCAGAATCTGCTGCTGTGAAGTCCAAAACCCTGGTTATAGACTGTGATTCAATCCAAATTTCAAGATAAGTGAGTCAGCTCATGATCATGTAGTTATTTTCAACAATCAGTTCATCTGTAAGGTATCAGCTACTTACTAAAATCAAACCTAAAGCATTATTGCTTTTCATTGATTATTCGATAGTGAAATCACTAGGGGTTATGCAAGACTATCTTACCTCTACTTTTGTTAGTATTTCTGACACATTAAACAATATCCACATTTACTAACTTTTTCCACGACTTGCTAGTGTTCTCTGTCCATATCCAGGTTTGAGGCTAAGACTAGATTTGTAACATATGCCTAACACAGTCTCTGTGCAACTCTGTTTACCATCTTATTGTAACAGGGAGCCTAGGGCTCCTGTTACTTTAAGGGGAAAAAACTTGTAGCAGATAAGAGTCCAGGCAGGCAAACAGAAGTTATCTGTAAAAAAGTAGGGAGCAAGGAATCATGGTTAAGTAGGCAGGGAGCTGCACATTAAGGAAAGGGGTAACACCTGCAGCCAGTCAATCGAGCACTTCCCAGAGTTAGCTGGCTGCAAGAGAGCAGGCAATTAGATGCCAGAGTCTAGGAGTGCTTATTGAAGAGGTAGCCATGCTACAATAGGACAATAAGGCAGAGCTTAGCCAGGCAACCAGGATGCAGCTGGAACAATAATTGTAAGCTCCCAGGGAAAGTAGATGTCAGGCCCTAATGATAAAACCCTGCAAATGGTAGGGAGAGTTATCAGACCAGAAAGGGGCAGGGTCTGTGGAAGAATATAAACCCAGGGCCTCATACAGAAATAGTTTAATCCTGGGGACTTAGAAGAAGTTCTACAACAGAGGAGCTGTAGAGGAACTTCTAACAAACACTTAGGCTACCCTGGACCAGGCAGATTGAGTAATGCTGACTTAAAGGGAGATATGACTCAAGGTAAAGGGAAGTTATATGAGTTAGCTGAGGAGCTGCTGTTTGCATTAAGATACAATGAGGAGTTTGTGTTATAGTTAAGGAGGCTGGTTCTTATGTTACAGTTATGATTGGTGGTTGTATTTGAATTATTAAGGGTGAGAAGAGGCTTTATTCGTGTCTGGGGGTATATGTTTGTTGTGAGCTTTGCCATGGACTGAGGCTTGGGGCAAGAAGAAACTTGAGTCGAACAGGATAGAAAGAGAGAGTACCGCTTAAATCTAATGCAGGCTGAAGTCAAATGGGGTCAGCAGGCCTAGAGCAGGATAAGGCAAGGGCCAGGTGCCTACAGCCCAAATGGGCCTGAAGCCCTAGAAGGGTGAGACCAGGGTCAGATCTAGAAAACTCAGCAGAAGGAAGAAGGTGAAATCTGAGAAGCCAGAGTCCCCAGCAATAGTCCACAAGGCAATAGGACGCCCAAGTAGTGAGAAGCCTGGATTGGGACTATAAGGGTCCAAGAGGAATCCACTGGCAGGAACACAGGATAGGGTTCACTCTAGGACTGTTGAGTAGCTTCCCTTTCCAAAATGAACTAAGAACACTAAACGCATAGCAGGTAGGAATGAAGGGAGGGAACCCTAGAGCCAGAGCAAGACAGGAGCTGCATAGCCACTGGGGGTGTCACAGCTACCCCTAAAGTGTGGGCCCTGTTAGACCCACCCAAACTGATGATGATGTGTGCGTGTCCATTTCATTTAATTTTATTACAGGCTACTACTTAACTAATATATAATGTTGTCCCACACCACTTATCCTTATTTCTATCATTCCTAGCTTATTCTCTTCAGTAACCATATTTCAGTCGTAACTTAAACTTTACCATGTTTCTTTTATCCCTAGCATTTCTCATTTTATTATCATCCTTAATGCAAGAATTTAGTAAGCAAATATTAATACTAGTTTACAAGGCTTTGCTAGGACTCCTCTTAAGAATATTGTGCACAATATTCTAGGTTTCCAAGGTTCAGAAAAATTTAAACTGAAACAGGATAGAATCATTAGGGAGATGAATCCTCTGATTTATATAAGAGGAAATTAAAAGCGCTTGGCTTGTTTAGTCTACCAAAGAAAAGACTTTGAGAAAGGAGACGTCATCAGTACGTTCATAGTGTGAATGTCAGAGAGGGAGAAGCACCGTCTAAGAACAATATTTGCACAAGCTCAGATTAATTCAAACTAGTAACAAACAAATTTAGTCTGGAAACTAGAAAGCTTATAACCATTAGGAATGACATGTTTTAATGGGATTCCAAAATATTAATGAAGGCAAAGAGCCTGAGTTGCCCTGATGTAGCTTGACAAGTTTATAGAAGGAATAGCATAAGGTGGTTTTGGAGCACTGGAGATGCATAGGGGGTGCATGTGAGTGCACCCCCTGGAAGCACCAGCTGCCCAACTGGAAGTGCTGGTAGAAGTGCACTTCTGGTTTTGCCCATTTTGCCACTGGTGGTTCCGGGCCCAGCAATCGACCGTTGCTCCCACCTCTCTGCTGGCAATCTGGTGCCCTGCCCCCGCAGACTCGAGACACCAGTTGCCCCTGTATTGGTGCAGTAATAAAAGTGAGTGTGCCATACATGCATTAAAGTATCTCTATACAAGCATTAAAATTAAGTTTTTGTTCATGTATGCTTTGGGTTGTATGAGAGAATAGAGTAGATGATTCTTGTGAACTCATTTTGATAATGCAGGAGACTGGACTTCATGGATGAAAGGGCCCTTTCGAAGATAGAAGGTAAATGGGACTCAGGCAGATAAGAGTGAGATGATAAAACCATATAGAGATCCTAGCTGCAAACCTATATCTATCTAGTGAGAGGTAGTTAGCCATGTTGGCAGAAGGCAGGACAGGGTGTGGCTTCTTATAGACCAGAGGTAGTTGAGTTTTTTTATATTCAGGGTACACCTCCACAACTGTTTTGAATTTGGTGGCATCACAGTTCAGAACCACTGTGATAGCACCTCAGCTCACCTCAGTAATTCTCAACCAAGGTAGTGCTGCCACAGCCGAGTGGAACAGCCCTGCATAGTTCCTGCTGAGCTGGATTGGGCAGTGGCTGCAGCAGGAGCATACACTTCTGCCTGCATTAAGGTTATTTAGTAAACCTAAAGCAGGTAAGAGTGTTACCATAGCTGTTTCTTGGTCTGACCCCACATGCTTCTGCTGAAGACCGATGCAAAGGGTGTTGCACTTAAAAAACAAATTTCTAAACCTACTGCTTTTGAACTGACGTAACACTTGTTTTTTTTTTTTAATAGCAGAAAGACTTGCTTTAATAACTTACCAACAAACTATAAAACTAAATGGCATAAAAACGAAAGACAGTTCCTCAATATTCAATAAATGATCTATCCATCCTTGTATTATCTTAGCTGCAACACATCTTTACCCAAGAAGTCAGGAAGCAGTTTACGTTAGCTTTTATGGAGTGTGAGTCCTTCACCCACGTGCTGGGTGGTGCAGGATGGCTTCTTGATCTTCTCTGGACTGCACACCTTGCTGGCAGTTCTGTCTTGCTTTTTATACTGTTTTAATTGTATATCTTCAAAGCATTCCTTTGTCATAGTTGGTTAACCAAAGTCCGAACAAATCAGGCAAGAACAGAATTAACTTATTAGAATTGTATCTTGTTTGTGTGTTTGTGAAGTTTGCAAGCTTTCAATCAGTTTGGAATCAAATAGGATCTGTACTGATTGAATGTGTTAACTTTAGGAAGTTAATCGCAGAATCCTATTTTTCAGTAGTTATTTTAACAATGAAGCCTAATAACTAGCTTCATCAAATGGCTTCTGGAGAAAGTGAAGAGCAGAGACCATTGGATAAAATAGGTGTGAGTTTCAGAAAAATATACTGGTTTAACATAATACATTTAGAAATCAACTGCCTATTTTGAGAAATATGCCTTAATTAACAAGGCAATGAGGATCAGACAATAGGTGTAAGGTAGGTTAGATGCAGTCAGGTAGATTGATTTAGCAAAATAAACATTTAGACATTTGTAAAACTTTAGACATATATTGGATGTTTGCTTTGGGAAATAGCTCTTAATCAAAGGGGGAATGTGTTAACCAAGATGTATTTACACTCATATTTTCAGTGCACCGTGGCTTTCTTACAGGCTTTGCCTTGAAGTGGATATTTTAGTTCTTTTGTTTTCTTTAGTGACACACATCTCAGTAGAGAGAGTTCTGTAGTTTGTAGGTTTCTTCCCAGGCCATTTGGCTTTCTGGCTTGCTCTCCAAGTCTTGTTTTTTTTATTTATAGTTGTTGTTGTTGGTTGGTTGGTTGGTTTTGTTTGGGGAGGGGGGTTTAGGGGGCTCAGGTGTGGTAGAAGGTTGAGGACTGTTATTATTTTATGGTCTGGGTCTGGTATTGGGTACCACAAGCTCCACTCTCTCTTGCATCTAATGGGGTTGCAAGCCATTAGCAGAGTTTGATTTTATTTGTGGTAAGCTTGTTACCATAGCACAGTCTTACCCCAGCCACTGCCATGCATTTTTGTGCAATAGGCACCGTTCCAAGTGTTCATAGCAGAGGATGTCTCCACCTGTTCTGCAATCTGCTACTTCCAGATCTGGCTGCGGAAGAGATGTGTGGAACAGTTCCACTTGGCTGCAGCAATGGCTCCCGTGCTACAGCACCGTTAAAAGGGTTTCTCAGTAGCCTGGTTAAGAATCATATTCATCTGATAAGGTAGGATATAGCCTACAAAAGCATGTGCCTCTCTGAACAAGTTAGTCTATAAGGTACAACCTGTCCCTGCCTTCTGTCTAGTTCTCCAAACACCTAGATTTCTGGAACTTTCCCTGTTGCCAAGTTTGTTGTGTTAATGTTAGTTAACAATTAATAGAAGAAGCTGTGGCTTCATCAGAAAAAGGATTTTATGCAATTGGCCCAGACATTCCTACATTTATCTTTTCTTTCCAAATTATTGGCATTCCTTTTCACTTCTGGGAAAGTTTAACATAAAAAAAATGTAAACTCTAATGCAACAGGCATACAAGGAAGCCGGCAGTGCTGTAGGGAGATGTGGCTATGTACATATTTTCCTTGGCTATATACAAATTTTTAGCTGGGGCTACTTGAACAGAAATTTGAAAATGTGCAATATGAAACTAAACAGAATGTGATGCTAGTCAAATTATGGAGTTATACGCTTTATAGATAAGGATTTTAAAATGCGTGTCCAGAAAGAAATTTATCTTAAAAGAAAGAGGCCTTTGATAACAGCCAAATCCCTATATGGTTCTGGATGATTTTATACTTGACAGAATAGAAACAGAATCACAAATGTAGAAGAACCTTTAGCCAGTTACAGCTACCAATTCTTTCTTCCAGTCTGGTGGAACGTAGCCAGGAAAGAGAAGCTGATATTGGATTTCCCTACCCTCAGTTGATCTCTGACTCTTGCAACAGTCTGTTTGGGTCAATGACAGGTGGCCTTCACTAATCTTAGATGTATGTGACTTAAAGCCACACCTGTGCCCCAGCTAGCAAGCTGCATTGGTATTTATTTGTCCTTTGCTGAGGACCTTGTGAAAGCCAGAATCAGAAGGGTTAATGAGCAGGTTATAACAAAGAAATGCTTTTTGAAGATATCTGAAATAGAATTTATGAACTGTTTTTTTGTCTGTCTGGAGTATAACCCACAAGAATTATATATATCTTTTTATATTAATCTTGAAACAGCATGACTTTTAAAAAGCAGAACTAAAGGATATAACCACAGACTTAACGAATTTTACAATCTTTTTCTGCTTAGAGACAGTAAAATGAACTTAGGTGGGAACATATTAATCTCAGACCCCAAAGTAATGTGGTGTGATTTGCTTATTGGGTAAATCGAAGCTTGGGCAGTAACTTACTGTAATGATTTCTAACACCTTTTAACCCCATAGAATAACAGCTATAGGGTAACATTATGAATGGCTATATAACCAAAAAATTAGCATAAACAGTTTGTAAAAGAACACGCATGCTAAGTAACCCTCAAGAAGGACGGAGCAGAAGGGTCATTGCTTTTCCATTCCCCTGGAACTCTCTTATTCCCTGTGTGAATGAATACCAGATCCTGACTGCGGGTCCTCCTCCAGTTCACCTTCTGACAGCATACATCAGGGATGCCTGACTTTGCTGAATCAACTTGACATGTTTCTAACTGAGAGACTATCGATAAGTTACTAACCAAGTGGGAACTTTTGGTTTATTTTTCTCTGTTTTTATTATCACTGTTAATTTTAGCGTTTTTTGTATTGTTTTGTTGTCTGTTTATTAGCTTAACCTTTTTATTAACTGTCATATGTACAAGCTATATCTTTTGTTGTTATAAGTAAAATTTGTTCTTTTTTTATAAGTGAAACTTGTCGTTGCTTTCCTTCCCAACATCTCTTCCTCGATCCCAAACCAAAAAGCTCAGTGGCTAATAAAGTTGCAGTGCTCGGTCAGTCTACAACTAAATTGATATACTCACAGTGCCCAGCTGGCCTGTGACAAGATCTGTGCCCAATTTTTATTTCAGCTTATGTAGCATTGAACCCCTTGAGTTTCACACCAAGACTTAGTGCTTATTTGTACTGTAACCTGAACAGATGAAGCTCAAAGTGAAGTCTGCATGTTATGTTAAGTTCTATGCATTGTTCCTCATCTTCTGATGGTTCACAAGAATCTCCAAGGGGAACAGAAATCTTCAAGTAGTATGAAGAGATTTAAATTTAAAACCCATTCAGATAGAGAACTTTGTGCAGTAAATGATCTAGGTAGGTCTAATTATACAATGTAGATACTTTACAAATATATATATATCTCAAAGAATAATCAACAAATGACCTTAGCTAGAAATGCAGATCATTTGGGAAGCAGGTATCTAAGTGCATATTTCTACCTGCAGGGAAAATGAGTTGGAAGAAAGGTCAGTCTTGTTGAAGAACCTTAGAAATCAGGTGTAAAACCTGAGGTAGAGTTTAAGACAGTTGTAGCTGTAGCATAGATACAGGTAGCATCACTGACCCACTTGCCCTATGAGAATGTTGTTACTGGAGGTCTAATGTCAGCTCCTGTGCATTCTTAACACTGATTGCTGAGAGAGATTTTATGCTAGAGACCAGCCAGGATAGTTGATTTCAGTGATTTAATTTTACAGTAATTTGTGAAGAAAATTGCCTTTTTCAGCAATGTATTTATTGTGAATATTATGTGATAAACCTAGCAGTATTTATAAGTATAGTCATGCTTATTTGAAGATGCCTCAGTTAGCTTCAAAATAAAGCCCAAATGCATCTTGAAATGCTAATTTTTATTTTCTGATATCATTGCTCTTTAGTTTTTTGTTCATATTTACCAGCTCTGTTGTATACTCCCCCACAAAATAATTTTACTTGGCTATAGTGTCACTGACAAATTAATGATCTATCAACAATTTTACAGATTCCTTTCATTAATCAGACTTTTTTCATTCTTTTTTTTTAGAAGGGTTCCTATTTAATGTTCTTGAAGATTGCATATAACAATGGAAAACAGCTCATTTAGATCCAGACAAAAATATGAAAGATAATTACAATAACACTACAATGGACTCAGTGCTAAAGGAAAAGAAAATTAAGGAATTAATGACAGAAAAAAATAGAAGAAAAATATGTAATCGATCGATGGTCACTATCCCCTACGTTACCTCATACCTGTAGATTCCCCACCAGGTCATCACCTGTAGCTAACACCAAGTCCAGCAAAGTGTTTCCCCAAATGTATACCTCCTGCGGTAGGTGGAAGTCCTGTATGCAGGTTAAGAACCTATGTGAATGGTTAGATTTGGCTGACTGCTTTTCCAAGTAGATGTCAGTGGTTTAGGTTACCCATAACAACCATATATCTTGACCGTGCGGCCTCTGAGAGCTGCCTGGAGAATTGCAGGTCTAGGTCATTCTTCTGGTGTGGTGGTCTACAGATTTAGAGTAGACATTAGGAAGAATTTCTTTATGGCAAGGTTTACCAGAGTCTGGAATGGGCTTCCAAGGGAAGCGGTGCTCTCTTCTACCTTGGAGGTCTTTAAGAGGAGACTCAACAAACACAGGGCTGGGATCATCTGACTCCAGCACTCGTTCCTGCCCAGGGCAGGGGGTTGGACTTGATGATCTACTGAGGTCCCTTCTGACCCTAAAAGTCTATGAATCTATGAAAGGTAAATGTGTGTCCAGTTGTTTCTCAGCGTAATCTTTTCATCTTAGTCTTTGCAGGTTAGTCTGAATTGATTCTGCCTCAGGTTTTTTGACTATTTGTACTTAGCCCAGGTGAGGCATCACCAGTGCTGCACAGTGTGGAAGAATCACTTCCCTTGACTTGCAAGTGACACTCCAATTAATATAACACAGTATGCTGTTCACTGGTTTGTTTGGGTTTTTTTATACAATTCTACTGTTGTCTCATATTCAGTTTATGATCTACTGTAAGCCCCAGGTCCTTCTCTGGAGCACTGCAGCCTAGCCAGTCATTCCCTACACTGTATTTGTGCTAAACGCTAATCTCTATCTTAATGTGGTTCTAATGTGGTCAGTTGTCATAACTGAGATCAAAAGTAGAGCCCCAATTTTCAATAAAAGCACTTGAAGCCCAGCAATATATTCCATGGTAAGATGATGCCTTTACTGCATGCATGCTTCTCAACTATCCTTCACTTAAAGATGCATACCTCATTTTAGTCCTAACATGTCAGATCAATTTTGTGTTGTCCTTCACTTTTAATATAGAATGTATTATCACCTGTAATAAAGATGCATCAGTTTAAGGTTACAGAATACAGTCACTCATAAAGGACAGAATATCACTTTTTAAGTTTCATTGTATATAACAATAAAAGACAACTCATTTAGACCCAGATAGAAAACACCAATTGTGATTTGAACAGCTTTCTTTGCTGCCTTATTTTGAGTCTTTGCACCCTTCATGAAGGATTTGGCTTTGAGAGGTATAAATTTATATATGCAAAAGATGATTACTATGCATTCAGTAATTAAAGTGCAGCACAGGAGCAGAACAGACTGTTTTTCTTTCAAGTTATTCTCATTCTTCCCCTCTTATTTATTCTTTTTCTCAAATTGGTTTTAAATAAACTTTAACATTTGCATTGCTCCAATGAAACAAATAAAAAAAATTCACATTGGAGTTCTATACAGTTTCCAGTTTTAAAATATCATCCTTTATAAGACAGGATGATCTTTGCCTGATGCTCAAGTTTTATCGAAGATCTAGAGAGCCTCCCAAATAATATCAAGTCACAACTGTCCTAGAAAAGATACATATTTTTCACTTTATGCCAATCTATGCAGAAAATAAAACACATTCCCTTGATTGTTATGGTAAATCACCACATTTTCTGCGTTGCAGCAGTATCATATCTATTTCATAATCTTATTATGTTTAAGTGTTTGTCAGCATACAAAGCTGGCATATGTCTCACTAGATTAGAAATTTTATAAAGCTGTTAACATTTTGTGAAGAATCATAATATGATTGACTGATCTTTTATCACTGAAGGCCCAAGTCATCTGAAACTGTCAGACTATTTTGTGTACCCTGAGTATAACTTTGGGACAGCAGGAGCTTGAGCTTTCTGTAATTATGCTCCCTAATTGTGGAATCTGCTCCCTATTGAGAGTGGAAGAGCAGCATCTGTGGCTACATTTAAGCTAAAATTAAAGAGGTGCAAAAATTTGCACAAGTATTTAACTGTAATAATAATTATTTTAAATTACTTTTGTTTTTAAAAAAATAGGAGAGAAAATTAAGTTGTAAAAATGTCACAATATCAGAGGCAAGATTTATTTTAAAAACATTAGTTTTTGGGTATAGAGCACTGAGCATATGAACAAAGAGAAAAAACAAAGCAGCTTCTTCCATAGATTATATATAGAGAGAATAAAAATATGTTAAAAGTTAAATTGGACAACAAAAAGAATAGTTCCTGGTTCAGATCATACCATTTATTAGCTAGTTAGTCTATTTTCCTTATATCGACTGATTCCAGGTATGTATGCTGATTGACAATATTTGCCCCTAAGAATAGGTTCAATATGAAACTGTATTTAGTTATATTGTTAAAAACTGAGCAGTTTCAATGAGATGTCATATTTAATTTAGTTAGAAAGTGCGGGGACCAAGTCATTTAGTTTTTGTACTATCAGTTAATAATACTGTGCCCTGTTTTTACTGTGTTATGATTTTGGTGAATTTGTCTCATAAAAAGCACATATAGTCTCAGCCAGCGATATGCTCATGCAGTATTCAGTTTATATGAGATCAGAAAAGTCTCCTAAGAGAGAAATTTTACAGCACTAGGATACACTAACACTATAGTTTTTCTTGGAGGAATTTCCTTACAAAAGAAAACCAATCTCAAAAGGTCCTCCTCAGAATACTAACACTCATTTATCATCACTACCAAGTTTCCTCCACCTTTCCTAATATTTAATTTATACTGGTGTTGAATAAATTACCTCTTTCCTGTAGGTTGTCCTAATAGAAAACATCTCAGTTGCTCCTACTTTTGTATTAAAATAGTTTTTTAATCTTCATTATTCTTCTCTTTGTATAATCCTGATTTTAAAACTAGGAAAGTGCCTAATTTTGTATTTTGATATTTTATAATCAAAAGACCCAGAAAGGACAGATATTCCTCTGTTTATAATCAAAAGACCCAGAAAGTACAGATACTCCAGAGAAAACTCTGGAGTGTTTCTAGCTAATGCAGAATTAGTTTCTAGTTCCACATATCCTGAAGCCCTTCCCGAGGCTTCCAGTCAAAAGAGGTGCCAAAATTACCGATGTACTTTATGACTTGCTTCCATCTTATCCTGTAGGCCACACAAATGTTAATTAGCATTGGTGCTAGCTTAAGTTTGGACCAGTCACACATTCAGGTCATCAGGGGCCAGAAGGACTGAAAGGTATGTATCCTCACCCACAACTCTGGGCTTCCCCCTGCCCACTGGGGATCCCAATTCCCCCCACCCCTAGAACTCCTCCCTTGCCCCTCAGGGTTCTCCTCTACTGCCCCTTCCCCCAGGGTTCTCCCCACTTTACTTGTGGCTGCCTGTACCATCTGTCCCAGGGTGCAGGAAGAGAAGGGTTTAAGCTACCTGCCCAGCCCTACTGCTGGGCTACTGCTGCTTTCTAGGTTGAGCTCACCTAGAGAGCAGCAGCAGTGGCTGGGAAGGCAGGTTAAGCCTTTCCCGCCTGCTCCCTGAGACAGACGGTGCAGAGATCCACAAGTGGACAGGGTGGGCAGTGAGCAGGGGCTCTGTGGAAGGGACATGGCTCAATGAGGACCTGCAGGCATGGGGGCAGGTGGGGTGTTACACCTATGCAAGTTACATTAACGCATAACCTAGAGTGGCAACACCTTAATGTATGGACTTTGTTGCATATTAATTTTAAGCAGCTCCTGGAGCTCTTAACCACTGGATTGTCCACATGTTAAACACCTGAAACTAGTTTTAAACAAACTTTGGGCAGCATAAAGTTATGCCAGTCTAGGGCAGGATTATCTCTGATCTGTTACCAAGCTTGTGTTCTATCAATATGTGGCCATTCCTCACAGATGAGCTGACCGAGTTGCAGTCCTCCAGCATCCCAAGATGCCTTCACCAACCCTCCTGTTCTGTTTGGACAAAGTTTCCATCCCTTGAGCTTTACTGCCCAGGGGGTGGTTCTGGCACCAAGCTAACTTCTCCTTCTTCCCTTGGGGGCTGTAATGTTTCTGCCCCTTTGTGTGCAACTTCATGCAAACAATCTGAAGAGCATATTTCAGTTAGCCAGGTTGCACGACATGGATGGGTCTTGTGAAGGGACAAGGTAGAGGGACAAATGGGGTCACCATGAGCTGGGGCTTCCTTCCCAGGGCAAGGGCAGCAGCTCCCTCAAAAGTACCACTCACTTCACCACTCACATCTAGATATCCCAGGAAGCATGACCAGCACCCCTCACATCCCAATCCCAATTTATTAAAACGTGAGACCTTCTTTAATGTATTTCCTCTCTGTTTCTTTTTAATTTCTCTTTTTTTCAAGCTTCATGTTCCTGTTCCCCATCCCCACAACCTCTCTCTTACACACCCCTACCTACAGTAGGGATAGAAGCTCGTCCTGGATCACCAGGCCTGTAGTGGCAACTCAGAGCTGTAGCTTCTAGTCAGGCTCCTGCTCAGCAGCCCTCTAGTGGCAAGGCATAGCTGTGTAGGTGGGAACAGTCAGTGCAAGTTTTTAACCTTGAGGTGTGACTGCACCAAACATTTTACAAGGCTCTAACACAAGCTAGGTTATATAGTCAGAGACAATCGTGCCCTGCAGTGGTATAACTTTAAGCCACTGAATTAGTGCTTAAAACTTGTTTCAGGTGTCAATGTGTGGACTATCCAGAGGTTAAAACCCAAAATTACTGTGTAACAAAGCCCTTAGTTACTCAATTGATTTTGCTAACTGGCTGAAGTTTAAAGAGGCCTTGAGTCACCTTGAACTACACTGGGTTCCCTCCCTCCCCTAACTTAGCTGTACTCACTATATACTTGCAGTGCTAAGGACTAAATTGATAATGTGATGTGGCTTTGGTTTAGTACTGCATCAAAATACTTTCTACTGAACCATCAGAAGCCATCCTTGGATCTTTCCTTGTATTTTTCTTATCTCAAGAAATTACCATGTTTCACTTGTGATATCTGACAGTTCTCTAGATCAAATTACCTTATGAAGTAATTCTCAATTATGGTGCCTTCAGATCACAAGGATGCTGAGAGATGCCACTCAATGTTAGACTGTTTGGTGTGATTCAAAAGATGGCAACCAAGAAACTTCAAATATAAATTCAACATTATGAATTCCTAGGATCACAGGACCTTAGGAGTGTAGGGTTGGATGGGACCTCATTAGGTCATCTAGTCCAACTCACTACTCATGACAGGATTACCCTTGACTATGCTATCCCAGCCAATTACCTGTCCAATCTGCTCTTGAAAATTTACAAGTATAGAGATTCCACAACTCCTCTACATACCCTGTAGCAATGGCTATGAAGTTTGACAAGTCAGAAAGTTCCTCCTAATCTCCAACTTAAATTTTTCCTACTACATCTTGTAGAGATGGGACTAGGAGCAATGACCTCAAGTGCAGAGAAAAGGCTACCTTCATCCCCTCCATCAACAACCCCCTCAACCGTCTTTTCTCTAGGCTAAATAAACTTAGTTCTTTCAACTGTTCCTCATAAGTCTTAATTCCCAAGACCTTTGCTCTTCACTGAACGCTTTCCAATCCGTTTATATTCTTTCTGAATCATGGGGCCCTGTCTTAGAATGAACTACTGGCTTCAGAAGATTCCCTGCCCTTGAGCAGAGGACGTACTCACAGTTGTTCTCACCCTTGCAAAGCTTTATTATATACTCGCAGAGGCAGACAATAGGACAAAGTAGAGAGGATGATCACTTCACATCAGCTCTAAGCAGCAGCCTCCACCCTGCATAGTTCTCCTGGCCCCAGAGTGTCTCAATCCCAGGGATGTGATAGCTTGTGCTGGGCTCTGAGCAAGTCAGGATTCTTGCCAGAGGTTGAGGAACTACCCGTAATTTAAGAATGTACAGTTTATATAGTCTGGAGTAAATAACGTTATCTCAAACTAGCGATTTGGTTATCTCAAGCTAAGAATTTGGAGATGACTTGTGATCCAACACACCTGATATTTACCACATTCCTCTGTATTACAACATTCTAGTATCTAGGTTCATGGCTCGGTCACTCTTACAGAGCAAAAAGCTACATGCCAGAATACCAGTCTACTATGAAGTCGGCATATAAAACTCTTGCTCTGAGCAGTAAGCAAAGCCTTTACTATTACAGGCCCAAAACTGGACAGAGTACTCCAGCTGAGGCCTCATTCAGTGTCAAATAGGCTGGAAGAATAACGTCCCTTGATTTACAAGCAACACTTTAGTTAATACTACCTGAATTATAAGCACACTGTTGAATTACAAATAAAATAAAAATTATATTTAAAAAAACTCTCCCTTTCTTTCGTAAGGTATTGAGAGTCCAACTTTTAAAATCCATTTTTATATTAATTTCATTATCTGTGGCTATTCAGTTTGAAAATTTTATATGCATTACCTTTTAGAACTCACTTACCACACAATGGAGCAAAGGAATCAATGAAAACAAGATGTTCCTAAACTTTTTTTGACCAACAGACTAATAAGAACCTTCAAAATGTATTATAGACCACCTGTGGTGCACTTGTTAAAATTTAATTTGAAAGAGGAGCTCACACGGAATGCACGGAAAAGCTAGCTAAAGAATACAGTTTATGGACTTTCAAGAAGGACATTTGAATGATGTGGTTTAAAGTATGTTTGTCTTCCTTAACACTCCTTCCAGGCTCTTGGTGTCCACTTTCTCTTCTGCTTCTCCATGTCGCACAAAGGTACCAAAGAACTCTTACATTCAACAAAGAGCCTAGCCATTTCATGAAGAAACTATTTCAAGGGCACAAAAAAGATACTGCAAACAAAAAGCCAAATAAATAACCTGCCTATGTTTTTGAAATTGTCTTCCTGAGTAGAAACAATGAACATGAAGCAGGTCCAGTTGAAAAATTTTCCGGGCTGAATAACTCTAAAGAAAACAATGAGATTCAGCAACATAATGAGTGCTTTTCATACCAGCTATTTCCTTTTCTTGCTTCCATGAGTTTTGGGGGGATTTGTTTTTTTAATATGCTAAGTTCTGAGTATATGAGTAGTGTCATAGTTTAACAATATGTTTTCTGGCTTTAGCATTTGTTCTCTGTTTCATGGTTGTTTTTGCTTTTGCTTTTTGTATTCTAGCCTTTGAGCTTTAGTCAAGATACTTTTTGAAAGGAAATGTCTTAACAATTCTTCTTGTATGTGTATTATTTTAATCCAGTTCTGTGGTAACCATAAGTTCTCCTCTCAAGAAAGCTCATCTCAGAGAAGGAAATCATCCAGACTGAAAAGAAAATCAAAACAATTTCCCTACTAGTGATAGCACCAGCAGTATTAATCACCCCAATGGTGCGGGGGTCAGTTACATAAATACTGAACTAATGATCAGCAAACTGACAGATTAACACATAAATCCTCCCCTTTTTACTGCAAGATTCTGGGAAAAGGTCCCTAACCACTGTAGGTAGTAGAATTTCTGTTAAGAAAATGTTGCTATATCTATTTAAATCAGCAAAATTTACTTAAATAAAACAGCACCTTGGAAATAAAGAAATAGAAATACTTTCACTGAGTGAAGGAATTTAAAGTATAACTAAGAAATTGGGCTTTTATACGCCATATAAGTCATTATAATTTTACTTAAGAATTAAGAGGACTGATATTGGGGGAAAAAAATCAGTTAATGAATAGCAACACTTGCAGGATTCTTGCCAAATCTGTGACATTCAACAGCTTCAGTTTGCAGGGGATCAAGCACATATTTTCTTCTGTTTCAGTCTTTTTGGCTTTGCAACTCCTGCAAGCAAAGAGTTGCAAGCAAATCTGAAATCTTAGAAAACCAAACTACACTGTAATATAAACCAGGAAAGTTTGTCTTGGTATTGCAGTGATACCAGATGAAATAAGAAATATTCCATCTGGTTGACTCAAGACTGAGCCCAAGTTCACTTGAAAGATTTATAAACTTTATCATTTGATTACCATGCTCTGAATTTCAAGTCCATAATGCAAGCAAGTTATGCATAATTTTATGTTTCATGTTGAACACTGTTACACATCTTTAACACATGACAAATATGCCTATAAAATATTTTTGAATAAATAGAATAACAAATAACTTGTGTGAAAAATAGGTAAATATTGAGTAAAAGTATGTGTGAACATTCAGTCATACAAAAAAGACATTCCTTTCATAGCTAGTTTTTTTTGGTGTATCTGAATATTCAACATATCCAATATGTAATGTTATATAGTAAAAACTAATTAACAAATTGATTACTAATTCATAAATATTGATAGGGCAATAAAGCTTGTCTGGAGAAATCTCAAGTATAGCTCTGGAGGAATTTTTCAATAACCCTTCCAGGGAGACCACACGCATTCAGCTGTGACTGTCATGAGTGACAAATGTTAGCTATTGAATCAATTCTGCACCTTCAGGAAGGGCTCTGTCAGCTTATTAATTAATTTAGAAGCATTATTTTATATAAAATTTGTTGAAGGCACAGGTAAAATCTTGGCTTGGATTATTTCGTACCTCCCTCAAAGTTGATTCAAGATTTAGTAATGAATTATAGAATACACAATAACAGCATCTTAAAAGGAGCAGTGGGGTGTTGGGTTGGGGAGGGTGTGTGTGGAAAGCCCTAGTGCACTTCTAAGAAGTTAGAGAGGACACAAATAACAGAATTGTCACTAGTGTTAACATCAGAAGAGAGGACTGGTATCACTTAACATGTTCTGATTGTACGCACTTTCTTCTGTGGAAAAGCTCCTTTTAGACAAGAAGGTAGTAACTGCAATTGCACACGGTCTTGTAGCATAGTCTGTGTATACTAGGCCTGTACAAAGTAGCTAGTATTCACTTTGGATTCAGATTCAACCGATTCTGGAGACAGTGACTCCATTCAGTGATTTGAATCACTGTCCTGAATCGATTCAGCTAAATCTGATTTGGAGATTCAGGCACTGCTGAACTAGCTAAATCTCTGAATCAAACACACCCCGTTCCCTGTCCACCCTCCCAGTCATGTCAGCAGCTGCCCTGCCCAGTGTCCCAGCAATTCAAAATAAATAAATAAATAAAAAGCCCCACAGTCACCGGCTGCTGCCAGGCAGGGGGAGGGGCAATCCCTACTGCCCCCCACTGTCCCGTGTTGCATGGGGAGCCCTGCCATGAGCTCCCACCCCCTGCCCAATCTCCTATCCCAGTCAATGACTGCTTTACCTGGCCTCAACATCCCAGCACTTTTTTTTTTTAAGCCCTGTACTCACCAGCTCCTGCCAGGCAGGGAGGGGAGGCAATTGTCGCTGCCCCTCACTGCACTGTGCTGTGTGTGGGGGGGCTCTGTCACAAGCCCCCAGAAGGTCCAATGGTCACTACAGCAACCAGGGAGTGTAAGTCTTTTTTTTTTTTTTAAAGATCTGGGATGCTGGGACCAGGTATGGCAGTCATTAATGGGCCTGGGAGACCAGGTAGGGGTCCCCCCTCCTCCAGCCCCCCCAGCCACCCTGTACTTACCAGCATGGAGTCCAGGTCCAGCTCCTTGCAGGAGCAAGCAGGGACTGCCCCAATCTTCAAATCTTTCCAAATCAATTCAGAGGGCTTTGACTCAACTCCAACCTTTTTATTGGTCTCCCAATTCAATTTGGATTCAGGGATTTGGCCACCGAATCAGGTGGAATCTACTCCAAATTGAATCAGCACCCAAATCTTTGCACAGCCCTAATGTATATTAAACTATTCCTGGTTGCAAGTTAGTAATAGATTCAGGGCTCCAAACACTTTTCTTTCCCTTATATTCTGATTCAAATTCAACAATGCAATATTGTCTAAAATACGTAATTTCAGTTGATTTATTATCGATCTACAGTTGTGGTGAAGAATTGCTTGAAATGGTGAGATGAACCAACTGGTTCATGTCAAATTTGCTCTTCTGACATCTGAAAACACACAGTGAAACATAGTAGCAGCTGTAAGGCAAATGGCCTTTCTGACAAGAGAACAGCCAGAGAAAGTTCCTCACTCATTTTGCTTTTCTCAGCACCCTGGAGATGACTACAAGCTTGCTGAAAATGGTGGATAGTTCCATCCTCTATCACATCTTCATTGTCACAAGTGTCTTGCTGCTGGTTGAAGAGGAATATGGAAAGGTGAGTGAAGGGGAAGAAAAATAACCAGTCAAACTTACAGAAAGCAATATCAAGAAACAAGAAGTCTAACACTGGAAAAGTTTGGAGAGAAAGGGAAAAAATTGATTATGTGTTCTGGTAATATTTCAGCTCCTCCACTCTGCTGGTATTCTCACCTCCTTTCTGGGGAATCTGCTGCTGCCACCTATGGAAAGTAGCCCCATTTCTTTTAAGTTCAGTACTGCTGTCCCCAGCTCATGTAGTTATGAGGGACTCTGCTTGAGTCATTGGAGTGGCAGGTGAAAGGATGTCCCCAGATTTCTTTACTAATGGCTAGTAATGGGAGCTGGGCAAGTGTTCTGACCAATCTTTCTTGACATCTCTTGTTCCATATGCTTAATAGATAACAGACTATCCTTGACATTTATTTGCTGTTCATTTTCAGCTGTTAATGTGTCACTGTTGGCACTACTTTAACTTTGATCTGGCAGGAGTTTGTTACCATAGGTTTCAATTTTCTGTTTCCATTTCATATTTAGTGCACTTTTATTTATTTTTTTAAATCTGCCTACTTGGTCGCACATATATAATATTAAGTAAGAAAACATACAGTTAAGGACCAATATGAAATCCCACCAAACTCACCTGACCTAAAATTTTCACTTCACCTAATGCCACATTCTAATCTATTTTAGCAGGGGAAAAAAGAAATGCCTAGGGAAAAACAAAAACAACCTGTTCCATTGAAAATAATTAGCTACAAGCCTAACAAGCTTGTTGCTATCTCCAAATTCTATTCTTAATTCTACCTGCTGGAAACAAATTCTTATTACAGTTTCAAATGAAAACAATGTTCCTTCACTTTCTCTTCCAAATTGTGGCTCAGTCTTGCAAACTTTATTATAGAACAGAAATCTTTCAGAATATATACACACATGCAAGCAGAGCCCAGAGCATTGGCTTTCAGTTATATTCTTTCTTTTTTTCCTGTTAGATTTAGGGTTGTACAGATATCCCTCATGGCTAATATCTTACTGTAGCAAACCTAGCCTCATAGGGGAGTTCATTCTAACCTTTCAGAAGTTTCTTCAGATCCTGCCCCTCACTGTCAAATATTCTGGCATCATCTATTGGTTTCTTATTCCCTTTTATGTCTCTTCTTTTTAATGTTTTCTTCCCCTCCTTATATGTTTTCCTTCTCTCTTCTCCTGCTGTTCTTATTATCTCTAGTCCCACAGGTTCCCAGCCGCAGTTTTCTTTGTTTCCTTTATTTGACTAGTAGCTCTTTTGACTCAGTCCCAGTATCTCTAGGATTCTCTTTCAGTATTTGCTTTCCCACTAATCAATGTCTTTCTTGTTTAAAACTAAGGTGTTCTCGTGATTGCTCTGTAGGGCTCTTTTCCTTTTGTGACCAGACAGCTAAGTCTTCTTCCACATTCCCTGTAGCTGTATAGTCCTGCTGTCCATCATTTTAGTGATGATTTTGTAAACTTAGAATAGCAAAAGAACTAAACAGAGCAAAACCACAGTAGTTGGAGAAAGGATTATAGCACTAATAAGATCATCTTTAGTTCACCCACTACGTGGTCTGTCATTGTGGATTTAAAAAATATCTAGAAGGAAATGGGTTGATGTTGTTAGATTTGCATATATAGTAACATGTTATTGGTTACTTTAATACAGTATATGTGGAACTGAAAACCCCCTACTCACGCTGAGGTATGTCAAGTGGGAATAATTGTTCATATCCATTTATTTGTCAGTGTAGTTCTGGGGCATGTACACTTTATGCAAACTATGAACAATAAGTAGGATGGGATGTCCAAAAAAACCCCTCTGATTTAAGAGGATCTAGCAAAGTTTCTTTAAGTCAGAATTCTTTACCTATGTCAGTTATTCATTTCTCTTTTTGCTTCCAAGTACAGCAAGGTAGAACAAATTGGTGTTACATATTGATTTGAATGTCAACAGTTCATTGAGGAATAAGCAAGAATCTCATGCTGAGAATACCATTATTTTAGCCCTTTAATAACTAAACCAAGATTTTTCCTAACAGAAAAATCCCTTGTAAACATTAATAAAAGTTATGTTCTAACTATTGAGTTCTTTAGGATATTTAAAAACAATTGAAATGATTTATCATTGCTATTCAATTCCATAGCTTTATAAATGTAATTACTATAGCTTCTATTACATGATTGTAACACTTTATTCATAGTATCATAGTGTCTAGAGTCGGAAGGGACCTGGGCAGATCATCTAGTCCGACCCCCTGCCTTGGCAGGAAAGAGCACCGGGGTCAGAT
>JAGPOW010000304.1:52295410-52318994 GCA_030014935.1 Caiman crocodilus | reverse complement strand
GGCTAGGATGTGGAACCGGCTTCCTAGGGAAGTTGTTCTTGCTCCTACCTTGGGCATCTTTAAGAGTAGATTGGATAGGTACTTGGCTGAGGTCCTGTGTCCCCAGCACTTGTTCCTGCCATTGGCAGGGGTCAGACTAGATGGCCTGCTCTAGGCCCCTTCTGACCCTAGATACTATGATACTATGATTATGCACTACTTTCACCATTTGGTCCCTGGTTCTGCAGCAGTGCCACTACTAGTGACCTGAGCTTGTTGAAATTTGCATTTTTGAAATCCAAAACTTCAAACCAGCTATCTAATTTGTCTGCCTTGTGATGCACAGTGAACATGATAGTTTCATGGCTGCTGTCACCCAGCCTACTCTTTATATTTAAGTCGATCACCAGGTCATCTCCTTTGGCCAGGATCAAGTCTAGAAGAGCATAACCTCTGGTTGGCCTTTGCACCTCCTGACGCAGGAAAAGTGCTTTGATGCAGGCCAGCAAGGAATGCAACCAGTCTAACTTGTCTGAGTGTTCCTCCCAAGAGATGTCTGGTTAGTTGGAGTTGCCCATGATGACCAAATCCCATGCATGAATGCCTCTGCCAGTTCTCAGATGAACTCTAGATTGAATTCCTTTCTCTGGTTTGGTGGGCTGTAGTTTACATCTCCAGTTAGGTCTCTCTCGCCACACCCTCCCCCTCTCTCCCTCCCCACAGTTTGACCCAGAGAATTTTGAGCCATTTTTCTTTGGAGCTGATGTTGACCTCCAAAGAGGTGTACTGCTCCTTCACATAGAGAGCTACACCTCCACCTTTCTTCCCTACTCAGTCCCTTCTATGTAGGACGTAGGCCTCTATGGCTATGCTCCAGTTGGGTGAGGAGTCCCACCATGTCTCCATAATTCCTACTACATTGTGATGGCCACTGGAGAGTAGGAGGGCTAGTTCCTCCTGCTTGTTCCCCATGCTCCTACCATTAATGTACAGGCAACCAAGTCCTTCTAATGAGACCCTCAACTTCCTGTCAAGCTGAAGGAGAGCTATTCCCTCAGCCCCTGCAAGAGCAGCTCTCCTAGTGATGCTATCTATGGAGCTTTCTTGTATGATGGTCCCTGGGCATGCTCTGGTCAGTGTTTCCTCATCCCCCAACAATCTTAGTTTAAAGCCCTATCTAGAAGATTGGCCATCCTGGCCAAGAACAGGGACTTACCTCTCCACATGAGGTGGATGCCATCCCTTCCCAGGAGTCTTCTCTCCCTAAAGTGTACACTGTGGTCAAGGAAACTGAAGCTTTCTTGGTGGCACCACCATTGGAGTTATTGGTTCACTTCCTCAATGCTTCCTTCCTACCTAGGACCATGGCCTGCAACTGGCAGTGCAGAGAAAAAGATTACCTGGTCCATTGACCCCTTCCTCTTTTAAAAGGGATATATGCAATTCAATATCTCTTTTACATTTCAAATTTTAAAAATATCCACATTCATTTAATTATTGCCCTGTCCTCCCAACCTAAAGATGACACAATCCCACTCTTTTAATCCATTGGGCATGTCCAGATGAGTGTGGTCATGTGGTATGTGGCACCACAAACACATCTGCAGTGCCACACATTTGGTGTTCCCTGCACTGTGTGGGCACACTACCCATGCATGCTCTGCTCTGTTTTTTTCTCCATGTTTTTTTTTGACCCCTGGATAGCCATAAAAAACCCCCCCGGAGCAGCACACACCGCTAGAAAGCAAAGCCGGGCCACCCAGAGCCACACTGCAGCCGCCATCCAGGCTCTTCCCAGCAGGATCACCACTGCTGCAGCCCCGGGAGGCCCCCCAGGGCCCCAGGTAAGGCTGCTGGGTCTATCACAGTGCTGGCCCCAGCATTCCCTACCCTACCTAGGATAACTTGCCAGCTTGGGCATTCCCCAGGGACACAGAGCTGCAGTGCAAGGTACACCTCTGTTTCTTATCCCCAAGGACTCAAACATCTGAGCTCATCTGGACACAGCCACTGAGGACACACCTGCCCTTAAGAAGACACTGAGGCAGCAGAGCTAGGAAGTCAGGGTGGGGGAAACATATAGGAAACATATGCATAGCCAAAATTTTGTTAGAATCTGACCATTAGGCTCCCATACACACACCAGCACCCAAGCCTGCAAATAAACATACATATTTACAAGCATTATGTTAACAAGAAACACAATGATGTAATTATTCAGGAACAAAGACTCAAATAAGGCAATAACTTGGTTGAAACAAGTAACTGGTTAGAAAAGCAAATTAATATTACATTAGTTTGCAGGACTCATCTAAAGCCTTTGTTTTAATGTGACATTACTAACTTAGTCAGTGAATACTGATATATTTACTTATTTGTATTGTAATTATTGTATTTATTTTTGTGCATTTTCCCATTTGTTGTAAGATTTATCTTCTTAAAAATCAGCTGGAAAAAGATTGCTATCACATGTTTTAAATTTGGAGGCTAACACCTGAAAAAGTTTTTCAATGTCATTTAAAAAAAAATATAGAACTACATTACCAAAATTTTGTTTTATATCCAAGAAATATGTAAATCCTAACACCCAGGCTAAAGTGTTAAAACATGGAATGGCAGTAATTGAGTTTTACTGAGAATATAAGGTAAGTTTTAAGTTGTTGTATTGGAAGAACTCCTAATCTAACAACCCCTGTATCCAGAAATTCATTGGCATCATTGCTGACATAACTGATTATGCTTTTACAAAACAAGGCAGTAAATATTCGGTTGCCAAGGTAGTCCATGCTCCATGACAAAAAGACAAGAGGTGGAAAAATCAATTTTAGCAAAAATAAAAAAGGACAAAACTACTGGGGAATACAATGTTATGTTCCCATTTCACTGAGAGATTACAAGTGATGAAAAATAAAAACCGAAGAAGTGCTTTCAAGATGGCTTGAATTAGTAAAATTCAATCTATAAGTAGTTTTATACACAAATGGAGCATGTTTTTGCTATTTTTCTTACTCTCACAGAACTTAAAATATGCATATAGCTCAACTAAATTTTCAATAAAAATGAAGATGTTCTTTCGCAAATCATTTATTTAATAGTATGGATTGTGCAAATTATGTTAGGTACAAATTATTTAACTAATATACATTATTTAGGTTTGGTATCATCCACACACTCATTCATACTGTGACTGAGCCATAAACTCAGGATTACAGACACCTTCATCATGGTAATCCAGAACCATGTACCAGTGTCATCATGACCAACAGATAATGATGACACCATCTCCTTGCTACTGAGCTCTACTGCTATGTAGTGTAAACATGTCAATTATCATCTTCTAATGGAGGATTGCCTTATTCTCTCAAGATCTACACAAGCAAATGGCCTCCCCATCATAGATTTTCATGTTCTGGCATACAACGAAGGGTCAAATTTCTGCAGTGCTCTTTCCTTCCCTATTGTATAGTGTTGAGAGTGAACCAGGGATATGACTGAAGGAAATGCACTATGCATCCCTGAGCATCAGTGGTAAATTTACCCAAAATTTGATGTAGCTTGAGGATGTGCTAACTTTCATGTGGTGCTAGATCCCTGATCGGAAAGCTTTCTAAAGAGGAAGTGGAGATGAATCTAGTGGGCTTGAAAAAATTCCAACCAAATACTACTAACACCTGTAGGAGAAATAGAGGCTATGTGCAAATATTCAAAGTACTCAATCTGCAATCAAGCATCTTACTTTAAAGCCTTGTGATTGTAGATTATGCCTCACTTGTACATGCCCCATTCACTGGTGTTGGGAACCATGCCAGGAACCTGATCTAACTAAGTCGAGGGGGGAGGGGCAGGTTAATGGGTCCATAGGGGGATCTGGCAGGTCCAGGGGAGGTTGGCAGGATTTGGAGGCTAGTAGGACTGCGGGGTGGAGAGGGGTGTTGGGGAGTTAAAAATAGCCAGGTCAGGTGCAGGGGGTAGGAAGAACACAGCCTATGGACTGAGGTGAGTGGCTGGGCTTTCCCAGCCCCAGGGTTGTGCTCTAAACATGTACATACATTCATTTGATCAGGCTAACCCATATCCAACTTAACTCTCAGGTGAACTAAGTTAGCCAGCCATTTCTAGCTTCCCCAAATGTCTGTACAGATTAGCATGTAGATTGACCTAACCCTAGTTAGGTCAATCAAGGTGTAATGTCTACACATACTCAGGGACCCCAAAATTTTACAGAAACCCTTCTATGCTGTGCTTTTGATGGATTCTTTGAGATTCCTACAGCTGCTTGAGGGCTGCCCATTTCCTCCCTAATGCAATTATTAGAGGAAATGTTGCCAGGGTAACCCCATGAAATGTTTCTCCTCCACAGAAAATCTAAGAATTGAGAAAAGGGTTATTCTACTTTTCACTGAGTTAATTCCTATTTAAACTTTCATATATCAGAGGATCTAATTTCTTTTTCATCCCTTTGAGTTCATTTAGTTCAAATGAAACAGAAAGAAAATAAACCTTTTAACATTCAGAAATACATCTCAGATAGCATCTTGTCATTGAATGCTCCCTATTGTAAAAGTCATACATTTCCTCTGACCTTGTTGTCATTATTTTGTTATATAAATTATTCAGTTTTGTATGTCATAGGTTAGACACTCCAGGAAAAAAATGGAAAAGAGATCCCAAATGCTTAAAAATGACAAGTTTGCTTTTCTTCAAGTAGCATTCTCAAGCAGGGTACTGCATAATTCCAAATATTGGGTCTTGATTAAATACGCAGTTCCTATCTAAAGTATACATTGGAATGAACGGAGGGGTTTTTTTTCTCTGTGCAAAAGAAAAACTCTCCAGTGTGTGCAACTGAAAGAAGCAGATTGAGCTTAAAATGAGTATTTCCTGTTTGAATGTGAAAAAATAATCATTAGAAAAATCATTAACAGAACGATAGGGGAAAAGAAAAGCCATTAAGAAGAGAAATAGATATTTTCACTTTAATCTTCCTATCAAATTCTGATGCCAATTAACTGCAATGAGAATTGGAAAATAAAGACTTGTAAGTTGTTACTTCAATAAAATCAAGGCAGCAAGTAGTATAGCCACTGCAAAATCTCTGGATGGTAATTACATTTGCCATCTGTTTTTATCATATTTTCTATACCTTAGCACTTTCCAAGCCATTTGTCACTCTAACACCTTTGGTGCCACACGTTTTTTTCTGGAAAGTTTCCTCAGCTATGCTAACCCTCACCATGCATACTCATTAAGAACAACTCTTTCCAAGTTAAATTTGTGTCTCTTCTTTCTTAGTTAAAAAGTCCCTCTTCTGTGTTTCTCCATTGGTCTGTTGTACAAATTAAAAAAAAGGTACAGGCCATTGATTTTGTCAGCTTAATTACTATGAAAAAGAATGAAATCCGCACAATTCTAAGACTTTTCTTATAGATACGGTTCCATTTATAACAGAGAAAAAGTCATCTACCCTTACAGATCACTACCATTCCTACACTCACAATCCCCTTTTATTATGCTCAATATTTCATCCTTTTCTCTTACATTGTATTCTTAGTAGGTACATAACTCCACTTAGCCCTTTCACTAACATTTCCTAGAGTTGTTGCAATGGAATATTGTGAATTTCAATTCAGACTCCATTTAGGAGGCCTGTCAAGAATATACAATTTGTACAGCATTCCCTTCTTAACCAAATGCGAATTATGTGCAGTTCCCAATTACCACTCATGTGACAAAGTTTTAGAAGGGATATAGATTTCTTCTCTTCTTGCATTTTCTGTTCATTTCTGTGGTTGTTTTGAATGTTCTGTCTGAGTTTCCTTTTCCCAAAGGATTTGTGGAGCAAGATCACACTCCAATGTTTTCTTTAACTTCTCATCTCAACTTTCTTGTTCCCTGTTGTTTCCTACTTAGCTAATTCTTCATGCTGCAACCTTATGTATCAGATTCATCAGCATGTGTGCTCATTGGTATAATCCTTGCCTACCAGTTCAATTGTGATATTAAACTCAGTAAAGTAAGACCCCTGAGGTCAGATTCTGTCCTAGTCACTTTAGCAGCAAATGATACAAATCCCTCCTTTTATGATATGTACCAAGTAGCTTCTTTATGGTTTTAACATGGGGGTAGCAGCCACTAACACTGAGCTGCCACTTCCTTGCCTGATGAAGGTGGGGCAGAAAGGGTAAGGAATAGCTATTGCTCTGATTTGCTCGTCCTCTCACTGCTATGTTGGGTATAAAGCTCCCCAGAACAAATGGGAAATAGAATTACTATTTCTTTTTTCAGCTTCAAATTTAGTATAAACAACATGTTGGTTATCACAAAGTGATCTCAAAGTTTAGATTGATCCCTCAAGTATTTGCATAGAAGTCCTCCAAAGTAAAGTCACTGGTCAAGTCATGTAACTGATTATTTTAAACATTTTCCAAAGCACTTGTTTGGTGTTAGGGGCCATATACTGCTAGAAGTCTCATCTTTCAAATGTCATAAAGCTGAGGCCCTGAGTGATTAGAATCCTACAATACTTCACATATACCATACATTAAAGCACACATTCAGGAAAATTCCTCCATTTACAAAAATGTTGGAGAATTACAAAACAACAACAACATTATTTTTTCAAACTTAGGAGCATTTTACAGACTTCCACAACAGTTTTAAATGCCTTGCTGTATTTACCTGTATGCTTATATTGTACATTTAACTTGGGAAAGTGAAACAATGATCACCTTTTGGTGCAAATGGATATTCAACATATAATGTTAATATTAAAAATTCCAGTTTTTCAGAACAATTACTGTTTATTCTGCACCTGGAAGATTAGAAGGGATTGTTAGAAAAGCCCTGAAATGTATATACATATATATATATAATGACAAAGGAACTTCCATACATATTTTATATATAATATTTATGGATATTTTTCCCTTTCTTCCCCCACAAATATATTTTTAAGATCATGAGAAAGAAACATCCATATATGTGATAGATATATGGATGGATAGATGGATGCATGGATGGATGGAAAATATTTATGGATGTTCCTTTGTCATGATCTTAAAAATACATTTGGGAGGGAAGAATGTGGGGAAAATTTGTCTCTTGACAGCAAGAGGACCATAAGGAGAAAAGATTCTTTTATGAATTGGACATATTTTAAAGTATTTTTTTCAGGTCAATTTTAAGTGATAATGGGATAACAATGGGAAAGAAGAAAAAATAATTAGAGTACAGTACTTATTTTGGAAAATGCTGACAAATATATCAGACTTAAAACCAAAATGTATAGTAATTCTAAAGGATTTTTTCTCCAAAATACTGTCATTTATTTTTTCCTTTCCACTGCATTTTATCCTCCTACTTATTCCACAAGTGAAGCCAGAATGCTGAATTTTTGACATCCTAATAATGTCTAAGGTAAAAAATGTCACAAATAAAGCACTATATAAACTTCACAGTCAAGCTGAAAACGGTAGTGAAGACAAGTTTAAGAAGGCAAGAATCTAACTTACGCAGACATGATCTTGAAAAAAGTAATACTAAAGACTTCAGACATTAGAATAGTGCAAAAGACAGAAAAGGTCGTAAACAGAACACATTTCTTAAAAGGGACATAAGACGCCCAGTTCAAAATTGAAATCTTGATCAATCGCTGTCTCAATCTAGGTATGCCTAGTATCTGTAGGCCCCTCAGTTTCACATTACATTCCTAAAGAAGCTTAAAGCTCTGCTTCTGAGCAGGAATATATTCTTGAGATGCCTATTTGGTCATGGCATTCAGAGCTTCATTCACCCACTCTGTGCTTCAACATTTACCTGTCTGTAGAATGGGTACATTCTGGCAGTATCTGATAGAATCAAGAGGTTGCTATGGATATAATAGCAGCTATCTTACATGAAAGCTATGCATATAACAGCATTCTCCTTCATAAAATTGGATGCTAGATTAAAAAAAAAAATCAAGCTTTAAGTCACTGTGAGTACAACTTTAAATTATGTGTTATAGGTGATTCACTCACACATCTTGCTGGATTGTTTCTTCAGGCCAATTCCCACCCTTCACAGAAAAAGCCATTTCTCTTCAAATCATAGGCAATTTCTTCACTTGTAACCATTGAGAAGAAACTGGGCATAAAGAACTTGTAATGTATTTATAGATATAATAAATTGATGAAAGTGACATGATGATTGTATAGAAACATAATAAACAGGGAGCTTAAATATAGTAGAACTAATGCAAGTCAAAACTTTTTTTTAAATTAAAGACAACTCTGACAGTCACATGGAGTGGAAATGGGTGGTTTACATATATTTCAAAGGAAAGCAATTTTAAATCATTTTTGCTATATATCTCATCTTGCTATTAGATGAAGATGTCACCTTACAAAATAATGCATTCAGGAGGCTTAACCTTTCACATAACATCTGATGAAGTAGGATGTCCTGTATAAAAGTTTATGCATTTTTGAATGAGTTAGTCTCTCAGGTGCTGCCTTGCCTAGCTTCAGCCTGGCTTCAGACTAACATATCTAACTACCTCTCCATTAAATAAAGTGAATTATATAATCTTTATTTTTTTTTTTTGGCTACAACTTAAAAAGTTTAACCTTCCATGGCAGGTGCATAATCAATATATATATATATTAGGAGAGGCCACAGGAGTGCCAAACATATCTACATTTACTAGAAATTAAAACAAGGAGACAAAAGTGTGGAATGGTAAAGTTTCTGATAATCTCAGGTTAAGTCAAGTAAAAACAAATATTGTTTTGGAAAAAATGACTTGCTGCAGCCTTATGTATGAATAAAAAAAATAAAAAGTATATATGTTTGCTTGTTCAAAATAATACTAGTGTCATCAATGCAGGATCACTGGTTTCAGAGGTATTTGTTGGGAATTACATAAGACATGGTATCACAGGTATAAATATTCTAGTCATTTAGAAGCATCTCAGTTATGCTCAGAAGGATTATTATATTTTACTTAAACAGATGTAACACCATGGTTTCTAAATAAATATTAAGCACATTTAAAAAAATTAAATACATTACATAGTGTGAAAAACACATCTGTACTGCTACCAGAATCAATGCCCTTGTCCCTCCCTACCCACAACAGAACCTATATATCAAGACAAATGCCTTTCCCAAAATCTGCTATGTCTGATCTGATGTACCACATACCCTCATGGCAAGTATGTTGGTGAAACTAAACAGAAATTATGCACCAGAATGAACTCACAAAAAAAAATACAAAGTACACATAAAATAGATTTCTGTATGTGTACTGCCATACAGAAATGCATATGGCAGTAGGAGCACATTTTTCAGAGAATTTTTTTTTCTGACCTTGCTATCCTTGTGCTCAGGACAAATCTACCAAATGTCTTCAAAAGGTGAGCTCGGGAACAAAAAATCACGGGCTAGCTGGACACCAAGAACCAAGGACAGAACATCTGTATGGCTTTTATTCCACACTATAATCTACCTAATTCCTGAAATACTTCCTAAGTACTAGAGGGATAATGACCCTCCTCCATTTTGATAGGTCTTGATCTCTCCATAATCAAGTTTATTTTCTTTTGCTAATTGTTTGTCTGCTTCCCCTGGGAATTTCTCCCCCTCCCATTTCAGAGCCCTGTTCATGCTTTCCTTGTCAGACCTGAAGAAGAATGTTTTACATTTAAAAACTTGTTTAACTTTATCCCAACTATACAGTAGGTTCAATAAAACATATCACCTTCAAAATCTCAATTTCTATGTCCAGTAGCTACCACAAAGACACTTTTTTTAAAACATTCCAAAACCATAGATAAGGCAAAGAAAGGTCAGCTCACCTGGCTGCATGTACCAGAAATGCTGAAGAAATCAAACAGTGCAAGGAAGGTAATAGTATAGGCCCTTGATATTTCAAATCTTCCTCTACTGTTCCAGGCTTTTTATTTCTTGCCTAATGAAATCTGACATCTGTTGATATGGTGAAGATGGGAGATGGTAGTTTTCAGCAGTTCTGTTGGTATTTCACTGATATTCTTGCTGCTACGGTTACTCATCCTCACTATAAATTTATGACAATCATTCTGATTTTTTGCTCTTTCTGCAGCTTATATACCTATTTACAGAGACAATATAGTTATAGTTGTGTCAGAGATGATCAAACAGGTTTATTCTCCCATTTCTTTGTTTCCCAGCATTTCTCTTCCAGTTTTTACCATTATAATACCTTAGAAGGGGTAGAAAGTCCTACTGGGTCATACACACTAGTCCTATGCCCTTTTCTTTTCCCCAGAATTTCCCCCTTTCATCCCTACACAAAATTTCCTCCCCCTTTCACCCTTTTGAGGAGAAAACCTTTTACATGGGGAAAACAAATTAATTTTGCCACCCAGCTACTCTCTGAAAGAAAACTGAAACCTGTAAACATAAAGTGTCTACTCAAGTGGTGACAGAGCATGTTGACGATACACGTAAAACAGTTAAACCGATGATACAAAAGTGTAGTTTAAATCACAGATCAAGTCCACTTATTTCCTTTAATCTTCTTCATGTAAATTTGTTTTAGTTATCGTTTATTGTAATATTTCTTGCATAATCATATATAGTGAATGCTTATTACGAGGGGCTTGTATTTAAAAATCACCAAAGGACATAGAGAAAAATAGGTATCTTTATATAAATGCAATTAAATAAAACCTTATTGCAAAATATCTTACACCCCACCATTCTTGTGACTAATTACACAAACACTGTTTGCCATAAATCTCTAACAGAGAACTCTGCACCCATTTGTAGTCCTGCCACTGTCAAGTACGAGTAATGAATATATTGTACTTAACAAATTGTAGCTCATACATTAATATCACACAACACAGATAGTTATCTCACCTTGGCTTAAATGCTTATGTGCATAATCATAAAACTATATATTCATTACTCGTCCAGTAGCTACCACAAAGACACTTAAACTTTATATTTAAAATGTAAAGTTGGAAAAAGTACATTTTTCTACATTGCTTTGTTCAGTTAACTTTCATAAATTACTATTGATAATATTACCGTCAGCTGACCTCAGTCCTAAATTGCAGCATTTATTCTATCACAGTAGTTTACAGGAGCAGAGCCTGTTAGAGCTATTTTATATCACAGTCTTCTAGAGGGACAAGCTTCCAGCAGAAACAGAGCTAAGGGCAAGGAACTTCATGGACTAAATAAGCAGTTAATAATAATTCAGCATTACACCTCAAATGTATATCTGGAAGGATATCTTTGGAAAAATCCCTCATGACTTCAAATGGTTAGTCTACTATACATAGGTTAAAGGGAGTTACTGCAGCAGGGTTTCTCAACTAGGGTACGATGACACCCTGAGGTACCACAAGATCTTTTGAAAAGTGCCTTAAGCTGTGAGGGGATAACATGGGCTAAATACAGACGTTCAAAAAGCCCAAGGTGGAACTGATCTCAGTTTTGTGATTCTAAGCACACAAGGTTATGCTGGGAGCAAACAGAACAGATGTTTGCTCTGTGATGGTCAGGAGACGTGCAGGCTCTTGGCACTGGCCTAGGCCAGCAGATTGTAGAAGGTCCCATATGCCTTCCAGCAGGAAGCTGGACAATTCTGAACCCAGATGAGCAGCCAGCTATCCCTGATTGGCCACTGCAGCCTCTCTCCCTAGCCCTACTTCCCTCCACCCACCAGCAGCTGCCTGTCAGGTATGGGGGCAGCAGAGGCCCCTGCCCCAGCCCCCTCAGACCTGAGTCAGTACAGCAGGAGGGTACCACATTGTGGGAGCTTCCTTTTCCCTACCTGCTACCTTCCCTGACTTACAGCTGTCCTCCAGCTGTCAGCCAGGTCAGGCAGTGTGTGGGCAGGGGCAGGCAGACCCCTTCCTCAGGTCCCACACATCTGTGCTGATTCAGGCCAGGGCTGGGTCAAACTAAAGCCACTGGGATGGCCCCTTTCTCCCACTGCCAACAACTGGCACAGCCACCAGCCCCATCTCTTGCCTGCTGCTGGCTCTGTGAGAGCCCACCCAGCCAGAGCAGATAAGTCTGGGCCAAGGCTAGTCCTGTGAGGGGGGTGGGGTTAGTAGGGTCCTGCAAAGTAGTGTTGGATGCCAGCAGACAGTGACCTAACTTGAGTCTGGAGGGGATCTGGTACAGAAGTTGAAAGACTGGTTTAACTTAAATCACTTCAGTCTGATACCCCATTGATCCAGGTCTCAGACCAGGTTCTGCCATTTTTAGACCAGTCTATATGTGCTGAACTTCTGTTTGGTTATGGGTGTAGAATGGTTTCTGATCATTTATATCAGTATAAGTGCAATGTCTGTACCTGGCCAAGGGGTAAGGAGAGAAGTGGATAAGCAAAGGCTAAGGCTTCTCCTTGCCTATCTAGTCCCCCACTGCCACTGTCTGGCTCCCTGTAAATAGGTAGTTGTGCACTGTACAAACTAGTTTTTTCAATTGGGTGCCACTCAATTCACAAATGTTATGCAGGGGTGCCTCGAGGCCAGTTAGGAGAGCCTCAAGTTCAAAAGATTGAAAACCACTGCACTACAGAAACAGGAGACTAGTCAAGGAGAGTTCTGACAAATGTTTTTACACAAACAAACAAATCCCAGTACCCACAACACAAGTCCTAAGGACCAAAGACCTAATGCAAAAGTCAGGATGTCTTGCAATTAACCTCAGTGGGTTTTGAAGTAATTCCTAAAAGTGCAGTTTCTTCTAGCTTTCATATAAAATTCAGAATGTCCTAAAAAATCAGATTTTTGTTCAGCTGATTTTAGTGAAAGGTAAAATATTTATAAAATTTGTTTGCACCACCTGTACTGTTCCAGATTACAGACCTCCAGTTTAAATGCTCAAGACCTTAATTTGGATTCACACTTTATGAAAATGTTAACTTTCATTCCAGGAAGCTGTGGCATTAGTTGTATAGTTATTGAGTGAAAATATAAAACTAAAAAGTCATATATTAGGTGGCACAGTGCCAGTGCTCATGCTTGAATGAGAAATAATTTGAAGCATATAAAATGTTAGTAGCTTTGTGGGATTGCAAAGTCATTCCATCCACAGATATGTAATTTATACAGCACTTTTAAAGACCTTTGAGTTGCACTGACTGGTATAAATGTCCTTATGTGCCAACATAATAAAATCTTTCAAGGAGGGTACTTTTTTTTAATAATCAGGACCTCTGCATGTTCTCTGAATTCCAGTCCTCATGATATACTAAAAAATGTGAAGTCATCATTCATTAGTTGTTTTTTTCCTCCAGAATATAGCACTTGAGCTGCATGGGTTTGATATATTTTGGCCTCCACTCTTTCTTATGTGCCTGGTTTATAGACCTAGCATGATGGGTTCTGTATGGTTTGTACTATTTGAATTTACTGTGGGATCCCCCACCTTTAGGCCTTTGGAGAATCAATCTGGTACTCAGAAAGGGTCTTATTGATCAGTGCAAGGTCAGTCATGAGCTACAGAAGGGGTAGCCAACCTGTGACACACGCACTACAAGAGGCACAGGCACCCTCTGTGTGTGGCATGTGGCATATCAGGGATCTGGGAACATAGGACTTGGGAACATCACAAGAGATAAGATAGGGAAAATAAAGCAGAGAAACAGATGAGGCAGGGTGCATAGAGCAGAATGAAGAAAGCAGAGCAACAAATCAGACAGGTAACAAAAAGCATGGAACAGAAAGCTGAGCAGCACGTCAGGCAGGGGAAGGTATTTGGTGTGGCACTAGGAGAATGTGTGGGCCTTACCTCATGGCATGCCTGCCACTATCTTTATGCACTAATTCCCACATGCTTTTCTTTGCCTTGCTCTTGATACAGTTTTTCCCATCTCAGTTTTCCCATGTCTCTCTCAGATATTTCCTAACTTTCTCAAATGCTTCTTGTAATATTGAAAGAAGCAGACTTCACTCTCTCTTCCAGCTTATACAAACAGTGAATTTGGCCTATGGTGGGTATATCTTCATGAGACAATGTGCAGAAGACTAATTTTACTGCCTGGCAAAAAACGTGCTAACATGCAGTCGATTTAGTCTAATGCACATTAATGTAATTTAAAAAGCATTCATCCGCACTAATATACAGTAGCGCTGATTACAGTGCATTGTTTGTACCTGTTATTACAGGTACTCAAACTTAACGTGCCATAGATGTGGTGCATTAATAGGTGTGTAGATATGCCCAGTCTTCTCTTTCTTGCTTATTTCTCTGATAAGATTTTTCACAGTCATGACTTGTAGTATACTCATACTCCATGACCAATCGTTTCTTGAGCAGAGGCTACTAGTAGCATATTGTGTCAAGCTTTTTTAGTAGAGATAAGTTTCTAATAGAAGGAAAGGTCACAAGCCTGAGACTAAATAAACTGACTGCTGGTGTACAAGTTAACACAATAAACTCAAAGAGCATATAAGCAGTTACATTTCTCAAAGCTTCTCAAATCCATGTCTAGAAATTGCTCTTTTATGGTCAGAGAAGGGAGTCCCTAGACATCCAAAGTGAAGGCACAGCAGTGTATTAACATGACAATAGCATGACATCTTAAAACCCTACACTGTGGGTGCATCTACATGAGACAACACTTTGGATTTGCCTAATTAGCTAAGTCTCAGCATCTACATGTGTGGCCCTATAAGGTTTCAGTAAACTAATAAATACTGCCATAGGTTACTACTTGTAAACACAAGTACTATCCTAGGTTGGTGTTATTTAGTACACTGCAATGAATATGTAAATGCTGACAGGGTTGTCTGGGGCATGTGGGTGCTTCAATGTGGGGGCTGCCTGCTGGCTAGCCCCACAATGAAGCAACCTTGTACAACAGACAGCCCCTCTGCAGCACTATAAGCCAGGTCAAAGCAGCCCAGGCTGTCAGGCTGAATCCTTGTAATTTTTGCCAGCCAGGGTTGTTCCAACCTGGCTCAATGTGTTGTGGTCCCGGGCACACATGCAAACGGGGCACCTGGGTGCGATAAACACCTGCACCGGAGTTTACTGTGTCACATTAATTGCACATGTAGATGTGCCCTTTGAGTATTAAGGCAGTACCAGTGTAAAACCTCAAACTGTATGTGGACAAACCAGGTGCCTGTAGATACCCTTGTGCCTTAATTTCTCCAGCTGAAATACAATTGACTCTGGTGAAGCTACTGTGTAATGGATACGTCAAATACAAGCATATAAAACACGACACGGTCTAGTTAACATATGAAGTCTGTCCTTTTCCTTGCATTGCCCCTGCCTTTTTAGTTTTTAATGTAGCTGAACAGCAATTGTATTGCCAGGACTTGAAGAATTTACCCATTTAATGCATGGTATTTTAATTTACAGATTTCACAAAAGTTTTGTCACAGAAATTTGACTCATTTTCTACAAATCTGTGACAACTTGCTCTGAATGAGCTTATCTTTTTTGTAGTCTTGCTGATGCAGCCTAAAGTATTAGTTGTTATTCAGGCCTGTGCACAAATGTAGCACATTAGTGCTTTGGCTTGATGTTAGCAAATGTGGAATAGATGAAAACCTAGTTTTGAACCTGGGGAAGAATTTTAATCTCTTGCTGCTGCTCTCTAAGTATGAATATATCATACTTTGGCTAAGAGAGAGGTATTGGACTAAATCATATGTTTAGTATCTATTTCTGTTACCAAATTCAGCTGTTTTTTCATATTAAGCTGCTGATCACAGTAATCTATAAGACACGCTAAAGGCAAATTAAGCACATATTAAATACTGTATCTAGGAAAAAGTGAACTTTTTTCTCCCATATCTTTTTAGGTATTATAATCATCTGACTTTCAAATAACAAAACCAGAACAGCCTTTAAAAAATGTTTGTTCTTAAAGCTAAAGTTTAGATCTAAATTCCTTGTAAACTTATGTTTTCCCTGGTTTCATCTACATGAGTCTTCAACTGTGCAGCCATTACTGAACAAGTATAAACAAGTATTAAATGACTATACAGAAACCAGAGTTACTGTGCAATCGTGCCAAAGAATGGCTTTTCATGACACTGACTAAGCAGTAGCATCATGTCACACTTTCTTCCATGTGATGTTACTATGCAGTAGTCATGGGCTACTGCACAGTCAGTATCTTATGTAAACATGGCCCCTATGTTCTAAATAAATCTCTTAAATCCTAGACAGTTATATCAAATATTTTGGATTTGTGGACATTCATGATACTAAACAGTCAGCTATCTCCACATCTAAAAATACATGGCTAACATTTATGTTAAATACTTCAGGTAAGTCATGGTCATCAAGTATGAAATCAGCAGCACAGCCCACTGAATTCTAATGAATGAATCTAACTGTGATGGCGGGCTCCTTGGGGGGCGCACTCTAGGGCCCCAAGGAGCCCGCCGTCACAGTGGTGCATTGGCCGGGAAACATCAACCTGATGGCCATGCACGGGCAACCAGTGGTTGCATGCAGGGTGTATAGAACCCAACGGTAAAGATCAAGCCCAGGATGGGCGTGGCGAGTCCTCCAAGAGGCTAATGCGGCAGTAGGCCTCTGAGAAGGGCAGGGCGCTGCGGTTGTCCTCAGGAGAAGGGAATAGTAGCGCAGTTGGGCCCGGAAGAAACAGAGGGTAGTAGTTTGGTTGGCTTGAAGCACCAGAGGCTCGATGTGAGGCCCCACTTTCTAAGGGGAGAAGGTGTGTAGCAGGGCACTGGGGGTGCTCACCACTTGTAAGCCCCAAAGAGAGGGCAATGATAAGCGGTCCCACTTTCTGAGGGGGGAAGGTGTGTGGTGGGGCACTGGGCATGCCCGCCACTTGCTGAGGCCCACGAGGGGAAACATTGGTCTGAGGCCCATGAGGGGCAACATTGGAGGGGGGACCACGAGGGGCTGCATTGGAGAGGCCCATGAGGGGCAACATTTGAGAGGAGCCCACAGGAAGCAGCATTACAGGGCCCCAGAAAGCGGGGCAGTGATGAGAGCTCCAGAAAGGGGGATGTGATGAAGAAGACCCAGAGAGGGGGCAGTGATGCGGAGCCCCAGAGGGGGGGTGGTGTGGCTGGGCACTCTGCGTGCCCGCCACTCCTTGAGGGGGGAAGACGTGTGGCTGGGCACAGTGCGTGCCCGCCACTTGTGGAGATCGCAGCAGGGCACTGAGTGTGCCTGCTGCTGGTGAGGCTCACAGCAGGGCACTGAGCCTGCCTGCTGCTGGTGCAGGTCGTGGCAGGGCACTGAGCATGTCTGTCACTGGTGAAGGTCACAGCAGGGTACTGAGCCTGCCTGCCGCTGGTGAGGATCACGGCAGGACACTGAGCATGTCTGCTACTGGTGAAGGTCACGGCAGGGTACTGAGCCTGCCTGCCGCTGGTGAGGATCATGGCGGGGCACTGAGCATGCCTGCTGCTGGTGAAGGTCACGGCTGGGCACTAAGCGTGCCTGCAGCTGGTGGAGATCGCAGCAGGGAACTGAGTCTGCCTGCCACTGGCGAAGATCACAGCATGACACCGGGTGTGCCTGCCCCTTTAAGGGCCTGGAGCTGGCGGCCTCCAGGTGCCTGATATGGGCAGCCTCCCGCTTATTAACACTAATTAGTGAACCTATTAAGATCAAGTCGTGGCGGGCGAGAAAGTGGGCGGTTGGCCCACAGAGACAGGCGGACAGGCTGTAGAGTGCGGCCCCGAGGTAGCCTGCTGTCACACTAACCATTTCAATTGAAATCAATAAAAAAAATTCTATAGTCAGAGTTTCAAATTAATGTTGAAAGAAGATCTTTTCATTAAGCTAGTGTATCCAAAACATAGCATTGTGCAGCAAAAGTTGGAGCTCACTGAAATAAAGACTTTTCCAGTGAACATTTCCGTTTCTGTCTAGCACAACTAGCAGAAATATTGCAAACCACATCCTTCTTATACTGTGATGGGAGAAATTTCCAAGTTCACTACATTTGTGCCAGTTCAGATCTTGCTTTTAACAACTCGCAGCTGTGGCCATTCACAACCTTTAACCCTTTCCTTTCCAAGTCCTGACCAAGGACTAGACTTTGTTGAAGGTCTTCATAGTATGTCTAGTATGAAAGTAATGCAAAAGTATGTACCCAAATCCCAGGTGACCTGGAACCAGGTAAAATAATTCTAGTTAGAAAGTATTCAAATAGTAAGGAAACAATTTTAAAGTATCTGCACAGCTTTCCTCAAAATGATGATAGTTACACAAGAAACATTAATATCCCAGACCTACAAACACTTATGTATGTGCTCAAGCAGCTCTACTTAAGTGAGTTGAACTATTAAAGTCAAGTTAAGTTTGTATATTTGTAGGTATGGGACCTATATTAAATGAAGAAAAATTACTCCAAAAGTATTTTTATAATCACTACTGATGCCAGTAATGGATCAAAAATGGTTCAGGAAATTACCATTGGGAAGTTTCAAATATTCATTGGGACACCTTGCTATAAAAGACTTAGTAAAATTTAAAGATGCTCCTATGAAACTACAATGGTACACTGTACTACTCCAAATACATGAAAAAGCTATAAACTAGAATTTTCACAGTATACTATGCTTGTCAGAGTGGAGTTAAGTAGCTAAAAAAAAAATATAGCCCTCCAAGGCTGCATCCAAATGAGCCTGCACCTGCCTCTTGCTGCATCTCAAAGCAGTATGAGATGCTGCAAGAGGCACACTGGGAACAAATAAATGTTCCCCATGATACATATTTTCAGTGTGGGCTCAAAATGTGATATCTGGAAATCCAGGTATAAACAACAACAACAACAAAAACACAGGGCAAGGTATGGTCCAGGACTGTGCCCTGAAGCAACTGGAGGCTGGGTCCTCCAAAGAGGCGCTCTGGTAGCTGGCCAGAGCATCTCTATGCCTGCCCCTTGCTCTGATGCTGCAGCATGCTGCCTGCCTATGTAGGGCAAACAGTGATGCTAGCTTAAGTGACTTGGACCCAGACTCCATTCCAGGTAAAGCAGGGGGACTGGAGGGGAAACTGTGTGAGTGTGGGGTACCATGGCAGGGGCTGCTCTGGAGGCGTTGGTTCCCTATCCACCCCTCTGCACCTCCCACATGCCCCTCTTCAGGGCACATGACCCATCCCCATACGGCCCACAGCACTGCCCCCATGCCACTACAGCAACAGTAGCTTTTGGGATGCTTGGGGCCCTCCTGGCACCACAGCCCTCACATGGCATGGGGAGCCATTATATGGTTATTTTAATGAGATAATTTAGGTTTCTTATCAGAGTATTTACAATTCTTAAACAGGGAACACCAAAATTTCTCTGGTGAGACAAGTGATAAAACCTGTGCAGAGGAGCCTGTCTAAGGCCAGCACTTGGGACCCAGCTGAAGGCCAGACAAGGTGGCTGACCTCTTTGCCATTTGGGGCCAAGAGGACACACTTTGACAGTTCAAAACAGGCTACCATAAGGAGCACATCTTTTGGGCAATAGGTGCCCAGAAGGTAGAGGGGGGACACCCCATCTGGGTCTTGTGGGGTGCAGCTTTGGGGCCACAGGTCCAAAGGGACAGATCCTATTGCAGGTGGCAGCAGGTCATATCCAGGCAGCAGCCCCCACTGCCAGAGTGCTGCAGTGGGTAGAGGCTGAAGGGACCACTCCAGGTCAGGGCTGGCACAGGGGGTAGTGGCTCCAGATTCCAAGTTGCTAGGCTGCTCCTGAAGTCAAGTAGCCCTAAGCTGCTCACTAGGGAAGGTTTTCATACTGCTTGGGCCAGCACAAGTGCTGGCTCCAGCCTCTAGCTCCCCCGGCTGCAGATCCGGGAAGAGCTGGCCAGGGTCATTTTGCCCCAAGTGGCACAACTTGCCCCAGACCAAAGTGCATGTCCAGGCACATGTGCTGAGGCAAAAATCCTCAGCACAAATTTATGCTGCCCCTATTTGAGCTGCTGCAACTGCATGTGCCTGCATGTGTGAAAGCACCCTAACATGGTTTCTGCAACTATTTGGTGATGAATACTGATAGTAAAGAAAAATTCAAAAGAACCTTTTTTAAACCGAAAATCCATCTTGAGTGGAAGAAGGAAAGAGAACACTGGATTTATGAAAGGATGTATGACTTTAAAGAATTAAGGAGAGAGCAAATGAAAAAGAGAGAAAAGGGCAGGAAGAAGAGACCACAACTTGGAGACCACCATTCCTCCTTTCTTTTCCATTTGTTTACCTGGTCTAATGTTCAATTAAGTCAGTTGCAGGATCTCTTACCCTGACACTCAGATTCACTCAGCCAATGTTGATAGTAATTTCTATATACATATATTTATAAATTACTATGGAATCATTGCACAATTATATGCTCGAATAAACTTTGCAAAATGAAGTTTATTACTTAAAAAAAAACACAACATGTCCTCAGTGTTGGGAAAGGATTTACCAACTAAGGTATCTCTTTACCTTTAAAAGGCAACCTCATTGATTCATTAACAGGGTGAATCCAAAAACTAAGCATAAGAAAATTCTGGGGTTACTCTATATAAATTAATTCCCCACACAGAATTTATTCCAACAGAATTAATAAGATTTTCAAATGAACTTCAGTTAAAGAGACATCCACAATTAAATAATGTTAAATGACTAAACTACTGGAAAATGTACAGAAGTCCAATTGCAATATAACTCATGTTGATTTGTTTCACACAGTTAATTGGCTGCTAAGATATCTTTAATGTCAATGGTATATGAAGTATTCTTTGAGATACCTTGGTTTTGGCCATATAGTCTGACTCTGACCCGGAAGTTCATCATTGTTTATAACCACACAAGCCCTGCTTTGCATTAGGTCTTTAAATATCTCTTTATAGTGGATGTAAAAATTAGTGAGAAAACCACTAGACCTGCCTGTAAATGTTTGTTGACTTGTTAAGCATTTTTAAACTTTAAAACAAACAGACAAGTTTCTGTCATATTACTATGGCTTTTGAATAGTTCTGCATATGGGAAATGAAGGAACAGCTGAAATGCAATCTGCCATATTTAAAACAAGATGACTGTAAGACGGGGTGGGCAATTATTTTGGGTGGAGGGCCACTTGCTGAGTTTTGGCAAGCTGTCAAAGGCTGCAAGGGTAGCCCCTGGTCACTACCTTGGGACTGGAAATCTCACCCCTAGGCCCTGCCTTTTGCCGCCAGAATTCCCTTCCCCCCACGAAGTACTCCTTTCAGCAAGGGTTTGACATCTTAGTACTAGAAAAAATACCAAATTATATTTTAAAAATCAAACAACATTCATTAGTTTGATTTTAAAAAATATTTTTGTCCTGATTTACACAGTATAGTATACATAGAGGTGATTGCACAGTAGCTTAAAATGAAGAAGTCTTATTCTTGTGTATTGTATGGGGGTGTGAGTGAATGGGTATGGATTTGTGTGTGTGTAGGTATGTGTGGTGTGGGGGAAGGTGTGGGTGTATGTGTGCAGTTTGTTGGGGGTGTGGGTCTGTGTGTATGTGGGGTAGGGGACCATATGAGTGTGTGTGGTTATGTGGGGTGTGGGTGGGTATGGTGTTTGTTGGGAAGGGTGTGGGGGGAGGGTGGCTGGGGAGGGTTCTGGCATGTGTAGAGGGGTAGGATTTTCCCACAGCCCTTCCACAGCAGGTAGAGTCCCCCCACAGTGCTCCTCCAAGCCGGAGCTCCTTACTTCTGCTGCTTCTGGCCCTAGCGCACTGGCAGACCAGCATGACATGGTGCTCCTGCTCACAGTCTCTTCCCCCCATCTGCTACCATGGCCCTTCTGCTGCTTCCTTGTTCTGCCCCCTCACCCCAGCTTATTGCTCTGGCACCAGTTCCCAGCTCCACAGCTGAGAATGCAAGACACAACAGGAGCCAAACCAGCCCAGCCAGCACTGCACAGAGCTAACTGAGAATCACAGGGGCTGGGCCGGCTCCTAGTGCATCCTCAGGCCTGGTGCTGCAACTGGTGTTGGGGAGAGGGTGTGTGAAGGGGAGCAGTGGGCAAATGGCTGCAGCAGGCAGAGGGAAGTGGCAGTGAGTAGGTGTGTGGATCACAGCAACAGCTGGGCAGGAGATTAGGGCCCACATGGTGCACTGAGGCCAGCCCATTGGGGCCGAGAGTGGGGCAGCAGGAGCATGAGGCAAGGGCCAGTAGGGCTCTATGGAGCCAGGCTGGGCTGTGCCAGCATGGAGAGGGGGTGCTGGCCCAGCTCAGCTGGCTGGGGATGCAGCAGGTGTGGCCACTGGGTTTTGCTTCTGCAGCCACTTGATTCCGCCAGTGGTATTCCCTGAGTCCTACTTCCCCTGGCTTCTGTCAACATTGACAAGCAGCCAGGGACAGATATATTCATTTTCTAAATTTTTAGGGGCCCTGCGGGCCAGATAGAATGGCCTAGCAAGCCAGATCCAGCCTGTGAACTGTATTTTGCCCACCTCTGCTGTAAGAGAATCTTCTAAAGCTGAGTCTGCAATGTAATACAGAGAAATCTGAGTTAGATCAAATATTAAAATCAGTACATCTACATTACCTGAGTTATGCTTCTGAGAAGTAATGTAAGTAAGTCCATGCAGAGCTTCAGGATAAGACAATTATAAAGTTTTCTTTATATCCAAGCTCATTCATTTTGAAGCCCCTATATTCAAAAGGCTATATGGTTCTTGGTTGAACAAACACAACCTTGAAAGAAAAATTAGAATGTCTCTATCTTTTCCAAATCTCTAAGTATATGCATATTTAAGACAAAATGAACAGTGTTCCTGCTTATCCAGAGATACTATTAACATAGTACAGGCCAACTTATACACCCTTCATTTAGCCTGCAACATATTGTTCTTTCAACTCAGATATGTTGGTCAACATAATAACCATCTACTGTACCCAGTATTTGTTGCACCTTACCCAATATTATTTGCATGTGAGATTCAGAGAGCAAAGTTTTGATAATGGCTCCAAGGCTAATATAAAACTTTCATAACCTTCTGAGTGCTTTTCTGTGGAGAGATATTTTTTATTATGTCTAACATTATTCATAAGGCTGAGAGAGATTTTTTGTGAGAATGACAGATTACAAACCACCAACAACTAGTAATTATCCATAACAAGCTTTCCACATGGACTCCATGTTGCTTTAATTAGTCACTCTTGACAATAATTACAAATTGTATGTATTTATTAAAACAGTATTTAAAATGAATAGGAAATTGTGAAAAAATATCATGGTACAGAGAACAAAGTTACATTATGCAACTTTAATGGAGAAGGCAAGGTCCTGATTTAAAATAAATCAGTATAGTTATACCAAAGTCAGTTTTAACAAGAAATAATATGTCTAATGAATTAAAATACTGAGATTAACCACAGACCAGATAGCAAGTATTTCCTCATGTGACCTACTGACACTGAGTTCAGTGAGACAGTATACCTAAGACAATATTAAGCAAGCTAAACTTTTGTACAATCTGGCTTTATAGGGTAATTTGTGAATTATGCCCATCTGCAGTGATAAGGAGGAGACAGCTGTACTAGGCCAGGGGCCTCAAAGACAAACAGTGAAATACACTGGAAAATAGGTGAAAGGGCTCATTAGGGCTCATTATAATACTAAAAAACACACCCCTAGGTGGGGAGAAAGTATGCT
>JAGPOW010000304.1:52277992-52295310 GCA_030014935.1 Caiman crocodilus | reverse complement strand
GCACCTTTATTGCTAGCAATAAAAGCTTTTTTTCTTTCAAACTTCCAACTGGCATTCATATATTAGCGCTCATGCATGCCGGGCAACGAATTCAGACTTAAACTGAAGCATAACACAATCACTGAATAGTATGCATGTAGATTTTAGTATAAAAATGCTTAGAAATAGTTTTTGGTGTGCTTGCTACCTTGCACCTTTATTCCTAGCAATAAAAGCTTTTTTTTCCTTCAAACTTCCAACTGGTAGTCGTATTGGCTCACGCATACCAGGCAACGAATTCAGAATTGGGCTGGAGTATAACACTACTGTTTTTTAAGATGATTTTAATATCATCAAAGGTAGCTTAAAGGTTAAAACAATATCTTAAACTCCACCCAGAACATAATTAGGAACACTGGAGATTATAGCTGAGTCAAATGAAATTTTGAAACTAAAATACATGGTCTTGGATCATTGTTTTGTTGAAATCAACCAGTTGACTAAAAAACTTTAACAAACTTGTTGGAAAAGTTAAAGCTGAGGGCTAGGGACAGACATTCAAAAAGCCTGAGCCTGAATTGATTCAACCATTGCAAATTAGTCTAACTTGCCTAGGTTGATCCAGTTTGCAACAGTACCTTCCTTCTGGACTAGGGAAATGAAGGCACATGCCAGCAGTGACTCAGGCTAAAAGCCATGGGGCACTAGAGCATCCCTCCCTTCCCTTCCACAGTGCTAAACTGAGGGAGCCATGGGCAGGTCCAGGCAGGATGCTCTGATTAGGGAGGGGTATAAACCCCCACCCTGCCTGCACTATCTTAGGCTTTTTCCTGCTCAGTACTCAAGGTGCAGGAATGTTGCCAGCCCCCAGCTAGCACTCTGAGGCAAAGCAGGGGAGGGGGTACAGTGCATGCATCTGTTGATGATACTGAATTTTTCAATCTCCCTCTCCCTACTTCTTCATATTGTCTGCAAACAGGCAAGGGAGCCAGCAGGGATCTGATGACACAGTATTTATCATCCCATCAACCAAACAAAAGCCACTCTCATTAGCTCAAGATCTTCTTAAACAGCTTTTTCTGAAGGAGGAACATTATCAGCTGAACTGTTGATCAGCTCCAAAAAGCCGTAAGTGGACACTGTTCTGTCAGACTATCCCAGTGAAATTAGAGACACACACAGACACCTCTCAGCATTAGCTAGCATACCACATGCCTAGGGTCCATGGGGCTGGGATCCATCCCGTGGGAAATGGAAGGGAGTGGAAGGGATCCCTGCTTGAGCAACGAGTGGCAAGGTGGTTGGAGGACAGGAGGAAGCCAGACAGATGCTGCTGTGCCTGTAGTCTCTATCGGAGCTCTGGCTAGGTAGCAGAGGGGCAAGGCCAACTCTGTTCTCTTGAGAAAGAATACAGTCCAGCCCAGCCCAGGGCTGCAAAGCACCTGGGATGCTGGGGGACTCTGGTTTAATTTAAACCAGGAAGGGGTCTGAGACAGATATTGCATAAACCAGTTTAGCACCAATCAGTTAATTCTGATACTACTTTCAACCAGGTTTATCTTAAACCAGTTTCAGCCATTTTGAAACTGGTTTATGTCCACTGAACTAATATTCTGTTTTACACCTGTTTTATACAGGTTTAAACCAGTTTCTGATCACTTAAATGGCTTATGTGTAAAGTCTGTCCCTAGCCTAAGTGGCCAAGTCTACACACAATGCTGACCATATAGTCATTACTCACAGTTATTTAGTACTTGTATAAACCCTTATGCATTTGCTCAAGCAGCCCCGCCCACAGTCCCATGATCCCCATCCTTGCCAACGGGGGCCCGCAGCTACCAGGGCTACCAGGTCAGGGACCCGGCTCTGCAGGCCCCTTCCCCCGTCAGAAGATGGCAGCTGCTCCTCCCCACCTGCTGCTGCCTGCTGCAGGCTCAGGCATGTGTGGTGGGGCCAGCTCCCAGGTGTGGTGTGCACTTCTGGAGGGACAGGGACCTGCACCTCCCAGATCTGTGCAGGGGGTGGGGGCTGGTATGGTCAGCGAAGAAAGCAGTATGGTGTTGTTCCCCTCAAAGCTAATGTGCCCGCAGCCCTGTCTCACTCCCCACTGGGCCCCCAGCTCTGCCCAACTCCCCCCTCCTACAGGAGCTCAGTTCTCCCCTCCACCCCCTTACCTGCAGGAACTGCTCTCCAGGCTGATTGGGGCCATGTGCATGTACAGTACATTCACATGGTGTCTCCTGCCTGAATGTCCTCCTGTTCTCTCCCAGCACCCTGCAGACTGGAACTCTGCCAGCCTGCAGAGGGCTCCTCACAAAAGTGCAAAATCCCCAGGCTTCTCTGGTAAAATGATTCCAAAAACTGAAAACTCTAATATGAGCAATTTTTACATGTAATAATATAGAAATGATTTTGGTCTTCCCGTATTGATTCAAATAAGCAGCTGATTCTATTAGCCAGCAATTCTATAAAGAGGAATCCACTGTATTAATATGAATCAAGATAAGTTTGTATATTTGTAGATAAGGGACCTAAATTAAGTTTATAATTAGTGTTATCTTCCTTTACTGTCCATTCATTTAGTAGTCATACAAACAAGCTCGTGACTACTGTCCACTAGTGTCTCATCACACTTGTTGGCATGCAAAACTACTGTGCAGTAGTCATGGACCACTGAGCAATCAGCATCTCATGTAAACATAACTAGTAATTAATGTCTATGAGATACACCAGTTGTGAGTGTAATGGAAAAGTCAATATATAATCCAACAAAATCAATGACCAAGAGATTCTGAATTCCTTGGCCAAATTCAGAGAACACTGAGGATATTCTCATGACATATATAAAGTCTAGAAAGTAATTAATATGTGTTTCCATCATTGAAGAATATTTCCAGTGCCTCATCATTTGGCCCCATGGCAGGGATCCTACAAGATGTTCCATTTAAGTTTCAATTTAATAATTTGTGGAATAATTTTGTGGCTTATTTCCCCCCTTATCTCACTATTAATTGCCCGAATGTGTGCCTGGGCTACTATTTAAGATGTGATGAACTAGTTAACCTCATATAAAATGTAATATCTGCCAGGGACCTGAATCAAGTTAAACTTTTTGAGTTTTAACTTTTTTTGGACAATTAAAACAACATCTCTTCCTGCTCTTAAAGCTACTAACCACCTCTCTACAAGCACATTTTACTATAACACTTTACTTCCTTCATCTGCAGTTCTGAAAACATTGGATGCTTCTAATTCTAGCAACTATGGAACTATTCATTCAACTGTCCCAGAAATCATAGCAAACTCTAAGGAACCATTATTGACTTCACAAAAATTTACTGTTAAGTCAGACCTTTAATCTCAAATGCTCCACTTCAGAATTTGTGCATAATAACTAACCAGGCAGGTGTTTTAGACAAACATAATGTACATACATTTTACCACTGCCCATTAATGTAAGTGATCATTCTGTCTTTATTTATTCTTTGTATTGCAATGAAGATATGGAGGCCTTAGTCTTTAATATGTGCTCATAAAGGCATGAGGAGATTTAATGCACAATTCACACATGCATAGCAGGAGACAGAATTATGGGATCAACCATTAGATCCCATTTTGTTGCATTGCTGAGAGGTCCCCAGCACCAGCAAGAAGCAAGATCCCATGGCTGGGAGCCCCATGCACCCCACTTGAAGGGATCCCATCTGTGTAGGTACCCCACTCACCCCTGGGATTGGAGGATTCCTGCTGCAGTGATCTCCTCATCCTGGGGATGCAGGAAAATCCCCAGGTGAGAGGTGATCACTGCAAGGGTGATCCACTTTGTCCTGGGGGTATGGAAACTTCTAGGGACAGAGGATTGCCATGATCCTTAGGTCCAACTGCAGCAGCAGGAGGGGACAGGGTCCTTGGTGGGGGCAGCAGCCCCTATCAAAATGTCACAGAGAACGAGCCCAAGCCCATTCCTGGCAGGGGGCCCTGCTGAAGAATGGGCAGAGCCACAATGAACTGAGACAAGTATCTCACTGGGATTGTAGAGAGGCAGCAGCAGGGTGCCAGACTACCAAATATAGACCCTGAGGTGGTGCAGAGGCACTTGGAGGAACTGGATGCATTTAAGTCAGCAGGCCTGGATAAGCTCCATCCAAGGGTACTGCAGGCACTGGCTGACATCATTGCACAGCCACTGGCAGGAATATTTGAACACTCATGTCTCATGAGCCAGGTCCTGGAGGACTGGAAAAGGGCCAGTGTGGTCCCCATTTTCAAGACGGGGAAGAAGGAGAACCCAGGCAACTGTAGGCCAGTCAGTCTCACTTCCATCCTAGGCAGTTATTTAAAAAATTATCAAGACTCACATTTGTGAGAGCCCGGCAGGAAAAATTATGCTGAGGGGAAACCAGCATGGGTTCATAGCAGGTAGATCATGTCTGACTAATCTAGTCTCTTTTTATAACCAGGTTACAAAATGCCTGGACACAGGAGTAGGGGATGATGTCATTTACTTAGACTTCAGGAAGGCATTCCATACAGTTTCCCATACCATACTGGTGAACAAGTTAAGAGGCTGTGACATGGATGACTACACAGTCCAGTAGGTGGCAAAATGGCTAGAGGGTCGTACCCAGAGAGTCATAGTGGATGGGTCGGTATCGACCTGGAAGGGTGTGGGCAGTGGGGTCCCACAGGGCTCCGTCCTTGGACCGATACTCTTCAGTATCTTCATTAGCAACTTGGACGAGGGAGTGAAGTGTATTCTGTCCAAGTTTGCAGATGACACAAAGCTATGGGGAGAAGTGGACATGCCGGAGGGCAGGGAACAACTATAAGCAGACCTGGACAGGTTGGACATATGGGCAGAAAACAACAGAATTCAATTCAACAAGGAGAAATGCAAAGTGCTGCACCTAGGGAAGAAAAATGTCCAGCATGCCTACTGCCTAGGCAATGACCTGCCTGGTGGCACAGAAGCAGAAAGGGATCTTGGAGTCCTAGTGGACACCAAGATGAACATGAGTTGTCAGTGTGATGAAGTCATCAAAAAAGCTAATGGCACTTTATCGTGCATCAACAGATGCATGACGAACAGAAACAAGGAGGTGATACTTCCCCTCTATTGGGCGCTGATCAGACCGCAGTTGGAATACTGCCTGCATTTTTGGGTGCCGCACTTCAAGAGAGATGTGGATAACCTGGAGGGGGTCCAGAGAAGGGGCACTCCTATGGTGGAGGGCTGCATCTAGCTGGGATCATCTAGACCTAGCATTCATTCCTGCCTATGCAGGGGGTCGGACTCGATGATCTATTGAGGTCCCTTCTGACCCTAACATCTATGAATCTATCAGACCCAGAGCCCTCCAAGTCCCCCACAGCACTGCCGCAGTGCACAGCAGTTTTCCATGCTCCACAGTATGTCACCCTCCCGCTAGGAAGAGGCTCACACTCAAGGAAACTATGACAGGGGCTCCTGCCCCCATCATGGTTGCTGTCCCCTCACTGCTCCAGCAGCTGGGTGGAGGTATGGCCAGACATTACCATTGTGGAGGATCCAACCCATGGAGGAGCTTTGTCTGGCCCTAGGTGGGTCCCTTGGTCCCACCTGGACAAGATACCCCCCTGGGAATGGAGCTGGGTTGGGGTTTCTCTGCAGTGGGACTGCCTTTCTAGGCAGCCTGGCCACAGCAGCTCCCTTGCTGCTGCCCTTGGTCCCAGTCCTGAGGTACAGGTGGAGACCAGAATGCACAGCCCTCACTGCATGTGCCCTGTGCTGGCTCTAGGCTTGCCTGTCTGGGATGAGCAGTGGCAGAGTGGGAGAGAAATTGCTGCTTATCACTGGGTAAAAGCAGCCCCTCCCCCTCCCACTACTAGCGCTTCCAGGCGCAGCCATCCAGAGCCCGCGCAGGGCTGCCCTGCATCTGTTCTGTGCTGCCACTGCTGCCCCATGGGGCAGCCAAGAAGCAGCAACCCTGTGCAGTCACTTCTGGTGGGACAGTGAAGGGGGGAATTAAACCCCTCTCTGGCCAGACTCCTGCCCCTGCCTGCCCCTGCCTGTCCCTGCTCAGGCTCAGAAGCAGAGGGGCTGGAGAAGAGAGCCCAGCCCAGAGAGCATGCTAGGATGCTGTGGGAGTCTGGTTTAACTTAAACCAGGAAGGGGTCTGGGGCACACATTGCATAAACCAGTTTGAGCCAAATCATTTAAGTCTGATACTACATTCAACCAGGTTTATCTCAAACCAGTTTCAGTATTTTGAAACTGTGCACTGAACATCTGTTCTAAGTTTAAACCAATTTCTGATCACTTACTCCATGTATATGTATTGTCTGTCCCTAGCCTAAGAGAACACATGTAAGACTGGTTGGTGAAGAGAATCTAATTAAAAAGAGGCTTCTGCATACTTCCACTATCCATCTTTATTTTTTACCTTATTTACTTACATCCGAACTAAAGATGAAAAGTTTTTGTTTTTACCATCCTTGCTACCAAATAAATTCAATGTGCACAAATATATATTTTTATATATATATAAGAAGCAGCTCTTATTTTTATATATCTATTTATATATATGTAAGAAGCAGCTCTTATTTTAGTTGTGTCTTTCTACCAACAGAATGATGGCCCATTTTATATCTTTGGAAGGATTTCTGTTTCTAGAATTGAAAGGCTTTAATTGTGGAAAGAGTATTTAAACATGAATATACATAATTTGAGGCTGCTTAAAGATTTCTGTTTTTGCAGATTAAGTAATCACCACAGCATCACAATTCATATCACCCAGGGAGGTTAGTAAGATTTGATAAAAGTAAATAATTTTATGGTGGTGCTATGCAATTTATGCTTATCAAACATAGTCACACATCACATGCAGAGAACATCAGTCAGACACATTTCTTACTGTGGGTCCTATTATAAGACGACACATTAGTGCTCAATTAGATCAAAATTAGTCCTGCAGACAATTTTCCCAGCAGACTTCAGGACCCTCAGATTACTCATATTCCTATTATACTACAATATTAGTAGCAAACTAACCACACAGAGCTCATAAGCGATGAGGCAAAATCAACTGTTAGTTTATTTGCAATATATTAAATCTCCATTAACAGGAAAAAATAATGCTAGTTAAAGAAACCACACACAATAAATTATCATAATTCATCTAAAACATCAAACAGATATATAGCTTGATGAGAACTTAAGCATGTTACATAAATGACAGACCTAGGGACTTTCAGCTTTGTTCTGATTATTTGAGGTCCTAGGTAAGATGCGTCATTATCAGCCTCCACAGAAAAGTGAAGTGTTTATACATCATTCTTGTGTAACCCCTAAAGGCTAGCTATGGAGTAGCTGTATAATCTTTGTGGAAGCTATTGTTCATGCACTATGCTATTACAGCTGCTGTCTAGGTTTTTGGCAGAGATTGATATGGTTTAAATGATGGCCCAGGAGGTACTACAGGATAGATGAAAAGTTTACAGTAGTATAATATCCTGAGTCATTGTCTCTAAGGGCTAGAGCCCCCTTGGAACAAATGGCCTTGCCAAAATTAGTAAGGAAGATTTTATGTGTAACTTCCTTCTAACCTGTTGAAAAAAAATTGCAAACAAAATATATAATTTTTAAATATGTAGATTGTAGTTATAGAAAATAATATAGCTATAACACAAGTACAAATAAACAGAATGAAAAGTCTATGGATGAAACACTTGGTAGTAGTAAGCTATTGGCTTGGACCTACTAAGGAATGAGTGAGAGACCCAGACTTAACATAGATACAAGACTAACCGCAGATTAAGATAACATTGCACCATACAGAATAGGTTTTCCCCTTCCCCTTTCATTTTGCAGCAAGCAAAGAAAATAATTGGTGTAAAGTTCCAACTGCATTTTAATAGTACCTTTCATAGCAACAAAACAATATTAATGTGCTAGATAATGAGTGCTTGTAAAATTATTTGAGGTGAGCCCTCTACAAGTTGCAGGGTTAGGAAATGCAAAAATAAGCAAAGCTTATACACACGTAAAAATGTGGTAAAGATCAAGGGTCAACAGTATTTTGGACAGGGGGCTGCTTTAATAGAACTCAACTCCAAGCTTGAAGTGCTTGTAAGCAGTCCAATGCCACAGCTAAAGTCAGCCCCCCTTCCCCCTCCCCCTCCCCCTTCCTGCATTGCAGCCCATGGCTTCTCCCTGCCACCTGGCTGAAGCCTCCCCTGCCCCATCTCCCCCACCACCAGAACAGCATATCTACCCACTGGTTTCATGGGGTAGATATGGCCAGCCTCTGGATAAAGGGTAGATGAAAGAATAAATTAAGAACCCAGAGTGAGAAAAGAGTTTCATTCAAAACTGTCTCCCACATGGAGTGAATTGAAGGCTGGTCACTTTGTATTATTTCTTCTCTCTTTCTTATTAAATCATTGTTCTGTTTTGCTTGGACTTATAAATAAGGCTACTCTATATCAATCTATCTTGTGTGTATTTCTCTAGCGTCCTCAGTTCAATGGTATCTATTATAGCTGCCAAATTCAGTCAGGTAACTATATGTTAAGTAACTGATTAACGTGACCAGCCTAAACTACAAAAAAGGCTATAGATACTTTGAAAAAGTAAATTATTAAAGAGAGAGCCATAGTGGGGTTCTGTGATGCTTTTATAATGTACTAAGTTGACTTGTGACTGAAAGCAAGGAATTTGTGATTGATGATGCCTTCAAGATAGAAGGGGAATTCTACCTGCGGTGGTATAGGGAAAAAATAAGTACATGTTGGACAGTAACATAATTCACTAATTTTATATGTGAATTTTAGGGATTAAACAACTGATCTGAAGCTCATGGTAAAACTAAGCCCTTTCCAAAAAGAACACTGTTATATTCCTATAGTTCTATAATCTGACAGTCTGTAAATACTTTAGGCTTCCATGACAGTGGGTGATGCAACTGTAGATATTATTTTACCTGAATAATGTTTCTTGGGTACTTTCACTTCATATATAAGTATTTATTCCTTTTAGTACCCAACCACAGAAATTGGGCTAGAGATGAGATATTTATGAAGCAGAAAGGAAGAAATTTGTAGAGGAGGATGAGAGCTGTTTCTTGAAGTTGGAGTGACTGTTGAGCCCTTTGCACTTCCTTGTGCAAAAGAATAATGATTGCAGGAACCACACTGTTCTCCAACAGTCTGCTTCTTCCCTGTCTCCAACAGATTGGAGATCAGATGAAAGTGTTCATTTGATCTCCACACAAGAAAATTGCACCCCTGTGATAGTCAAATACTAGTGGCAGACCCTTTTATCAGAGGAATTCTATACGGTAGAATTCTTCTTCCAAAGAGTCCCCCAAACCTTTTGGGAAAAGAGACAGGATGAACTCCATAATGTCTGTCTGTCATCAACTGGATGAAATGTAATTCATTATTGCCACACCCAAACTTTAAGTGATGCTAAAAATGAGATTAACCAAATAATTAATAAGAAAGTATTGCATTTTGGTTTTTAGACAATCAGAATTTATATTTTCCAAATTGTCTTTGCCATGATAAGGACTAGAGTCTTGTTTTCTATGTTTAAATGATTCTACGGCAACTTAGTTAACTACATGAACTGGAGCTTTAAGAAAAACCAGAGACTTCTGGCAAAATTGCAGAGATGGCAACATTGGTAGTGAGCTTCCCTTCTGCTTTTGGAGAGCAGAAAAAAATGTTACATTCAGTATATTTTAGTAACTAATTTTTTGGGGTGAACTTGTGTTCTGCTATTGTGCACTTAAAAGTATAAAATCCTTCTCTGTGGTTTTTCAAATAATAACAAATTACCCATTTTTAATAATACAATTAAATACAAACTGAAAATTGCGTTCTGCTTGTACAAAAGAACAAGGTAAGAGGTATATTTTTAGTGAGGTAGCTATGTTAGTATAGGAAAAATCCTCCAAGTGAAAATACCACTCATTATTCTATCAGCCATTGCTGCTGCTATTGGCAGTATTTTTTCCAATGGCATTCCAGTATCCAGGGTCATGTCATGTCTGATCCGCAGAAACCAAGAAGATACAAGAAAAAGAGCAACTTCTCTTAATACTCAGGCTAAATTTGCCAGAAAAGTACTCAGCTGCCACTTACCCCCCACTGTAGATTCTTCTGTCTCTTGCCACTACAGGGATGATTAACTCCCTGACAGTGAGATCTATTAGTCTGTGGAAAAGTTTCTGAAGGGAAGAGTTGAAATTCCCATTGTCTGGAGAAAAAAAACAGCAGAAACTTCTTCAGATGACAAATATGATAGGCCTTCCCTGTCCCTAGCTTTTATTCTATGAGGCAGGGTAGTAACTTATGTAAATTGCCATGATTTCATTGAGATGAATGGGGCCATCATAATTTACACCTAGTGTCTGGCCTTGTGAGTTCACCTATGGCTCTTAATCCATGCCTACATAGATAACTAGCTCTTCTTGCCAATAGTGCCCTCAAGTACATCCTGCTGTTGTAAAGCAGGCTGTCTCTCAAACTTGCAACACTGTAGCTATGTAGCTATGTCTCCAAAGTGTTGTGGGTGAGCTAATTTGCCTGTGTGGCAAGTGACACTGTCATTCACAAGTGCTAATTACCCTTTCCCAGGGGCTGCATAAATGTGGGTGTATTGTTTCCAGTTAGGTCCCAGGCTCAGTAACACTTAATGATAGAGCATAGTATCACCCAAGCAGCATTAAACAGCAAACATCCAGGTAAGTCAACTCAGTTCATTAGAAAAAAAAAAAAGCTCCTTTTCAGCCTTCACTTCAGTAGCTGTTACATTTGAAAATCTCATCTTCAGTTCAACTGGGCAAGCCAGTTTGTATGTATGCTACTTGTCTGACTAGAGACAAAACACATCAGTGCTAATCCTAGTACAGTTACTTTACACAGTCCACATGCTGGGTGTTCAGTGACTGACCACTGCTGACAGGAATAAGGGCAAATCTTCAGAGCAGAAAAGGCCTTAGCATAAAATTAGCAAAAGAGGAAATTTCTCCCTTGCTTTCACTGTTTAAATGCTGGAAATAACAAAGCCCATATCTTAATATGAATGCAGAGTGCATTGTTTTGAAAACTAAAACGTAACCTTTTATAAAATGGCAGTGTAATTATAAGAAGATTGACTGCACATTCAATGGCTACATAAAAAGGAAAGTATTGAAAATGTACCACAAGCCTAGGAAAAATAGTGGTATAATTAAACTACCATAAAAAGTAGCAGGTATGTGAATGTTGTTTAGTTTCTTTTTACTCTTCTACTCCTAACTTTCAGCAAAGATTTATAAATGTAAGGTTTAAAACCATCTCCCCACCACTCCTTGGTAATAATTGTATTCACCGTTACTAACAACATCTCTGCATCAGTGCAGAATATACAAAAAGTGCTAGCTCTTTGTATCCTTTTTTCCTTTGATCACTGTTTCCCTAAATAATATAGGAGATTGCCAAGATTTTGCCTTACTAGCAGTTTATCAAAAAGAAAGCACCGTTGTTTCTTGCTGATTAGAGCTGATACATTCCTGTTTAAACCCATTTTTATACCAAAAGTATAAAAAATATAATATTATCAGATTGTAATTCAGGGCACTGGATTTCTCATCAGTTGAATATATTAACTGATCTGTCGGCATTTAAAAATTCCTAATACTGAGCAGGCTCTGATTGATTTTGAAACATATTTCAAAAATTTCTGACTGATTTTGAAATGTAGAATCTCACTTTAATTTCTCAGGTGTGGGGGTTTTTTGGTTGTTTTATTTCGTTTGGTCTCCCCTTACCCTGTTTTAAAGCTTAGAAAAAAGACTGTTCTCTCACTGCTTTGCTTTCAGGGGACATCTATTTTACATGTTATGGCCTAGTACGTGAGATGGAAGCTAAACTCTACTAGCATTTTAAAAGAAAGCCTGAGCTGATTGGGCACATTATTTAGCTTAACCTTTTTCCACATCAAATTATCTAATAATTGAGTGAAACTTTAAAAGCAAAGCAATTAACATGAAATCAAAACTGAATACTAAGTAAACCAAGCATGTATAAGTACAGTATCCTTTCTCTTTCAAAGCATCCATGCAATGAATCCCTGTGGTATATTTTTTTACTATTTTCTTCTTAACATTTTCCCAGTTTAAAGCCAAGTGTCTTTTCAAGTGTGTGACAGGGAACTTTATGGGCACAAACTTTTTAATTCTACCCCTGTCCTTTAAAAGATATAGTATTCCCAATAAGCACAGTGACCTCATAAAAATCAAGGCAAATAGAAGGTTTAACACCATTGTTCACTATCTTACTTTGCTACTTTATGAGAAGCATGAAGCGTGTGTGTGTACATATTAAATATATATAGCCAGTGTCTCTTCTAACTACCTGGTATTTTGTATACTTTAAAAAAAAGTGCATCCATGTTAGGAATTAAGAAATTGCTATTTCTACTTTTTGTCATAATAAATACTAGAAACCTGTCCTGTGATGGAGGCTAATCATTCAATTGCCATTTACTCATAATCTTATTGTCTATTAATCAAGTTTGGGACTTAAATAGTCGGCAATTGCATTATTTAAACTGTTTAATGATACTCTTTGCTGAGGGTCAAAGCTTGTGAATACACTATTTTTATTCATTGCAAAATTGAACAATGTAAACTTGAAGACTTCCTTACAGAGAAGAGAGGGAATTCTATTTTCCCATTTTATATCTATCATAGAGAATAAGATTATTGGTGTGGTAGAGAAGAGGGCTAGGGAGAAAAAAAGCCTTTTAACAGCAAGTAGGACTGAAAATTGATTAAAATTGATACCAGGAGCTAATGACTGTGATGAAAGTGTAGTTTCTGTTTCTGATATATGTAAATATGCTCAAATCATTCCTTAAACAGACTTAATAGAAATAAGGCATCTTTAAATGAGGGGTTAACAGGCTCAGCAAAGGTGCTCTTTGCTAAAGATAAACTCCTCTTCTCAATTATAATGAGTAAATATGTGATATCCTGCAGAAATTCACCTGTAATACAATAATACTATTTTAATGGAATTATCTCCCACCTTTAAGTCTGAGCTCCAAAATGTCTGCAATTTGGGTCCAGAAAGGATCTTCCAGACCTTGCCTAAATGCCCTAGAATTTAAGCTCACCCTTTCCTGATTTTATTTTCAACTTCTCTCCTATAAATGAAGAATGATTCCAGTAAAATAAAATAAATAAGAGTTATACTTCACTGTAAAACTGATGCAAGTGATCTCAGAACCCAGCATACTCACAGTAATAAAATTCATTAAAAAAGAAAAGGTGTTTCAGCCTTCAGTCACAGTGATCTCCTCAACTATAGATGGCAGAGTTGAAACTAGTCTGATTAGAACATTTTTGATAAACTGTTTTTTCCATCAGTAAATAAGATTTAGGAAAACCAAAACTTTTCATTTGCTTGTCCTCAGTCAAAGGAGAGATTTGAACCTGGCTTATCTCCCACATCCATGATGGTTGCACTGGTCACCAGAATAGAATTCTACTCCCTCTCTTCCCTGCCTATTGAATAATTGATTACTTATACAAAATGGGACTCCAACAGGAGAAAGTAATTCCATATCCCAGGAGCTCTCTCAACCAGGCAGAGAATCACTGTGAACATAGTTCTTTCACTTCTTATATGCCTGCATTAACCAGCAGGCTCTTACTTATTCTGAATGGGAACAGCCTGCTTCTCTTCTATTTTTCAATAACCTTTTAGAAACTTCTTATTTTCATTCTGATATTGACCAAAAACATTACTTGAAACTTCAGATATATTTGTATTTTTTTTGTGAAGGTCATTTCTACTCCTTAAATGATGGCTTGATATATATTCAGATTTTTCAGATAAGCAGATCAGAAAACAAGCATTAGCCATGAAAGAAGTTACATAGAGTGTGAACAATTCTGGGAGGACTGTAATTCCATTAAAGTGTTTGGAAGCTTTGAACAGATAAAATCTGTCCTGCAAGATGTTCATATAATGTAATGGAAATCTATATCCACAATGCTCAGATCAGCAAGTTGTAATGTTAAAATATGAAGCATCTGTCAATATGAAGAAGACCAGGTACATATATGCCATATTTTTCTGTCAAAGTCTGATACAGTTGCTAGACCATAGGTCGATTTCCTGTCATTGAAGGCAGTATTTACATTCTCACTGACTTCAGTGAGACCTGATACAGAAACTTCAGTGGGGAAAAAAATCTTCTTCCCACACTGCATGTTACTACATCAACATACAAATTAAATACATGAGTACTACAGCATGATCACAATTCTATATACTAGCTTATGTAATTAAACTTAATGATAATTAAGATGAACAAGATGAAGAATAAAAGTGTTGTAAAAGCAATTAGGGTGCAGGAGAATGAATCATTTGGATCAACATTTCACATTAAATTTAGTCCAGTATTAATAAGGATGACAGGTGATTTTATACCAAGGTATTCCTTAATGAGCTTCTGGAGAGAGAAGAATAAGTATGAATGGAGATTTCAGAATCCCTTTCTAAATTTAATTATTCTTAGCTTTGAGCAAAAAAAGGAAAATAAACTTAAAGTTGGGTAAAATTTTGCAGCAGAATGGTTAATGCACCATAAATCACAATTTGGGGTAAACTCAAATTACTCACAAATTTGGATCAAATTAAGCAAATAGTTTTGGTCCAAAAATGGATTTTTTTCTGAAAATTCAAAATATCCCATTTCAAAAGTTTGAAAATTAAATATTGACCTTTTATTTTTAACAAATGCTTCATTTTTTCATTTAATTTGACATTTGTTGTTTTGAATGCCAAATGATTTGTTTTTTAACAAGAAGTGTGGGAACTGAAAGACTTTGGACTCTGTAGTCATGATGTAAGAATACTTTTTCCACAGTTTCCTGAAAGTACCACAGTCAGTTTGCCTGAACATTTTAGGTCAATAATAGTAAAGGCAGTTGTTACTGAGGCTACATACAGACAGTCATAAAGCCTGAGATTGAATTGATTCATTCTTCACAGTTTAGTCAAAGCTGCGTAGATTGAACAAATAGTGAACAGACATTCACTTTTGGAAATGCAGCCACATGCTAGCAGGAACCTAGGCGAGAAGCAAGGGAGGACTAGAGTACACTTCCCTGCTTGGCCAAAGCATATAGCTAGGGCCAAGGCTAGCCCACCCACCCTGTGAGGGGATTTTGCAGGGGAAGTGCAAAGCATCCTGGGATGTTGTGGGACAGTGAGTTAACTTGAATCTGGTAGGGACCTAGGACAGCAGTTCAATAAACTGATTTAACCTAAATCAGTAAGTCTGATACTACATCCATCCAGGTTTATCTTAAACTGGTTTCAGCCATTTTGAAAATGGTTTACATGCACTGAACTTCTGTTGTATTACGGGTGTGACCTGTCTTCTGATTACTTATAGCAATTTATGTGTAATTTCTGTCCCTGCCTAATAGTCCATTTGGGCCTTGAAATGTATGACCAAAATTAAAATTATTTTGATTTGTTTTAAATCAATAAGTTCCTTTTCATATCACCTTCTGTGATAGAGTTGAAGAGTTACTCAAAGTTCTATGCGTCTCAGTTACATCTCTCCCAGCTTACTCAGTTAGAGGTAATCTGGCATCACCTCATTGGGATAAAGCAGGAGACTGTTTATGAAAACATGCTGGAATCTAGCAAAGATCTGAGTAGTTTCAAGTCTGTTTGTCTAGGCAAAGAGTAAGCAATGTCTGCATCAACCCAAATTATTAACACAAAGGGCAGTTTACAACTTGGACTGTTGCATTGGATTCTTCTAGTGGTAAGGTATAACCAAGAATCAAATGACATTCAGAGGCACAGCCTAGTATGAATTTCAATGAATATATAAACATTGTATATGACACCACATAAAAGAAAAAAAAACATTTGGAGAGTGGCAAAGGAGAAAAAAAGATAGAACTCATTATGAGAGGTAAGAATACAAAAAGCGTAGAAAGAAAAAACAAGACACAGACACACTGTAAAGGGACAGTAAATTGATATACTTCCTATATTTCATTTAATTTTCCTCAGACATATCCATAGATAATGTAAGAGGATGCCAAAGTGTTGACGCTATATATGATACACAAATATGATTGCTAAATGAATAACTAGATGCACCATAGGATTTAACACTGCACATCCAGGATTACCATGCTAGCAATACATGTAACATATTTGTAACTCAAATCATAAGGGATTTTTCCTTTGTCAGATTATGAGATACAGATCACTATCTTCCACTCTCTGTATGCCATAGTAGATACTCTGTTGGAGATGTCACATCCATTATTGATGTGTATAATCATCTGCTGTACTCTACATGCCAGCAGCAAGCCCAGTCTTGTTCCCAGTGAAATCAATGCCAAGATTCCCAATGATATGATGAAGCAAAAGCAAGAGCAAGACTTAAGCAAGAGGTATACTGACTGTTACTTTGTTTTTAATTCCTGATAACTTCAAAACCATATTGATGTAGTTTTCTTTGACTTCATGGGATCTCACCCAATAGCCATAAGACAAAATTCACTTACTCTATGTCAATGGTTCCCAATCTTTTTGACTCAAGGCACTCCTCAGAAAATTCAAACTCTTAGCTTTCATTCATGTTTTTTACTACAGAAAAAAAATAGTGCAATTTTTCTGTTGCAAATAACTCAAAGACCACAAACAGTAAAAATGTTTTTCAGAGTCTATTCTGAAATCAGGCAGAAGGCAGATTTGCACTGTATAGACTAACTAAATCACAGATGCATAAGCTTTGGTAAGCAGTGGCTTGTGTCATCAGATGCTATGACGATACTGCAGGAAGCAGAGCTTCTAAACAGAGTGCAGTGATTAGCAGGGAAGGGAACAGAAGGGGAGGAAAAATGAGGGGAACTGCTGGGAGAGGTAAGATGGATAGGAGAGAAAAAAGCAAAGCAGTTTCATAGTTTCATAGTGCCTAGGGTCAGAAGGGGGGCCATCTAGTCTGACCCCCAGCCAATTGGCAGGAACAAGTGCCAGGGTCACAGGACCTCAGCCAAGTACCTATCTAATCTACTTTTGAAGACACCCAAGGTAGGAGCAAGAACAACTTCCCTAGGAAGCTGGTTCCACGTCCTAGCCACCCTAACTGTGAAATAGTGCCTCCTAATATCCAACCTAAACCTGCTCTCCAGTAACTTGTGACCATTGGTCCTAGTTGCCCCTGGTGGTGTCCGGGAAAAAAGAGCCTGCCCTATTTCCTGCTTATCACCCTGCAGCAGCTTATAGGCAGCCACCAGGTCCCCCCTCAGCCTCCGTTTACTGAGGCTGAA
>JAGPOW010000304.1:52260724-52277892 GCA_030014935.1 Caiman crocodilus | reverse complement strand
TTTTCTCAAATATCTTTCCCGGGACCAAGGTGAGACTGACAGGCCTGTAGTTCTCTGGGTCCTCTTTCCTCCCCTTCTTAAAGATGGGAACCACATTGGGCACCTTCCAGTCCTCTGGCACTTGTCCAGATCTCCAAGAGAGCTCGTATAACTGAGCTAAGGGCTCAGCAATCACCCCCGCCAGCTTCCTCAACACCCTCGGGTATAGGTCATCTGGGCCTGCCGACTTAAAGACTTCCAGCCCTTCTAGAAGCCCTTCCACTCGGTCAACCCTCACCCTCGGCCCAGCAGCGATTCCCGATGGGGAATACAGTCCTCCAACGGGAGGGATGTCCTGGTCCCCCCTCAGGAAGACCGAGGCAAAGAACCCATTGAATATCTCCGCCTTCCCATTGGCCGCGAGCACCAGGTTACCCGACGAGTCCCTCAGGGGCCCGACGTTTCCTGGGGCTCTCTTTTTGCTCCCCACAGTTAACTGATTAAAGGACACTGAGGAATCTGTCCTGATCCCATTGGACAGGATACATACCTAAAAGACATGGAGCAAGGATCCCTACATTTACAATATAATCCTAAAGCCGTAGCCACTCATAGCAACAAAACAAGGCCCAGGCCCCTCTCCAACCCTAGCAGTTTACCTTGTGAATCATATGCAAGTATTTGCGTATCTAACAGTGCTAATATTTCATGGCACCCCATGGCACCTATAAAAGGATCTCATAGCAGTCCCAGATGCCATGGCATCCTGATTGAGAATCACTTATACATTAATAACACGTTTAATTATTTGGCTAGCTGCTATTTAGCATTGAAACAAAAGCCCACTGCCGGCCCAAACATTACATCTTATATTCAGGTTTGTGTTGGGAGGGGATTTTGACAGATTAAAAATGTTTTTAAGAGATTTTGAAGTTAACGCCTATTGCAGAACGTGAATGATGTGTGAGCCCAGAGGGTGGTGGGGTACAGTGGCTCTGGTGGCAGCAGGAGCGCAGCAGTAAGCAGGGAGCTTCTGTAGATGCCGCTAGTGCTGTCAGGAGCAGCTGGCAAGTGCCAAACAGGGGTCAGTAACCATCTGCAGGCGCTGTTGGTAGCAGTGGCGGCAGCCAGTGGCAACTACTGACCACCCATAGGTGCCACCAGTGGTGTCAGTGGCAAGGGGCGGGAGATGGCAAGTGGCAGCCACCCACAGGTGCTGCCAACAGTGTCAGCAGTACCTTTTCATAGGGCGTGCACTGTTACACTCAGGGGGTGCATGTACACCCTTGTGCACACCGTACACATCACCAATGTTGCAGTTCATGAGGTAGTACATCCTAGCAATGCAGCCTTACAGAGGAAAAGTACCTTTCTGCAGGTGAACTATACTGGTATATAGCTGGCAGGAAAAACTTAGGTTCTTTCCTTAGGCTTTCTTACTCATGGCACAAGATGATATGTCAGCAGTGTTCCATGGGGCAAAAGTAGAAGAGGCTAAGCAGGCCTGTTTTGGCTGATCCTCCACTGATGAAAAATCCTTTAATGGTATCTAGTTTATACTGGCCTGGACAATGCTGACTCAAGCAACTATAACTGTTTCCACCAGCCTGTCCCTTGTTACTCTCCACTATCTAATTTTTTACTTACTGTAAAATCATTCTATTTCTCTTTAGTTGAAAGCTTCTCTTTTTCCTTCTTGTATAATTATGTGGACAGCAGTTCTTCTCACATCCTTGTGACATCAGCTTATCCCAATGCTATTTTGGGAGGGAAGAAGGGAAGGAAGAAGGGAGCTGAAGGATCAAATAGCTTATCCTCCAGCTATTTGCTTAGCGCTATTCTAGCATGTTATACTGTCAAGTCACACTAAGTAAAAGGATTCTAAGATGTGCATTTGGGACTCAGTTTGGGAAAATGTTGAGTTCTGTTACAAAGTTTTGAATGCTTCATTCCCTATTGGAGTTGAAAGTATTCTGTAGCCCACAGAGACACTTAAAATCTTGAGGGATTATGCTGCCTTTTGTTCACAATCACATACTTGTGTTGCAAAAATACTCTTCAGTCTAGACCTAGACTTTCCACTCAAAGCAGACTATAGCAATGAGCACAGAGTGGCTTCAGTTGAGAGGTTTGTAAATCTTTGTATATTTGTAAGCATAAGGTGGGGTAACAAGTTTTGTATGACATTGGGTAGCACTTGGAGTTTTATTTACAGGTCTTTCCTTGGCATACAGATAACTGAAGTGCAGCACTGATTTAACTGAAATACATTGTTATAGCTTCATGTTTAATCCAAAAGGGACAGAACACCTATGTAGATGATGTAGTTAAATCAGCTCAGCTATTGCTAGTATTGACAAGGAATTGTTTTGTTGTTTTTTCCCCAGCCTGATTTGGATATCATGTTGCTTTATTATTTAAATTTTGTTTAAATTATAATAAAGTACACAGAGATCTGCAATCATGGACACTGAGAAATTAAAATGATTAAGTTGGACTGGGGTATATTTTGTTACATTAATATTTATTTCCTTCCTCCGAACTGCAATGTCACAATCTTTTTCAATCCAGAACATAGTGAAGTTTTTAAAAGACTTGTGCACATTACCCAAGTCATATTGCAATAACTCTAATAAACTGCACCTGTGGACTCCTCTCTGGTTTATTTATATACTGTATCACAGGTCATTAACAGAAAATAACCCACTGAGATACAACATTCTTGTTTACAGTGAGATTCTGGTGGTGACAGCAGGAATATAAAACATAAAATCAACAGGGAACACAGAACTAATAAAAAGACAAGGGTCTATAAAGCATAAAAAAACAAAGCCAACTGTGCAGGCAAAAATAAAATAAGCTTCCATCATAAAACAATCAAAATCTACAGTAAATTTATAGAGACTGGGGAGCACCAATATCTGCTGAGCTTGAATATTTATGGGTGTCAGACTGAAAGTCAGGAAATCTAGAAGCTATTTGGAATTAAAACTTGATCAGCAGTACATATCTCCAAAAAAAGCTGGCTATGGGTTTGCTCTCCTAGTGCTAGGAGGAACCCACCCAGTAAGCAAACTCTTGTGTTAAAAGAAAAAAAAAATTGTTTCAGAAATCAACATGCTTTTGAAAGTGCGCAGAACTTACTGAGTTGCTGTTCCTCTTAAAATTCCTTTTTAGAGGGAGATATATATATATATATATATATATATTTGTATTATGGTACACAGAATCCATGAATGTGTTAACTGTTTGATTGCTTAGAATTGGAAGCTCCCTTTTGTGAGATCAGGAAAAAGGAATATTTTTTTAAGAGTCATCTGCAAAACACCAAAGGACTTGATGAGGGTGACAAGCCTAGAAAACTCTGATACTTTTTTACTCTTTTTATATCCGGTAGACTTCATTGATTGTTTGATTTTTCTGAGGTCTGTTTTGTTCTGTAATATCCCTACCTAAATTCTTGTTATGCTACACCACACTACACAAAGGAAAATACTTTGATTTATTCATCATTGCATTTAGTTTGCATAAAAGAAGAACTAATCAAGAAAGAGCAAAACTAAGATATGTGTTGCACAGCACACAGCTAGTAGGTATCTGTCATTATGTTCTTCATTGAGCTTTGGAAAAGAAATGGCCACAGAACTTTGTTACAGAACCCATGAGTGTTCTTAGGAATTTAACATCTACAAAAACAAGTTAAAAGCATTGCATGTTTATAACTATAGTACCTACACTACAAAGCACGAATCCCACTGGACAAAGCATATCCAGAGCTGTGTGTCTAGGCTGTGCAACCTGGCCTCCATGTACTATTGCAGGGGTGTTCAACTCCAAGCCCTCAAGCCAGACTTGGCCACCAAAGTTGTGTCTTCCATCCTGGCGTGGTCCCTACTGGTCCAAAAATGTAGTAGTGAGGGATTGGTTGCTGCTCCCCTGCTGGCAAATTTCTGGAAGCATGGGGAGCCACATGGGCCATGGCATGGCCCTTAATGCTAAATCAGGAATGCAGGGTGGTACAAAACCAAATCCAGGCATGTGATGCCAGGCAGCGACAGCATGGAGGCTGATCTCAGTGAACAGGGCTGGGTGGAGGCAGTGTAGGGTCTGAACCCACAGTACAGGGCCCAGGTTGGTTGGTGCATGGGCCTGGGTAGAGCAGCACAGAGTCCATTCCCAGCATGCTCATTAGGGTGGGGCCAAGGACAGTAGGAGCACAGGGCCTGATCCCAATGTTCAGGGTCCTATCCCATCACACAGGGTTGGGTGGGACAGTGCTGGGCCTGATCCTGGCCCACAGGGACAGTGCAGGGCCCAATTCATGTATATCCCAATCCTGGCATGTAGGGCCTGAAACAGGCAGTGGACTGGCCCCACTCCACTAGTCTGGCCCATGGGGTCAAAAGGTTGAACACTAGCATACTAGTGGCATTGCAAAACATGGTAACCTTATTGCTACTCATCATGAATGTACCTTTGAGCCCTTTGGGATTTAAATATAAATAACATTCCCCTTGTAATCCTAACGCTGCTTCCTTTCCCTAAATATTACTACAGTATAACAGACTGGTTTCTTTCAGTACTGGTGTTGTTCCTGGAGTTTCCGTATTGAATGGATTTCTAATACTTCAGCAGCAAGGTAAAAATAAGCCATATTAGCAGCAATGGTCTTCTCAGTGGCTGTGTATGTAGTGGGGTAACTACAGGAAGCACCTTGTTTGGGTGGATCTTGGCTGGGACTCTGCAAGTCTAGACAGGAGCATGTTGTATCTCTGCTATCTTTCCCTTTTCTTATTCTTAAAAATAAACTGCTCCATGAGCTTGTCAGGAAAGCTAAAGTAGAGAACTACTTGTGTTTTATTCAGATAATGGGAAATATTTTTGCTAGAAAAGATTTCAGCTAATGCGTAAACTTTTCCCCCACTTAACTAGGTTGATTTCTGATGTATCCACTTTCTTCTGGTTCTAAAGTCAGTGTGTTTCAGTGTAGTAGTAGTAGATGTGATGTACAATGTTGATGTCATGCTGAGTCTGAATGAAGCTCATCTGTTGCAAAATTTTCTAAAGAGAAAATCAGCCTTCCTGCATGTTTGCATAGAAAATCTTAACATAATCTCAAGAAGCAGTGGACAACAGTCCTCTGTATACCTGTATGTAACTAATCCATTCATAACTGATTAAGATTCACAATTTTAGCATAATATATTAAGAAGATTAGCTTTATTTGGTTCACTGCCAATGTAGCAAACACTTTACAGTCTTTAACAAACCTAAGAAATGAGCTGATTTGATTCAAAATTATTATGTGTTTTGCATTATAAAACCACAATCAGCTTTTCAATAGTAAATGCTTATGCATATGTGTATGTATGTGTGCGTGTGTACACTTACATTTTATATATTTTGGTTCATTTTTTTCAATATGCATCAGTATGAATTTAAATTTATAACTTCTATAATCACTCTTCAGTCTTAAAAAATAAGTAAATTTATTTTAATCTATTTTGTCTTCTCCAGTAATATGCTAATTTAAATTTGCCTGCCAAATCAGAACTGACCACCTAATCTACAGTATAATGGTATTTTAATTTAGAATGGGCCTTTTTGCTTAGCTCATATGTATCTTATGCATTTAAAAGGAAAACCATTTACAGAGTACAATAGTCCCCAGAGACACAACATCTCATTTTCAATTCAGTTGGCAAGAATACTAATTACATTATCACATATTCAGCAGCATTCAGCAAAGTTATTTATTCATTCATCCTTAAGATCTGGGATGCCTAGCAGGTCAGTTCCAATAAGCACTACCTTGAGAATCTCAGCTGATGGTATACAAAGATAATTGGATGTAGAGCTGTGTGAGAAATCTCTCACACAAAAGCTAAACCTCTGAGATTTGCCTCTTTGCTAGCTTTGTGACTGAAAAAAACTTACTTGTCTCCATAAGCAAAAAAGGGCAGTTCTCCTTGAGAAAAATAGAGGAAGAAAAGAAGAGGAATCTTTGGCTGGTCAGTAAATCTGAAAATTTTAGATAATGAAGGAAAGAGGGAACGAAGAGTCAACATGTCGAATGTGAAGACTGAATCAGATATTTTCAACCTCAGTCACAGAACTGCAGTCTTAATCATGTATACATTATATGAAGTTGTTTTTTTTCCCCCTACCTCTGACTCAGAGGAAGAACAATGATAGAGAATTTGTTCCATTTTTTTTTCTGATACCTGTATTATAAATACCTATATATTAGTGCAGCCAGAATTAAGAAAAAAGCAAGGAAAGGGAATAAGCAAAATTTAAGAGCTAGATGAGTGTTTTACTGTCTGGCTTGAGGAATGGACTAAATTAGGACTGCTATGACTATTGTTTCTGTAGAGATACCCAAGTTGGCTTTCAGTCCAGGTGCTGAGAGAAGTCTATCAAATGGTTTAATTTATTCCCCAGCACCAGGAAAAAGATCCCCAATTCCGTGGTCCCCATGCATTGGGAGATCTAAAACCCACATCTGCAGCTGGGCTGCACTAATTTTAACAGTTCTTGAGCACTGGGATCCCAGACTAGGGGATCTTGTCCCAGCTGCATGCATAGGTTTTAAACCTCCTGGTACACAGGGATCAGTTCCCCAGTCCTTGGCTCCCAGCACATTGAAACTTTTGAACCTCCCTCATCACCTGTGTGTAGTCTGGGTGGGCTGCAGGCATGGCCTTTAACTTACTGTTTGGGTAGGAGCCAACCTGGAAAGTATATTACTCTGTTCCATGTGAGCCACAGGGAAGCTGCTTCATGGCTTTCTCCACTGAGAACCTTGCAACCTACTCCCCAGATACCCCATTCTTTTCATTGGGTCCAGCTGTTCCAGGCCTGATGCTGACCCTAGGCCCAATGCAAGTGCTGCCAATCAACTAATTGTGAACATAGGTATAGGGACATGCTGCATGTTCAATATATGGCACTCTTTTTTAAAGAATTTTTGCAGAACAACTTTGTGGCTGGTTTGCCACTTTATGGTGCCATCAATTGTGTGACTATATAGCACTAGCACTATTTATGGTGTGATTCACATGTTAATTGCACCATAAATGTAACATTTGCCAGAGGACTAATCCTCTGCATGTGATTCTGTAGTACTCTTCTACTTAGACAAATAGAAAACCCTCTGGAAGTTGTGACAATTGCACATTGTGGGGAACATGAGCTAGCGCAAAGGGTGCAGAGTCCTGTAAACCTGATCCTGAATCAACAGGGTCTTTGTGATTCTGGGTGTTGGTGTAGGGAAGCCAGTACCTAAAGAAACTATAAAGTTTGTTGGTCTTGGGAAATACGCCCCCCTGGAATCTTGACAAGGCATTTGAACCTGTCTAGGCAAGGAGACAGGGGAGAAGAACCTAAGAATTTGCAAAGGAAACAGAATGACCAAATAAGGAGATTGCAACTATAATTTTGGGGGTAGACATGGACTACAATAGAACAGAGCATCTTCAGGGTGAAACTAGGATTTGCAGGGCAAGGAATCTGGGACTGGTATGAAAAGACATACTGGACTGGAACTAAATGAAATTGGAACAGAATGAGAAAGTAATTAAACGGGGACAATTTGTATGGAACAGGGGAGAACGAGTCAGGTTTGGAGGGAATGGAAAGAAAGCTATGCTGCTTAGGGCACGTTCCTCTACAGAGCCCAGACTGAGACCCAAGATTCCTAAATCTCAACATTCATCTTCTGCCAGCAAATATAACTGTGAAACACACTGGAAAAATGCATGCTTCAAACCTCATGCCAGTACTTGTCCATAAGAAAAAAACAACTTATAATTGCCATCATATACTCCCTTAGTCCAAGTCAGAGGCTTGACTAGAACATTCACAGTAGTGGTCTCTCATCACTGAAGGGACACAGCCATGTGCCTGGGGCAAAGTGAAACTTGTGACTTCTGATGATCACTGTATTGGTGATCATGATTGTGAATGTGCAGCAGCCAGCAGCAGCATCCACTTTTCTTTGTTCATCTACTGATGGTTCTCAATCATTTTTATATTGATACACCCTTGGATAGATTCAAAGAGCCACTAAGAAAATGCCAGGTCTTAGTTTTCTCTTGTTTTTGGACTAGAAAAATAATAGAGCAATTCTTCTGTTGCAAAGAATTAAAAAAGACTGCCGCAGGGCAGAATTCTATGAACCCTATGGATTCCAATTTTAAACCTCTGGGTGTATATCATGTGAATCACGTTTGCATATCTGACAGTGCTAAAATTAAGTGGCACCCCACAGCACCCTGGAAAGAGTCTCAAGGTACCCCCTGTGTGCCATAGCACCTTAGTCGAAAATCAGTCATCTAAACCTTCTAACATTTTGATGACCTATATGGCTTCTATATGATGCTATATGACAGAATATCTTAAGTTTTCTTACAATTTGCTTTAAAAAAGAACTAGGAAAATGCATATAATAAATTATATTTTAAAAACTTTTTAAGGATTATTTTTGTTTTGTTTTGTGCAATAAATAGAGCTGGCAGAATGAACTAACATTAGTTCTTCTTTGTAATGTGAGCCCCCAGTTTTAATACAGGCTTATACCACACTCAGATTCCATGGAAAAGATTCTTAATGGGTCTATATGGCTATAAATTCTTTAACTACAAGGATCCTATAAGACTCCTTGCCAAAAGTAGGAGGTTTCATATATGTATCTCATTTCCTTTGTTCTTCAACTAACCTTCTTTAACTTCCCAGTAACTTGCCATCTCCCTGAAACTAGACCCTGCATAGCCCATTCCATCCTCTTCTACCAATCCATTTCACTCCCCTTCTCTGGGCATATATTATAAGTAGAGTGGGAAATTAAACACCAGTCTTTCTACAATAATCTCAATGTGTTTCCATTAACATCAGAAGATGCATGGAATTGCATCATACATGTTAAGATCAGAAGGTTACAATATAACTGTCCCATTTTTAAAATTAGAACAAAGTCACAATGATTTTCCTACATATAGGGTACATGCAAATATTATACTTAGATTGACATAATCTGAGTGAGGTTGATCAAAGTGCTGATCTGTATAGATTTTCAGGAAGATTAGATTAGGCAAAAAATTACTGGGTCAATTTAATTAATTCACATGAGGAGATTTGGTATATAGCCTTATCACTGGGAAAGCCTAACTGCTCACCCCAGTCATAGGGTTACCCTTTTCCTACCCCCCAACTCTGACCAGCCCTCAACTCCCCACAAGACAGAGACAACCCTGATGGACCTACCAACTCCCCCCACAGACCTATTAGCCCCCAATCCTACCAACCCTCCCCACAGACCTGTTAACCCCTATCCCCAATCTTGCCTTCCTCTACTCCAACTTACTTCCATGCATTCCTAACATGGCTCCCAGCACCAGCACACATCCGCACAAGTGGGACCAGATCTGTGATCACATTGCTTATAGTACTCCTATAAAGATCTAAGTATAGCAGAATCACTGTAACTTTAACTGTTTCTTTAAAGTTTAAAGTTACAGAGATTTAGCTCACTTAGGGTGCAGACAGAAGTATAGTTCTCCACTGTAACTGAGAACACTGCAGGAAGTGTTCTGCGTTACAATGATTCACCGGGCCAAACAAAAGTTCACTGTTCTTTCCAGGGAGGAGGAGAATCTAACTGCTGGCTGCCAGAATGGGAGAGGAGAAAGAGAGAGAGCTCATTCAAGGGGTTCCCCAGACAGCACTGGAGGGTAAGGTGGGTGAATTGGAGCCCTCTCCTGACCTTGGTGGGGCTCCAGTCCACCTCCCCCAGCCTCCAGCAGGGGCTGAAAAAAACTCCAGACTGAAAGCCCTGCACTCTCTTTCCCTCCTCCTATTCTGAAAATAGCTCTGAGACTGGGAGACAGCACAGATACAAGTTACAGAATATGCTCTGTTTTGAAATGGCTTCATCTGAACCCTTGTTCAATCAGGATTCAGATTTTCACCTGACCGGCCATATTTAAAGAGGCCTGCAGCCATGCACTTGTGTTTGCTCATGGCTATAGACTGCTTTCTGTGACCAGATCAGGCAAGAATTGTCATTTCTGTCTGTACCTTTAGACTATAGGATCATTGATATCCAACAGTTACATTGTAATAGCTAATGTTTGTTCCCAATACCAACCCTGCCTCCCCTTTTCAAGCAATTAAAAGTTATATCTTTCCACAATTTTATCTGATATAGAAGCATCCAGATGTCACAGTTGTAGTATGACAGTATGTACCAATATCATTCAAAACTTCTAAAATTGACGATACCCTAAGTCATATTTCTTACAGAGTTCAAAGCTTATTATGTTAATATAGTTACCTTTATCAACAAGCTTGTTATTGAGTTGCCAAAGCCTATTTTCCACAAAGTCATTTCAATTACCATTGCTAGTATTATAATACTAGCATTTAATTCTTTATTGATTGTGTCCCATGCTAGTTATAATATGAATTAGTAAAGATCAGCATCAGGTTCACTGACCTACATTTAGGTAAATCCTATTGTCTATTTTTTTAAATGTTAAGGGAGATAAAGCTGGCTGTCATTTGATTATCAGGTGACCCAAAGAAGAAATAGTACAGGTGTCTTAGTTCAAATGAAATAGCATCTGAACGAAAATGTCAGACCAAAGAATAATCAAATCTCAATATTTGTTCTTTGTTTTCGTACTATTTTGGCTATAATTTTACATATTCAAATGCTTCCACTATTGCTGGTTTGGATACATAATGGAACTTATATAATAGGTATAAGACTTGTGGTATTTCTGGATGACACTATAGTATTATAATAACTAATACTTGTAATTTAAAGCCTGGAAACACTCTTGAAATTTGGCACTGGCAAGATCAGGATCACAACAGTATACCTACAATAGACCAAACTAAAATGCTAGATTAGCATTTCAGTGGGCTTCAGTCACCTGAGCCCCTCCCTGTTCTGAAAGTGATCATAACACAGTGATCTCTTTATAAATTACCTTATTATCTCAGCAACTCCTTTAGCTCCAAGCTTCAGTTCAGTCTGAATTGTCTAAAAACAATTATAGGATCTTTTATCAAAGCAATCTTTTAAGCATCCATTAAATCTTATCATTAGTGGCCTTCATGGCAATGCAGCCTAAGTTACATCTGCTAAGTAGAAAAGGGTTCATTTTCTAAACAGACCCCCATGGGAATATTGTGCCTTCATAATTGATGACTGATTAAATTCAATGAACCATAGCTTAATAAAAATGCTGTATTTTGGCCTTGTTCTGTAGTCCTAATAAAAATATCTTTTAGCAGCACTGGGCAAATTGTTCACTGGATTTCACTGGGACTACCTGTGGATTTAGGTACTGATTAGGATAATGTTAATAGATTCAGATTCACAGTCAAACATCTATTTGAATATTTTCCCCTCTTCTTTTTTGTTCATATATCTTCTGCAAGCACCTCTTTTTAAACTAAGTTTTTGGAACTGCTAAAACATTTATTTTGGGAAATGAATGTTTGGCATTCCAATCATTTTTTGCGACTATTCAGGTTTTGAAATTCTAGATATGTATGTTAGTTTTGATTATGCTCTTATTACATGATAGGCTTATGTTCCCTGATCACCTAAGTAACTTTTACATTTAGGTTTCTGGTATTACATTGTAAAGTCTGCAATGCACTCTCAGTGAATATTTCTAGTATTAAAGTTCACTATTTCCATGAACATTCCTATTACCAAATTTATTTTGTAGAATATTCATAGAAAGAAATAAAAGCAATCTAAACACAGTCTAAGCTGGTACTTCAAGTAAATCTTCATGATGTCTCTTTTACCTGAATCTGTTTCCACAATATATGATCATAGTTCACTATGGGAATAACAGTTTGCACTGTCTTCCAGCTGTTTGTGCCTGCAGTGAAGTGAACTAGATGCTCGGTTGTCATTCTGGACAAAGGTTTTGTTTATCAAAACCTATGCTTTAAAATTCCCTTAGGATTCATTGCTAGCTGGTGCAGGTGGTGGAGCACAAATGGAATGCACTTCTGAGGAAAGCAATGTTAAACAAGTGGGCAAATGAATTCTGCACTCTCTGCAAACTCACAACATGTGTATAGTTCCATGAAGAGTGTGCTACAGTAATCTGAACTAGATTGGACAAAACATGAAGAATAAAAGTTGTTTAGGTAACAGCTGCAGCCTAGGTATACTGCGGACTCAACAAGGTCACAGAAGTTACAAATCCTTTAAACAAATAATGGGCATATCCTGTCAGCAATAAAAACTCCAGCAGAATATTGAAGCTTTGTCTCTCCCCTCCTGAATACTTCCTCCATCCCATAAGTATCATCTTAGTTTTATCTGAGTTGCATATCAGTAAAATTAGCCCTTATTCCTGTTCTACTGTCTCAGGAAACCAGCAAGTTGTTTCCCTGTTCCAGCAAAATCAGAAGAGAGAGAAATATAGATCATGGTGCCATAAGCAAACTATAGACACCAAAGTAGATGTATCTGAACTAATGCTCCTAATGATACCAGAAGCATGCTGAACATAGGAATGTAGGATGGGAAGATCTGCTTGGACCATCAAGCCTAGTGCTCTACATTCACTGGCAACCATTTAGTGAAAGAGTCTTAAATATTATCCACTCCTAAGTCCTTTGACACAACACAACCCAACCACAAAGCACCTTATGAAAACAAAGTTAAAAAACAGTCTAAAGAAGCCAGAAAAACAAAGTGTCAACATTGCTCAAGTAGCAGTGAAATTATTATGTTAATATATGTTTAGATGATCCTAGGAAGAAGACCACATGCCATGCTACAGAAGAAGCCATACCACCATAGTCCTTGCCAATCTATCCTCAGGGAAAAAATCCTCTCTGACCCAAAATCTGGTGATTGGTTTAACCCTCAGCTAAGACCTGAAAGGTTTCTATCAGGATTTCTAAAGTACCTAGTACCCCATTCAAAATTCCCACCGCTATCTGTTGGCCAATGTCCATTTCAGAGGCAAGTTGAGAGGAAAAAAAGAAACAGAATGGTCCCACAATGGATCCGTACTAGTAACCTTTCTCCAATCCAGTAACTACCTCTTGTAGATAATTTCTTGTCTACTTTACAGTTATAGCATTGATCTCATTTCTCCAGTTTGGCTAATATTTTTAGAAAAGCTTCTCTTAAATAAGCAATTATCTAGGGTTGTCAACTGAATCAAAATGAAAAAAGGGATGTGACCAATCTGGAATGAATTTGTCTCTCTGAATCTCATCCATAAGCATAACAACAGTATATCAGAGTCAAGACACATGAGACCTTAGAAGATCAGCATCAGATCTTATTCAGAAAGTTATAACAGTGGTTTTCAGCCTTTATTCATCTGTGGACTGCTAAAAAATTTTGAATGGAGGTATGTGTCCTTTGGACATTTCAAATGGAAGTGGAGACCCATTTCAATTTTAAGTGTGAGTATTCACATAATTTTAACTGATCATATTAATCTTTTGTGTACCCTTTAGACATAGTCTGTGGACTCCCAGGGGACCACAGACCATAGGTTGAAAACCACTGTTAAGTCATGGGCGACTGGTGCCTCCTGACTCAGGGGGAGCACTTGCCCCCCCAGCAGCCAGTCAATGACCAGGGGGACAGAGTCTCCTCATGGCCAATTATGCTGACCAGGGAGGGTGCCCACCCAGGGTGCCCACCCACAGCCGAACTTGCTGACCTGAAAGTGTCAGAAGCAATTGGCCTGGTCCCCCTGTGGCTGATTGCACTGACCTGGATGTGTCAGCAGCACGCCATTGGCACTTCTGGATGCACTACTAGCTCTTCCGGGTCAGCACAGTCAGCCATGAAGGGACCCATTTCTGCACCGCAATCAGCATGATCGGCCATGGAAGAACTGTAGGGATTGCTTCCCCTAGCGCCCCCACTCCCTGGCTCTCAGGGGGGCACCTGCACTCCTGCCTGCAGGTCCCTGCCTGTCACTTAAGCATGAAATGCTGCTATCAGGGGATGCACCAGCACTCTCAGGGGGGTACCTGCACCCCCTATGCATTGCCACTGTTATGGGCTAAATCTAAAATCCACTGTGGTCAAAGAGACCCATAATCATGTAGTGTTCCCACCCAAAGAGGTTTACAGTTTTGCCCTGCTTTCCCCACATCAGTTTTTCAAGTGCTGCATGTACAGGATTCATCTGTCCATCCTAATGGCCCTGAAATATTCTCTTTGACCCACTGGCACTTGATTTCTCAAGACCAGCTATGAAGTTTATATAGTTTAGTATGCAATTTATGTAGAAGGGAGATCATACAGGCCCACAAATACAGTCTTTTAAAATAAAATTTCAGGTCCAGGTATCAGTAACAGTCACAATACTTTTTTGTTCACATGTACTCCTTCTGCCAGGCCTTTATAGCAGTATAAGGGCTGGATTCAGGTTGGAGGGTTTTGGCTGTATCCCTCCCGCCTCAAACCTTGTCCCCACCCCCAGCAACCTGGGATAATCCACCTTACAGAGGATCCTTAAAGAACAACTTCTGCATTTACAAGCAATTTGGATACCACTATGAACATAAAAGGTTATTAAACAAAAAAGAAAATATATAAAACTTATTAAATGTAACATCTATAAAATACTTGAACTATTAAACAACACCATTACAACCAATAGCACCACAATCTCAACAGCTTCAAAATATTAAATAACTTAAATATTACTTCCCCCCAGTGTTAAATTCCCCAGCATACCCTAAAATATTACACTGGTTAAAAGAGTAAAGTGTTTAAAGTATTGAACACCAAAATATTAAATATTTTAAAATATAAAACTTTCTCAGTTTTTGGTTCCAATTTTAACTTCAAACTGCCTGCCATGGGAATTATTACCTTGTCAAACCCAGAAGGGAAAAGGAGTTTCATCCTGGGTCACTAGGGAATTTTTTATCATCACCTGTGGTCACTTAGGCTAAGTAAAAAGTCAAAAAGCCTGAAGCTGAACCAATTTCATCTTTGCAGGTTAATCTAAGATACACAGATTGAACTAACAAGCAAGTAAACTTCAGCTACATGTCTGCAGTGGCCCAGGCCAGAAGGTGGGGGGCACTAGAGCATGCTCTCTGGTTGGCTGGAGCAGCCAGCTTGATCTGTACTTGGGGGCAGCATTGTGTACAGTCCTTCTGATGCAGTTCTGGGTCTCACTAGTGAAACAGCTTCAGAAATCCTTTACTTGTCAGCCAGCCTCAGTGAGAATTCCCTCAATGGGGGATTCCACACTGGAGTCTCCCTGGGTTCTCCAGTCATAGAGCTGATCCTTTTCTTTTCACATACCTCAACTGCCCCTTAGGTGCCCTGCTACTCCCACAGACATCCACAGTGTTCCCCACAACAGTCAAGGAACTTTTTGGACTCCAACTCAACTGTCTCTTAAAATAAAAAAAAAATATTTGTATTTTTGGATCATCTACCCAGCATATTTCAGAAGTTCATAAAAGCTAATGAGACCTTTAGTGGCCTTTAGTTAATCTCTTTTTTTTTTTTTCTTTCCAGAGATCTTAAAGACAGCTATGTGGAAGTTTTGATGATATCAGAACTAGACTGGATCTTCCCCCGACATCAAATCAAATCAAAACCTTTTTTGAATCTCAGAAGTGCAGCTAAACTTCACTTATTTCTAGTACCACAAAACTCTTGTGCTTGCTGTTATCAGATGGGACATGAAAAAAACAAAATGCTTCAGGAAATGCCATCTTAGTTATTTAAGCCAGAAACTACAGGAGATCGCATAAGACAATGTGATTATGCAAAGTTTCCAGCTCAATTTTGTAATCCAAAGTGGTTCAGATAAGAAGCTTAATGTGGAGAAGGTAAAAAAAATGAAGTAAAAATGAATTCCAAAAATGTTCACAAATGGTTTCTTTTTGTTTTATGTATTTTAGTGATCACTCTTTAGTCACAATAGCTTAGTCTGCCATCAAGAAAGCATGCAAGTTAATCTTTCCAGAAGAAATGGATTTGAAAAAAATGGACTTGAACAAAATCACCATAAATTTGGTTTAGTGTCAGGTGTGCATGGTTTTAAAACTTGGACCTATCTGTATCATTTGCCCAGGGAAGCAAAACTCTCTGTCTGATGTTAAGTAACTTAATCAATCGCATGTTTTTAAGTACTTTAAAACCTTGAGCCTCTGTATCATTTTGGTTGCCCTCTTTTCTGCCTTCTCCATCTCAACAGTATATTCTTTAATTAAGAAAAGGTGACTATGATTGCAATCATGCCCAATCTGCCTGTTCTTTCTGTGATGCATCAAAATGATGTTCTCTAAATTATGTTTCCTTTCTTTATACTGGCAGAGCTCATGAATTTCATACACCAGAAGACCCTGTGCAGCTTCCCTTGAAATTTTTTTAGTCTGTGGCATTCAAAGTCCATATTTCCAGCGAAAATAGTGGCCCAGGCTATGGTAAAATATTTTATTGGTGTACCATTACCTTGCAATAACAACACTATTAATGCTTGTCACCACTGCATGCTTCCAGTATTTTGGTTTGTTCTTTTACTGCTGCTTAGCCCAGTGCTGAATGTTTAAGAGTTTTATCAGATAAATAAAACTCTCAATTTATCCTTTGGTTTGGAACATTTTATTGTATAGATCAGGGTTTAGCTAAGCTTTGCACCAGGAGGGCCAGAAAGACCAACTCGGGTTGAAGGTAGGCAGACGTTAGGACTCAGCCACTGCTGCTACTTCTCCCAACTGGTCAGCTGCAACATGGAAGAGCAAAAGCACCCATTCTGCTGGAGCCACAGAACGTTGGCTGAGGAAAAGTGCAGGAAGAGCTACCCACAGCCAAATATCACAGATTGGATCCAGACCATAGGCCAGGTCACTAATCCTTGATATATGCTATCTAGATTGTCATTTCCTCAGGTTCATCTTTGGTATTTGTCACTGTTCTCCAATTTGATTATAGAACATATACCTATATATGTGTATCTAACCATGGTTCTTATCTATACAAGTCTAGAACTGTATCATAGTATCATAGTATCTAGGGTCGGAAAGGGCCTAGAGCAGGCCATCTAGTCTGACCCCCAGCCAATGGCAGGAACGAGTGCCAGGGTCACAGGACCCCAGCCAAATACCTATCTAATCTACTCTTAAAGATGCCCAAGGTAGGAGCAAGAACAACTTCC
>JAGPOW010000304.1:52226025-52247473 GCA_030014935.1 Caiman crocodilus | reverse complement strand
GGGCATCTTTAAGAGTAGATTGGATAGATACTTGGCTGGGGTCCTGTGACCCTGGCACTCATTCCTGCCATTGGCGGGGGGTCAGACTAGATGGCCTGCACTAGGCCCCTTCTGATCCTAGATACTATGATACTATCATGTGCCTGTGATACTGGAAGCCATGATCAGCTGCTGATCTTTGCCACAGGAATGAATCAACAACACTGATATGCTCCCCTCAGCTGGGAGCAGCTGCAGCTCAGATCTTTGAACCTTCAGGCCACAGGTGGAATCAAGGGCTTCATTGCACCTCCATGGCTGGAAGCTTCAATCAGCTGATCCAGGCTCCCAGCCACTGGGGCATATCATGCACTTCTAGAGCAGGAAACTCTATCAGTTGATCCATGTTCCCAGTCCCAGGAGCACAAGATGAGCCCCCATGACTGGAAGGCCAAATCAGCTAATAATCTCCCATTCTTGGCAGCTTGCTATTTGATGATGCAGGGAGAGTCTGGGATCTTGATCCCCCTCCACTGGCAATATGGTGTGATGGGATCTGATGCTCAATCCAACAATCACACTTCCTGCCATGCATGTGTGATATGGCAGGAAGCATGATTATAAGGATCGTGCAACAAATCCCATCAAGCCTTTAACTGCCCATCTGCCAGACACCTTATAGACTAAGATGTTTATAAACCACAACATTTTATGAATTTGAATTGACTTCATCAAATGTTCTGAAAGGACATTATAAAACAGTGTCCTTTTACAGGACAGTTGTTTTACAGCATCTGTCAACTCAAGCTTACAAAAGCTTATTCTCTCTCTAGACATATTTAGTCTAGTGGCAATCAACTTTTTGCCCACTGGGCCAGATTGACCATTTCTGGTTCATCCACAGGTCAGAACTGGCTGGTGCTTCTGATCTGGTGCCTGGATGAGTATAGTGAGTACCATCTGACTGTGTGGAGGGTGGTGGGGGCAGGATAGCCCCAAAACGGGGGAAAGGCACTTTACCCAGCCCTTGGAAAAGGAATGGGGTTTGGCCTGGCCCTGTAGGAGGGACGAGGGAAGGCATATGGCTAGGTCTCAACCCTGCCTACAGGGAAGGTAGAGTGGCCAAGGCCTAACAGAATAGGAGGGGACATGGTCAAGCCCTGTGCAAGGTGGGGGGGGGGAGGGGAAGGGGCAGGGCCCGGGCCCACCAAAAGGGAAGGGAGTGTGGTCTGTCCCTTCATGGCTAGGCCTCAACCCAGCCCCACAATGGAAAGGATGCTATAACCCAGCCCTGCAGAAGAAAGAGGCTTGGCCACACCACAATCCATCCCTGCAGAAAGAGAAGGGGATATAGCCCAGCCTCAATCTAGAAGCAGTGCGGGGGATGGAGGGGTGTGGCCTGGTTCTACAGGGGAAGGGGTTACAGCCCAGCCTAGACCAGCTCACTACATGGGGCTTGAGATTTGTGAATTTTGCAGCGAGGAGTGTGGCCATATTAATGGGTACTACTTCCCTGCTGCCAAATTTTCTGACTTGTGGGGAGCTCACAGGCCAGATGTGATGGTTCCATGGGCTGCATTTTGCCTGTGGGCTGAGGTTGAGCACCCTGAGTTAGTCTATAAGGTGACCTTGCCTTCTAACATAGAAGTGCTGTCGATCCATAATGAGATGATGTGATAACATCACACCCACCCAGTTTTGACCCCCTCTCATTCCATCTCTAAATGACCAGATACTATTGGAGCAATTGGGTGTGGAATTTTGTGCTAGTCTGGAGGTCTGGATCAAGTGATACCCCTTAACTGATCTGCCACTGCACCCCATAATACAGGATGAGTGTACCCAAGAGTAAATGGGTAACAACAAAGAAATTGCCTATATCAGACATAAAATAAATGCAACGTATATTTGTCTATTTCCAGTCATAGTGCCAAATCCTGTTGTCTATTGTATATGTAATCAAATTCTTCTGAAAACCCAAGTAAACCAAGTATACATTCAAGGCTGGAAGTAGGATTGTTTCTTCAGCTAGCTTAGAAGATACATTTATTTCCTATTACCTATAGGAGTGGCTTTCAGTTCTTTTTTTGTACTTCCTAGTTTTGATCTCTTAAACATACACATACATGCATTTATGGATATCCCTTCGATATCATTTTAATTATTGTGATTATTAAAGACACTTGTGATATTTATAGCTTAAAACAATCTCCTGCTCCAACAGTCTTTTTTTGATGCCTGATTTTTAAATGCTCTGAAATGACACTGCTTTTAAATTGTTTCATTAAAAATTCCATTTATTTATATTAGTATGTAGAAAAGCACATATATCAATGTCCAAAATAAAAAATACATTAAATTCACAAGGCCAATTCCTGACATTCAGTGCAAACAGTAATTCAGAATTTGTCACAGAGTTAGCATCAGCAATAAAAGTATATAACTGCTGATATCACATTCCTTGAAGTGCATTCAGAGGTATCTACATTTTTATAGTTTAGATTTGCTTAATTTAAGAATAATCATATATTACCATATTTTAATTTTTAATCTTTACAACACTACACAAAAAAGTAAATTTTATCAGAGGAAACATATTGTGCATTTCACTGAGTTTTAGCTAACACTAAGATTTTATCAGTGTGGACATTTCTTTTTATTATAAGAATACAAAACCATGGATGCATTTTAATGCTGGAGTATGCCAATATCCCGGATAAGTAAAACAGAACCAAAAGCTAGTCATGTACATATTGACTGACTGCCACTCACCCAGAAGGCTGCTTTTATAGACTACCTTAGATTTGCACTTGTGCACAACCCAGCTATTTAAATGATCACTACATTAAAATAACTGTAAAATTACCTTCATTCTGGCAACATCAGACCTAGTTAATGGCATTTCTGACTTGCCTTCACACATTCAAAATAAATTAAATGATTCATATATGGAAGTTAGTTCAGCATTTCCCAACATTTTGGTGGCCAGCCGGAAACTGACCGCCGGGTGGGGGCACACAGCCAGCCAGACACTGACATGGAGAAGTTGCATGCAGCCAGCCGGATGGCATTTTGGGCTGCAGCCATACGCCCCATCTGTCTATGTCCACAGTAGTAGCAGGCAGGGGGTGTGGCTCCAGCCTGGCAGAGGGTGTGGCTGTAGCCCAAAATGCCACAGCACACCTGGATGTGCCTGATGGCACAACAGTGTGCCGTGGCACACCAGATGGGAAATGCTGAGTTAGCTAGACTCCTTCAAGATCATTGGCAGATGAGGTTGCAGTGCAGGTAGAACATTTTCCCAGGATATAGGAAAAAGATGGTGAGGGACAAATGGGCTGATTTATAAATAAGATCCATCCTGTTTAGGGTCATATTTTGGGATTACTTCAGACCTATCTAGTTGATTTCTTGTTTACTTTATTTTTTTGTACTCTTTGACTCTAGTATGCCGTATAATTTATTAAAGAAAAGAAAGTAACATAGAGTATAATCACCCAAATGGAGTTATATATGCTTATATAATGGTTGAATTTAGTTCCATGACTTTTAGCATTAGAACATTTTTCCTGAAAGTTAAGAATTTTAGTAATACTTTATTATAATTACAGATTGGGGGGGAAACAGTGGGTTAGACTCATTCCTTGTGTACCTCTATAAAGGTTAGAAGAGTTGCAGAAGTATGGATTTGGTCAATTTCTTTGGGCTCTAAACTGAAGATGTCCCAAGCTAGGGAAGTCCTTGAAGCTGATTTTCTTCTTGGGCTTTTAGTGAGAACTAAAAAGCTGAAAATATTTTTATATTGATTCTAACCTAAGTCAGGAAACAGATTTATAAAATCCTTCAACATAATGACAACCTCTGCAGCAGGATTACAAATCATGCCAATATACTAGGAATGAAATGTTTTGATTTATGAATCATTACTTTGCCTTAGAATATATATCAAGGGAGAATTAAAAATGTATGGATTTTTTTTCAACGAGCCTAAGGGAGTTAGAGGCCTATCTCTGATTTAATTTCAGAAGAAATCAGACACCTAACCCTTCTACATGCCTTTGAAAATGACAGCCTATGTAGCAACTACTCAAAGTACTGTAGAAATGTTAGTTGCTAGGTGCCTCTGGGTTAAACAGATATTACTATACCCTTTTATTAATGGATGCTCTTAAGTATTAAAATGTTACAGGGCAACTGTCAAATGGAATCAGTGGTTTGGACATACATCTAGAAGTGTAAGTAAGATGTGGATATCTAGCTATTTCCAAAGCTGGGTACACCTAAACTGTGGGCTCTCTGGAAATAATTCTGCAACAGACTATGGTTTTGTTGTAATATTTTTGGTTTAAATGTGTTTATGTCGCAACAATATTGCATGCTACAGTTTCCCTAGCCACCATGTACACACAAAAAGAACGATTAATAGAGTCTTGATTATCCCTGTGCTGGGATGAGACAAGATGCATCTCCGGCAACAAAGAGCTGTATCCAGGAAGAATTTAGGAGGTTAATCACGTAATCCCCAATCTTCATGATAATTATAGGTTATAAAAGCATTATATTCTATGGGACTTTTTTCCAACAATATAGTACCTATAGTGGGTACTGTGGTGACTCAGATGCATTCCATAAGTCAAATGCAGTATAAACAGGTGTATTGTGTGTCCTTTTTCTGGCTCTATTTTGTATTGAGGTATACATGCTTGGATCAAGTTAGAGCAAGTTATTTTCTAAGGTGTCATCCTGCCCTGCCTTCTCCCTAAAATATTATTATTATGACCAGGGATCCTCATTTTCCCTGATAAAAAAAATCAGAAGTTCTCTGATAAACACCCCCCCATACATGATTAAATCCTTGGTAAAAGGTAAAAGTCATATTTTTCTCTGTTTTTTTTTTTCCCCATGGGAAATGGAAAACCCAGATCTCTGATTATCAGTTACATATTTTTTGGCTGTACCTCCATATTGAAAATATGGCAATCACAGCTTAGTCTATTTTGTGCTATTTAATTCAGCCTCTGCTTCAAGAAAATTGAAACAAACAAACAAGCAAGCAAAAAGAGTCTCAAACTTTAGCAACAGATATTGGACAAAGTATTTTTCAGTGTTTCATGTGCAGTTACGTCAATAATACTCTGTATTGTAATGATATATGGTATGTGAGTGGCTTGGGATTAATTTTTTGTTTAAAATCTTTTCAGCAGAAGTATCGAAAGGTTAACACTTAGAAAACACATTTCTCTACTCACTTGGCATAAACGAGAAATTCAACTACCCCTTGGAATTGGCACTTTTTCTTTGGCCCATATGGGCAATGACTTCACTAGAATAGCTATTCTTTACTCCCTCTTTTGAAGGACACTTACACTGATTTATTAGGCAAATTAAATTCCCACATGTCAAGACAGAAGTTTAATTCTTATTTTAAGTTAATCTTTTCTGTCGTCTAGAGCAGCAGCAACCTATTCCCTTAACAACAGGTGAAAAAGTTGTGGCCAATCAACCATTTCAGCATTCCATCATCAATGCATGTCTATGATCACTTGGCTCTCCACACTCATGTCAATTTGTTAGGTTTTCACTTTTCATTCTGTCCACTTACAAACTGACAAGCTGGTTGAAATAAAGCACAAGTGTTTAATGAAGCTGAGTTTAAATGAGCAGCCTGCATAATTTATCAAACATCATCATTTTGGCAGGAAGTCCTTTCCCTGATAATGGTCTCTTGCACCTATTGCCACAAGAGATTGTTAAATAACATAGATGGACACAATTCAATTTGAACAGCCTCAAACATATGGATTTTTGAATGAGAAGAGGATAGGTCAGAGCCTGGAGAAGTAAAATGCAAATACTACTACAAACTTTTGGAGATTGTATATGCAGATCAGAATATTGTGGCCTGGGCTATTCATTATTGAACAATATTTTTATTCTGATTGTACAATAAACTTTTTTACTGAAAGGGGAAAACATACTCTTTAACTGCCAAGGAAAAAGTTTGTCTTCAGTTTTAAAATATTTGACATTCTTCTTTAAGACTGCCCTGTTGTTGTAAGTGCACATGGCATTTATTTAAATGTCAGGATACAAGATATGTTTCTAGAATCCAAGCAGAACTTCTTTTGCAGAAGCAAAATTCCAGCAAATAATTTTTTAGTATGAACTGTCTAGATAGATCACTAAAGACCTTTGCACAGTTAACATCTGTGAGTGACCAGCTGAGAGACTAATGAAGTCATTTGAAATAGGAAATTAAAAACCATGGGGATAACATGGTAAGTGTCTCTTGGGGAGACATCACATGCTCTTTGTAAAGATGCTGATTTGTAGATAGCAACTCAAATTTTCCATTACATGCCAAACTCTGCCCATTTTTCTGTCGTTTATTATACTCTCCTACAAACTCATGCAGTAGGGCTATATTGATCTGAGAAGGAAGCAAAAATTTCTTAGTCCAGGTACCAGATTGGTGGTCTGGTTATGGCAGGAAATGATGAAGAATTATGAGTATGATAATAACAAAGATTTGTTATGTTTTTCCAGCTGCAAAAAAATCTGATTCTCTCTCCTTTGTGGGTTAGCCATCCTTATATCCATTCCTCATTAACAGCACAGCTTCCTCCTCATACAAATATTCTTCCCTCATGTAAACATTGCTAGCATCAAGCATGTACTTGTCATACTCCACTTGATTTTTCCAGTATTTGGTTTGCTAATACAGGCAATCCTCAGACTTATGATGCAATTTGTTCCTGAAAACTGCGTTTTAAGTCAAAACATTGTAACTCGGTACCAATTTTCCCATCGGAACAATGTTATAAATGAGGGGTTTGGTTCCTTTACCACCCTCGAGACAGCTGCCTCCAGCTGGTAAGTCTGCACTTCAGGTGGGTGGTAGAAGGCCCTGGGAGTGGTAAGCCCAGGTAGTAGCTTAACTGTGCATTAGCTACTGCACAGTACCACTTATGTAGACATTGACCATGATCAAATTTGCTGCCTGTCAGCTACACCAGCAGAGGGCCAAATGGGACAAGGGTGTTTCCAGAGGGTTTCCACAGGAGCTGGGAGCTGATGAGCACTGGGATAGAGTTGTTCTCTGCCCCACCCTTCATCCCCATCTCTGCATGGCTCCTAGCTCCCCACAGGAGCTGGGAGCCATGCAGCACCAGGACTGGGGGGGCTCTGTTTCTCCACTCAGTCGGGGCTGGCTGGGAGTTGTCCCACTCCTGGGGCACCTGTCACCAAGCCCCCAGCTGGGCAAGGATTCCCGATTCAGAAGGGGTATAGGTTGTATCCATGTTGGTCTAAGGACATAGGCCAGTGGTTCCCAACATTTTTGCCACAGCTTGCTGCTGGGAGTGGAGGGCAGCAGTGGCCCAGGTGCAGGGGAGCTCCATCACATGGCACAGCTCATCCTTTGTGTGCAGCACTGCCAGAACTGCCCCTGCAACCCTCATTTGGGTCATGATGCTAAGGTTGGGAACTGCTGACATGGGCAGACAAGGTTCTTTGGGTAAATCTGATACCTTTTATTAGAGCAAATCAAATAGTTGGAAAAAATTCTTCCTTACAAGATTTTGGGCACAGACACTCTTCATCAGGCTGAGGAAGTATCTATAGTTGGTGTGTGCTCTTCCTGCATGGAATGAATAGTGAAGAAGCCAGAGGCTGGTATGTGTGCAAGATAGGCAGTCAGTGACAATGTAAATTGAGGACTCAATGGGCGAGAGAGAGGTTGTGTGGGGAGGGGAATGAATGTAGCTGATAAATAGTGGAGAGATACCTGGGAGTCAGATATTAGGTGGGTTATAATGTGTCATAGATTCAGTGTCTATATTTAGTCCATGATTTTTTGTATCCAATAGATTGATAAAGTGAAGTTTGTAGGCTTGTCTGTGAAAGGGGTTTTGTAAAATCCCTTTGAGGATTAGAACTGAGAGATTGAAGAGAGAGTGGTTTTCATAGAAAAATGTGCCCCCACAGATAAGTGGGGGGTTTTGTCTTTGATAGATTTCTGGCGTGCATTCATTCTGGTTCACAGCTGTTTTTGGTCTCTCCTACCTATTTACCATCGGGGCATTTGGTGCATTCGATGAAACCTATTACATTTCTTGAGGTGCACCTGTTGATCCAGGAATGTTGATGGTTCTCCTGTGGGGAGTAGTAATTGTGAGAGTGGTAAAGATATATAGGCAGGCTGTACATTTCCTGTCATGGCATGGTCTGGATCCATTTAGTGTATTTTGTGCCATAGGAAGTTTGCTTCCAGTGATGAGGTTAGCGAGGTTCAATTCTTGTTTAAAGGCTGGGATGGGTGGTTTTGGGAAGATTTCTTTAAGTATTAGGTCTTCTAGTATGGGTTGCAATTGTTTGAGGATTTTCCATATAGGTTCCAGGAAGGGGTGATATGTCATAACCAGTGGTGTGCAATTCATGGGGGTTTTCCCTCTGTACTGCAGCATTTTTTTCACATAATATCTAGATGGCTCATTCAAAGTGTGAACTATCTCTCTGGAGGAGGGTCGTTGTTGAGTCAAAGCCTTTTTGAGATTTGTGAGGTGGCAATCCCAGGTGTACTCAGCACAAATTTGGTGGTATCGAAGGGTTTGGCTGTATATTATAGCTTTCTGAGCCCTCCAATCCACTGAATTTGCACAGAGGAGAACACTGTTACCCCCAAAAGCTGTTAGCACTGGTTATTCTAACCCTTTTGTGGCTCATCGCACAACACCCCTAGCTACCTCATGCTCACCACTTCAAGCGACCACACAACAGTATTTGCACAACCAACAGCACCTCTGTAACATCACAGCATCCAGCTTTAACTCAATTTGTGCTATGAAGTTTCATGCCACCCCAGCCATTACAAACTACTGGTAATCCATTCATTCCCAAAAGTAAACTACTAGTTCAAGGTCCTCGTCTCAACACACTGGATTCTGAAGAGCAAGGAGTGCTCAAGAAAGAAAAATGCAAATTATTTATTTGCTAAATCATAAAAAAAAATCAGTGGAACCCTGTTCTGAACCCTGAAATCCTAAAACATTTGAAAAACACCTAGTAGGAATGTATTGATGCTCTGCAAGTTATTTTAACAATTCTCCTCAGCTGTGCTGGCAAACTGCTGCTCCAGGAATATTTGCACTTTTAGCCTGACATTCTGTGGGAGGACATGTTTCTCTTAAATTCTCAAATAACAGGCAGCCCTCCTATGGCATCCTTGAAGAATACATAGTTTAAAAGTGGAACTGCAACTTGAAGGCTACCCCTTTTTTTTGAAAATAGATATCTCTTCTGACCCTTTATGAGCTGGACCAGGGAAATATTCCCCAATACACCCATGGGTTGGGGAACAGAGACATGACTTGCTAGTATCTGAAAACCTGTGCCCCAGACATCTACCCAGCATCCTCCTCATCTACCCCCCACTCAGTAATCATTGGAAGGGAGATAGCTCTCCAGGAAGTATATGAAGTAGCCTCTTCCCTTGAACTAGCCCCTTCCCACAGGTCCCAAGAAAGGACCTCGGGTGTCCCAAAAACATGCACAGACAATGATAATTCACTATGGTTTGGGTCCATCCAGTGAGACTTTGAAGAAAGAATTAAAATGTATTTTTCCTGTAAGGGGAGTATGAAATAAATTACCATTTGTTGCATTGCCCACCTTACAGATGTAGTACCTATGTTTCTGAGATTTTCAAGATTATATATACAGGCAGACACTGACCTGTCTGCCTCCAAAAAGGAAAATCCTAGGGGACCTGGTAGCTTTCCTAGTGAGACAGGCCACAGCTGCTGAAAAGTGAAGGGAACACTTCTAGTACTATTAGAACTGGAGTACCATGATAGTGGGATGAGGGGTCATCAAGACAAGATGAGCAGCACCTACACAACCCAAAAGAATTAAAGCAGGCAAGATATCACTACTGCAAATGATACTGTTGACATCATCAAGGATGGTGTCCAACAGGATAGAGACAATGAAATATTTACCCCAATGTAAGTAGAAGTGTTTTAAACATAAGGCATTTTAAACTATTATTATTATCCTTTCAGAACTTATGCAAGGCTTATCATCAGTCTATTTGAGGAATCTAGACTCTATATATGAGAATCCCAGATTTTTTAGTGTTTTTCTTGTTTGGATATAGATATAATGTATAAATATTACTTTTTTTCTAACTAGATTGTACCACTACAGTGCAACTTCATAGACCCAGATGCTTTAAAATTAAACAACTGTATGAACAGTGGGTTTTGTTATTTTTATAGAACGCTTTGTTTTCAAGAAAATATGCTATTATCTGCAATTCTGAAATGATTAGATTTATGCTAAATACCGAGTTATTGCAGATGGAATCTTAGAAAGACAGAGAAATCAAGGATTATAATTATAGTTATAATTATATATAATGATATGCAGGCTATTCCCTTAATACTCAGATCCTTCATTGAGTAAGTGGGGCACAGCACACCTTTGTCTCCTTTGGGACATGACATTTCAGTAAATGGAGCCTTTGAGAAATGCTGGCAGATACTTAGGTAAATACTAGACCATTTATTTTGGCATCACAGGCTTTTTTTTCCCCCTCACCAAAATGAAGCACTGTAGCACAGTCTCCTTGAGAACATGACGTAACAAAAAGAATAATTTGTCTAGTCCCAAAGGTGACTTTTCAAATGCTATTTAAAAAATCTGCTGTAGGGATAAGGAGACATAATGAAGCAGGGAAGCCAAATGAAGCTCAGCCCACACACTACAGCATATTTGATTTAGAAAGTGAAAGTTCACCTTTCCTGTCAGGAGTTCTGCTCACATGAAAATAATGTGCTGCGTTTTTTCCATTTCCCCTGTTTGAATGCAGGAAAGTTCTGTTTCTTCACAATAAAACAAGAGTTTCCTTTGGGGGTTATGACTTAAGGTTATTATTCATATTGCAGGAGCACTCAAAGGCTTCCACCAGGATTAGAACCCATTGAGCTGGATATTGTATAAACACACAGGGCAATAAAGTGTCCATACCAAAGAGCTTAACATTTGACGTGACATCTTGCAAAACTAAAATAATAGATAAATTACATGTTAGTTAATATACACTGTAATATATGATTTCTGTATAGAGGCTAAAAGACTCCTCTGACTATATTTATTGCAGACCATCTCTATCCATAAAGTAATCTAGAAGACTGACCTCTTGTATCCCACATACCACAAAATCTGTGGCGATATTGGTACTCTCATAAGATGCAAAGGTGTCCATGTGGGTGCTGGGGTTCATGTTTGCATGGCAGCACAGCTCACTCAGGAAGACATGGTGCTAGTTAATCCATAATGACAGGTACATTTTAAAAAAGCCTATTCTGTTTTAGCCATAAGGGAATAAGAGCCGGAGGAGCCAGGAACTGCCAGGAAATTTTATAATTAGATTTGTGCCTTGCCCCTAATGCATTTTGTCCAGAGTACCTGCTTCCCAACATTGAAGCCCTGTGCCCAGTCCCAAAAGTACATATTCTAGTAGTGTAGGTTGTAGCCATGTTGGTCTAAGAACATAAGCAGACAAGGTTCTTTGGGTAAATTTGTTATGAGATCTTTTATTAGACCAACTTAAATAGCTGGAAAAAATTATTTTCATTTTTCTTTTCAAAGATATCAGATTCACCCAAAGAAACTTGTCTGTCTATTCGAGTCTTTTGAATAGGTCCTCTGTAGTGTAGTGGGCAGATATCTAGCTGATCCTGCTGTTACCCTTTGTAGGTCTGGGGTATTGTGACACAGACAAGTCTATGTTTAGAAGATGACAAAGTGAAACAAAATGGGGGGGGGGGAAGAGAAATCACAATTGTCAGTTTCCAGTCTTTTGTTACATTTTCTTCCTGTATCCTAACAGTCTGCAACTCTAACGAAGCAATATGAAACAAAAGTAAACCCAAAAATAAGCATAGCAATCTATGTCTTCCCAGATCTTATACCTGGCTCTACACTACGTCTCTTCTCCCAAGAGCGACTGCATTATTCAAAGAGTCTGAACATCTGCCCCAATCATCTCAATGCAGAGAAGCTCTCCTTTGTGGGATTTCAAATGATCTTCTGGTACATATAGGAAAAAGTCTAAAATGGGGGTAATGGGACCGCACACAAGAACACCATGCATGCAGTCAGCTCACTGAATCCATTTTTGTACACAAACTTGGTGGAAGTTTATTTAAAAGTGCTTGAACATAAAAGAGCTCGAAGATAACTATGTAAATCCTGGGGGGAACTGTAGTACTATGGCATCAGCAACTGAGGCCTTGGCTGCAGCATGACACAATCTAAAATGATTCGGGAGGCAGGGAGGGGAGGAGGGGAGGGAGATAACTAAAGAGAAGAGCAGCCTCATCCTAAAAATTATTTAGGCAAAAATGTTCTGCTTTTCTTGCTCTTCAACTCCCACATCAGCCACCCACAGGACTCACTTATTATGGCACAATTTAGTCACGCAGTGACTACTGACCTTCATCTACAATGACTAGGCAGATAATCAAAGAGAGACGCATTTTATCTTCTGACCTCCTCCGCCAGCATTTTGTCTCTCAAGATTTTCCAACATTTGATTCCATAAGGTTTTTCCATGCTTTTATGGTAAGTCTTATGGTCAGCTACAAGAACTAGAGGTCATCTTAGGTTTTACTCTGTCCCTGTCAAGATTTAAAAAATGATATAACTCCTGCTATTTTATACAGTTAATTATTAGAGCTGCTTAAAACAGTAAAAGCTGAAAACAGTAAATTCTACCAGTAAATGCACAAAGCTGGTTTGTGGAAAAACCTAAACTAATTTAAGCCCAACATTATCTAAGGATGGGGGAAACAATTGACACTGTTTTCTCGTCCTATGGAGAGCAAGACAGGGGAGGTACCTAGTTGTTGGTGTCATATCTTAAAGAGGACAGAACACCGATTAGTACTCTCAATGCCTGGGAATAAATGATCATAAAGACAACAACGTTTTCACCACTGTATACCACTGAACTATTTTCCAGGTACCTGATTCAGCTTCCATGGAGGTCCATGAGAATATTTCCATTAATAGAATAACAGGAACATTGTACTAGAGAGACTTTTGGGATCAGCAAAGCCAGTTCACTTATCACACACAACTACATCATGCATTTATAGAGAACAATCATGTTTCCTTTTAGCTTTCCTTTCCTTAGGCTCAACCAGCCAAGTTCTTGTAGTTTCCTGACACAAAATAGGCCCTTCCACTCATGATTTATAATGCCCATTAATTTCAATTGGATTTGGATCAGGAATAGGTGCAACTCACTGGAGATGGTACTGTAAGAGAAAGGTTGCTCTGGCACAAAACATTGTCATTGATCACATAGTTAATCTGATGGCCCAAAGGGCATTCTATCTAATAAATATGTTGGGAAATTTAAGCTGTAGTGCTCTTTGAAGCATGGGCTGTGTGTTTCCATGCTTTTGTGCAATGTCTAGTCATATAACACTATTATCTACAATAATAATATATGGGATGCAACTTTGGTCAGTAAAAATAGGAAATGCTGAACTTCTTTAACTCTTTTAACTTTTATTAAAGTCAGTAGGAACTGAGGACATCTTCCAGAACTTCTTAATATCCGCCTCCTGATTGCACATAGCATATGTCATGTGGCAATGCCTGGGGTAAGATTCCACATTAAAAAAAAATACCAAAGGACAAGACAACCACAGGGTAAGATATATTTCTGGAGACTCCCCTAAACTCCCTAAAATGCTTTCCAGAAAGTCTCACAATTTATTTTCTATATTTTATCTGAATTTCTAGCCTTCTAACAGAGGAAGAATGCTAAGGGTAATTACAACAAAAGTTAAATAAAATGTAACTGCAAAAAAGTACAAGCAAGAAAGGTTGAAATGTAGAAACCATCATACTTTTTACTGAGGTAAGGGAAGAGTTTTATCCAGCAGAGGCTGAAAGAAATGTTTTTAAACTGTTGGTATGTCATAATGCTAAATAAAAAGAGTTCAACTAGTTGTTTATCTGATTTTGGAGTGGGAGGGTAAAGTTTTTTCAGTTGTTCCTAACAGCATTTTTCCCTATCCAATTTCTCCTCCTTTTACCTGTGTGAGCTGCCAGGTGTCAATTTCAGAATCTACAACCATGATTTCATATTTTGTCTCTTCTTAAAATCAAGACAAGTACCCCAGAAACCTGATCTTCCAACTGTTAAAGAGCTAAGAGCTCTCCATCTGTTGAGACGGTTCAATGGAGCTGGAGCAGTCTCCATTTAGTTTGTCCTTCCAAAGTCAGGAATGTGATTATTCTATAATTCTCTCACCTGATTAATTCTTAACTATGAACATAATTACACTCTCCAGAAGGTAAATCACTCTTATAAATCAGTTGCTGCTGACAGTTCACTATTCTGTACTCTAGCACACTGCAGCGAAGTCAGTCTGAGATTGCAGAAAGGGAGATGTTTTAATGCATGCATCCATTACAGAATATCTATTCATTAATGAATTATAGGCAACAAGATATTGCAAGCAAAACAAAAGAGCAAAGACAAAGTAAAGGGCTTGTAAATCCTTCATTTACAACAGATTTTTTTCCTATTAAATATAATAAAGAGATAATGTGGTGTGGTCTTAGACAATCTGCAGTCACCTCTGTCCTTCTGGCAAACTGAGGTGAATTAACTGCTCTGCACACATGACCAGTAATTCAAGTTCATTTCTCTGGGTGATTTGGTTGTTGTCCATAGAACTGGCTCCATAGCACAAGACTAATAAAAAGGCTCTAATACAAGAAACCTTTCCCAATCTGTACTCCCTTTTCTTCCCCCAATATTTAAATATTTGTGAGCTTGGGATAACGCAGATTTGCTATAAAGGGTAAGTACACACAGTCAAAAAGTCCAAGGCTGTATTAATTCAGCCTTTGCAAGTTAGTCTAAACTGCAGACATTAAACTGAAAAACAACTGGACACACATTTCATTTTGATTCAAGGAATGCAGTCACATGCCTGCAGTGGCTCAGGCCAGAAGCCAAGAGGTGTTAGAGCATGACTCTCTGGCAAGTAGCCAGCATGGGCTGTGTGTTCACTTCCTCTTCCTGGTGCCCCTGAGGTCTCTGAAATTTGCAGTTTAGACTTACAGCAGCAGGACCCTTCCTGATTCCAGGCAGAGGCAGGGGCTGCTTCCAGGTGCCTTTGGGATTTGTAGTCCACAGTCACAGCCAATAGTAATTTTGAGCAGAGGAATGAGTATTTCCCTGGCCCCAGGCCCCAGCTGACATTTGCCTGGGGGGGCAGGAGCGCAATCCCTGCCTCCCTCCCAGCCCACCCTTCTGGAGCAGATAGCACAGCACAGCCAGCCCAGGGCTAGAAAGCATGTTGGGATGCTGTGAGACTGTGATTTAACTTGTACCAGGAAGGGGTTTGGGACAGGTTTCATAAACCAGTTTGACTCAAATCAGTTAAATCTGATATCACATTCAACCAGGTTTATCTTAAACCAGTTTTAGCTATTTTGAAACTGGTTTATGTGCATAGAACTTCTGTTCTGTTACAAGTTTAAACCAGTTTCTGATGACTAAAACCAGTTTATATGTAACTTCTGTCCCTAGCCAAAGTGTCTTTCTAAAATAAGGCAGCATGCAAGCTTAAGATGTGGCTCAAATTCTATCTTAGGGAGGAAGAACTGAGCTGTGGCAAAACTAAGCCTTGTAAGCGTGCATAACAGGGAAGGTGAAGGCAGCTTTCCCTGCCTCATTTTCACATGCTAGGATCAAGAATTAGGATCTTAATCTAGTGCTTTAGTTCATCTCAATATAGTACTTGCCACATGAGAACAGATTAATGGTCCTTATTCCTAACATCCTAAAAGCAGCCTCTACCAGATGTTTTAGGTGAGAGGAAAGAAACCCTAATACAGCTGGTTAATTGTACATTACTATTAGTAAGAGTAGCAAAGGAGTTTCTACTTGACTTCAGCAGGTGATTAATTTCTGCTCTTAAACACAAGCCATTGTAACTGAGCACCTAAACTATAGACTCTAACTTCAGGGGCTATTTTGATTCATCTTTAGTAATAGTAAAATTCTTATAATTTTATTGTGCAAAATCTCTTACATGCAGTTATAGGTAAGAGTTGAGGTTTTGGCTTCAGAATCCAATAGTTTTGTTTTATCAGGCATCCAAGAAAATTCTGTCACGAGAAGAAAAACTGTGGCATTCATGAGATAATATGCTGAACCTAAACATCATTATTGGCCCTCCTCCTAACACTCTGAAATCACCTTCTTCTTATTTAGCGATCTAGATTAGAAGGAAATGACTGGCAAGTTAGAGCCACCACTCTCTGCAACAAAGTCTCCTTGAAATCCTGATAAAATTATTTTGCACATTTGCCCCATTTTACATTAATCAGTCCCTCATCTTCATGGTAGCAAAAATACCAGGAAAGTCAACATGCTATAGGAACCTAGGTTATGCAGGAATATTATGGAAGCATAAAAGTCCAATGCAAATACCCTCATCTTCCAGAAATCAGTACAGATCCCACTGACTTTATGGTGTGGAGGGTAATGACCTCTCCCTGCTTGTAGAGGGAAAAATATAAAAAGTGATTACAAAAAAGGACTACTACATTTTGAAACTAACTAAGAGCACCCTTTAAGAAAGTGTTTCCATTGGTGACTTGATCCCTTCCATGTATATTTAGATAATTAGTTCCAAAAATCCTGCATTTGGGAGTTCCAGAGATCAATTTTGTACTGTGTAAATTATATTTAGTCTTAGCCGTTCAAATTTTTTTCACTATGCACCCACTGTTGACTTTCATTATAGAGATTAAAAAAGCTTTTGATTTGGATTCTCTATATATGTATTACATTCTCTTCCTCACAACATATCTTTTTTCTCCACTTGTCCTCAGAAAACTGAAAATGGGCTTTCAAATCTTTCCTGATGTAGAATAACAAAGGTCACAAATTCCTCTATTGTTTTTGTTGCCTTTCTCTGGGTCCTTTGTATTGCTGAAAATAGTGAAATAAAAAATTGCAATGAGATAATGAACATTTTGAAAAGAATATTTTAACAAATAAAGCCAGATTCACCCTGAAGTCAATGCAGTTACACCAGTGATGATATAGTCAATCACTGTGTATAAGTGTCATGTTTACAGAAGTATAGTGAGTATGAATCTCCAAACAAACAAAAGCAAAATAAATATTATTTAAGCTGATTCTAGGAAACTATAACATACATAGGATACGAACAGATTTTCAATGAGGCTTAGTATTTCAGTGGATGGCCAAAAGAGATAAGTTTCAAAGAATTAAATTGCCTCTTAAGATAAAACATCTAGAAATTTCAACTGTCCATGCCTTATTTTTAGTTTATCTACTCTTGTTTTACAATCATAGAATGATATTTAAGTCTTGGATCCACAAAGCAGTACAACTTGTGGAAAAGAGAAGAAATAGTTACTTTTTATGTATACATAATTTTTACTGACCTTAATATGTTTTTCTGCTAGAAACTGATACCTCTTTCTGCCAAGTACTTCTGCAAGATTTTTTTCCTGTAAGCTTTGGGGTATCTCTAAAGAACAGTCACTTAATTCATTTTTTAGCTGAGTAAATTAGTGTCAAGCTTCACTAGTATAGATACTACTGGTACTAGAGCAACCAAGTTTAAAGATGGCTGGGGTATCCCAGCACTACATTGTGGTCACTGCTGCAATGACTTTAGTATATGCCTACACATATTGTTCATGAACATGAACAAGTCCATGGGGCCAGATGGGACGCACCCAAGGGTGCTGAGGGAGTTGGCTGATGTCATTGCGGAGACATTGGCCATCATCTTTCAAAATTCATGGTGACCAGAAGAGGTACTAGATGATTGGAAAAGAGCAAGTATAGTGCCCATATTTAAGAAAGGGAAAGAGGAGGATCCAGGGGGCTGCAGACCAGTTAGCCTCACCTAAGTCCCTGAAAAATCATGGAGAAGATCCTCAAGGAATTCATTTCTAAGTACTTGGAGGTGGAGGTGATTAGGAACAGTCAGCATGGATTCACTAACAGCATGTCATTCCTGACAAACCTGAATGTCTTCTATGGCAAGGTGACAGGTTCTGTGGTTGGGGGGAGACTGGTGGATGTGGTATACCTTGATTTTAGCAAGGCTTTTGATATGGTCTCCCACAATATTCTCACAAGCAAGCTAATGAACTACGGGCTAGATGAATGGACTGTAAGGTGGATAGAAAACGAGGGTAGAGCATCAGGCTCAGAAGTTAGTAATCAATGGATTAATGTCTAGTTGTCACCCAGTACCAAATAAAGTGCCCTAGGGGTCAGTCCTGGGGCTGGTTTTGTTCAATATCTTGAAAGATGTCATAGAGTCCATCCACACCAAGTTTGTACCAAGCTGTGGGGAGAAGTAGATATGTTGGAGGGTAGGGCTAGAATTCAGAGTGACCTAGACAAATTGGAAGATTGGGTCAAAAGAAATCTCATGAGGTTCAAGAAGGACAAGGGCAAATTCCCGCACTTAGGATGGAACAATCTCATATACCAGTTCAGGTTCGGGGCTCACTGGCCAGGCAGCAGCTCTGCAGAAAAAGACCTGGGGGTTACAGTAGACAACAAGCTGAATATGAGCCAGCAGTGTGCTTTGTTGCCAAGAAAGCTAACAGCATACCCGGCTGCAGTAGTAGGTGTGTTGCCAGTAAATCAAGGGAAGTGATTATTCCCCTCAGTTTGGCACTGGTGAGGCCACATCTGGAGTAATATGTTCAGTTTGGGCCCTCCACTACAGAAAAGATGTGGACAAATTGGAGCAGAGACTGAAAGAAACATTTTTAAAGCTGTCAGTTTATCATAATGCTAAACAAAAAGAGTCCAACTAGTTGTTTATCTGATTTTGAGGGGGGTTAAAATTTTTTGAGAGAGAGTCCAGCGGAAGGCAACAAAAATGGTGAGGGGGCTGGGGCATATGACTTATGAGAAAGGATTGAGGGAACTGAGTGTTTTTAGCCAAGGTAAGAGGAGACAGAGAGGGGACTTAATAGCAGTCTTCAACTACCTGAAGGTGGATTTGAAATGGGGTGGAGCTAGACTCTTCTCAGTGAGGGCAGAGCAGTGGTCTCAGAACAAGGAGTAATGGTCTCAAGTTGCAGGAAAGGAAGTTTAGGTTACACATTAGGAAGAATTTTCCCACTATGAGGGTAGTAAAACACTGGACCCGGTTACCCAGAGAAGTTGTTGCATCTCCTTCCTTGGACATTTTCAAAACCCAGCTAGACTAAACTTTGGCTGAGATGATCTTGTTGGGTATGATCCTGCTTTGAGCAGGGGGTTGGACTAGGTGACTTTTTGAGGTCCCTTCCAACCCTAAATTTCTATGATTGTATGATATATGTATACACATTTTATATTTGGATATTTAGTTTCATATTTTTAAGTTTATCTTCCAATACACAAAGTATATCTCTATAAGCTTTTGAATGGGTCAGGGTACAGATACTGTGGACAGGAGACTGTGTAAGCTGCTTTGGGGGAGTTTTCTACAGCTTTACCTTCTGTCCTAGGTCACTCATACAATTTTCATCTACTTTTAATGTAGTTGGGAGTTCCTGGTAGTGGCATACTTAAAACTGTTATCATTTGATCCAAAGCCCTTTGAGGTCTATGGAAAAATGTTGTGGAGAATAGAAACTTTGGTAGTGGACATAGGTTACTGGAAAGTGTTTTGGAGATGGATTTCATTTCAGGCACTCAGAAAGCCATTTAAAATTATTTGAACAGGTATCAGAGCATTTGGATCATTATGTAGACTGGGTCTGCAATCAGGTTCATATCTCGATCTAGGCTCAAGTACCAAAGCAACACCAACCACACACACATTTATGCTTAAAAATCCAGTCAGAATTTTCAAAATTCTGATTTTAGATTTTAAAAACAGGGTCAGTAATTCATTTTAAATCATTTTTTCACCATTTTAAAAAATAGTCCTAGGTTACAGTCAAGGTTTTAGTTTTTGTCTATGCAGTCCTCTGGTCTTTTATAGGCTTTGCAATGTGAGAAAGAAATTTCTAGGAAATACTTACTTGACAATCCATAAATATACAAGTTCAAAATTATCCTTTTTCCCTTTTACTCAAACTCTTTCATAGATAAATGCCAAGAAGAAGCAGTAGATATTTACAAAAAATGAAGCTATAGATTGCTTTCCTCCTCAGCACTCAGAAATCTTTTATAGATCCTGTGTTTCTTATTAAAACATATGTTTTTCCCTTTGGATAAAAGATGTATTTGTCCCACAGCCCAGTGGGAACCAACCTTTTTGGCAGACATGCCACAAATTAGCCCTACAACATTTTTAGGCATGTCTACACATGCAATTAATGCACCTGAATTTTCTATGCAGAAAATTCAGGATCTTTAAACCAGTCCCTGGCACATGTCTACACATGTGCCCCCATCAGGAGCAAATTGAGTTCAACAGCAGTAGCCCAATCCAGGGCTGCTCCTACCCTTCTCTGTCCCCCTGCAGCAGCCAGGGGGAGCTCTGTTGCCCCAGGTGCCAGCCCCTGATTAGCAGAGCTCCAGAGGGGGGCTCCAGAGGTGGGGGAGCTGTCCAGGCTAGGCAAGCAGCTCCATCCTAGCTGAAGGGAGATCAGTCTGGCCCTGAGTAGAGGGGAGAGGTGGGAAGCTCTTGCAGTTCCTGGGAACCTGCCTCCCAGCCATCGTGACCCGATTTCTAAGCATCAACCTCTTTACCTATCCAGAGATAATAGCATTCTACCAATTTTTAAAACTTTCAGTCCAATAATAATACTGTTGATGATTTAGAGTTAGTCAAAATTTATTAAAATAACCTTTAATATAAGTACAGGGATGTAGGTTATAGCCGTGTTGGTCTAAGGACATAGGCAGACCAAACAACAACAGCGCACCAGAATGAATGCACACCGGAAATCTATCAAAGACAGAAACACCCAATTACCGGTGGGGGCACATTTCTCACAAGAAAACCACTCTTTCTCCAATCTCTCAGTCCTGATCCTCAAAGGAAACTTACACAACACTTCTCAGAGACGAGCCTATGAACGCCACTTCATCAACCTCCTGGATACTGAAAATCATGGACTAAATATAGACATTGGATTTATGACACATTATAACCTGCCTGACATCTGACTCCCCAGGTAGCTCTCCACTTTCACTGACTCCTTAATCTCTCCACTTTCACCCACTGACTCCTTAATCTACATTTTCACTGACTACCTGTCTTGTATGCATACCAGCCCAGCCCCTGGCTCCTTTACTTTTCATTCCATCCAGGAAGAGCACACACCAACTGCAGAAACTTCCTTAGCCTGATGAAGGGTTTTTGAACCCAAAAGTTTGCTTAATAATTGTTTTCCAACTATTTAAGTTGGTCTAATAAAAGATATCAGATTC
>JAGPOW010000304.1:52165476-52216565 GCA_030014935.1 Caiman crocodilus | reverse complement strand
CACCTTCCAGTCCTCCGGCACTTGTCCAGAGCTCCAAGAGAGCTTGTATAACCGAGCCAAGGGCTCAGCGATCACCCCCGCCAGCTCGCTCAGCACCCTCGGGTGTAGGTCATCCTGGCCTGCCGACTTAAAGACATCCAGCCCTTCTAGAAAGACATCCAGCCCTTCTGATTCTTTGCAACAGAAGAATTGCTCTACTACAAGTAAAAGCTAAGAGCTGGCATTTTCTGAGGGGTGCCTTGAATCTAACAATGGGTTCCCTGAATCTAAAAAAGTTGAGAACCACTGCTGTAGGAAATTAGTCCCAGATTTTGAGTATTGCCTTCTCATACCTGGCAGAAATTAGAGCTATAGGTAGACTGCTCACAGAGTAATGAGAAATCCTGCAGAGGAATTAGGCCCATAATAAGTAATGAAAATCAAATAACCTGCCAGCCCTGTCTGAATTTGGAAGGACATATGTTTATTATTTGAATTAGGTAACAATTTACATTATCCAGCCAATTTCAAAAATAAGTTGGACTTTAGCTAGCAGTGCCTTTGCTTTTAATAGCATTTATATGGGTAGCCACCTACTTCTTCACGTTTTGAAAGTGGAGAAGTAAATGTCTAGAAAAAACGGTACTTACAGTTCAAGTACTGTGTAGTTTAAAGTTATCTAGCTAGTATCAAGTGTCACTGACTGGATAATAATCTGTTTTTCAGCTAATTTGGCAAACCTTGTCCTTTCTTTTATGAATAACATTGAAAATATTATTCATCCTGTTGAATCAGACATCATGACATAAGAATGGCCATATGACTCCCTCCTAGTGATATTGCTTCTATTTTTTTCTCAACAATTCAGGAGTTTGCAAAACCAAGCTCTGAGGCCTTTCAAGAGCTTCTGCAGTGTCATTTATGTCTGCAAATGCTGCTTGAGCAAACTAAAATATGTCTAGATTTACCTGTGCTCATCCATGACAGATACTAGACTTTTTGACCTATATGTGTTATCAGTTGAGACAGCAATGTCAAGATTATTCATGTATGGCGGTATATGCATAATTTCAATCTTTTAAAAAAACCCAGGAGAATATATTTGAAACAAATTGACTAAGAAATAGAATCTTTAAAGGTTAATAGTGCCAAAAAGTAAAAATACAGGAATTACTATACTGGAAAAGACCAGTGGTTCATCTAACTGGTACAATCCCAATTTGCCAGTTTCAGTGGATGGTATAGGGAAACTCATAGCAGGTAAATATGAAATACCCTGCCTGAGAGGTGTTTCTTTTCTTACTATTTGTCACTGCATTTACTTGTGCTCAGTACGTGTAGCCATTCTAGAATTATTTCTTTATCAGCATTGTCAAACATGTTTATTTTTAAAAAAGCAGCTCAATTTTTGAGTGAGTCTTTGGGCCTTGTTATTTGTTGCACATTGAGCTACTTAAATGTTTACTGGTATCAGTACCAACTCAAGTTTTAAGCAGTCACACCTTAAAGCTAAAAACTTTCTCTAATTGCTCCCCCACCCAGCTGTACAGCTTTGATATCCCAGTCAAGGGTTGATGAGCAGGGGTCTAACAAGCAGCTACAGCTACAAGTCGCCACTATAGGGCTGGTAAACCAAGACAGCCTTCTATCCCTGTTCTAAGTGTGGGTGTGTAAGAGATGGGTTGGAGAGAGGACAGGAGCTTGAAGGTGGGAAGCAGAGAGTTAATGGAATGGAGGAGGGTAATGAAACAGGAGGTAAAAAGGAAATGGGGTTGAGAGAAGGATGGCAAAATGAAAGCAGGCAGCCATTGAAGGTTAAAATAAAAAGAAGTTTTAAGAAAATATAAATAAATAAAGTGGAAGCAAATAAAAGAAGGGCTCATGTTTTACTAAATTAAGGTTTGAGGACTGTGGTGTTTTATGTTGGTTTATGCTTCCCAGGGTGACTGAGAAGTGGGAGCAGTGAGAGAAGGCAATTTGGTGCAGCTACTACTGCTTCCCCAGGAAGGAAGCCCCAGCTCATGGTAACCCAATCTAGCCCCCTTCCTTGCTCCCCACGACCCCTCCTAGACCCTACTCCTGGACTTCTCTATTCTCTGTCACCTAGCTACCTGGCATGTACTCTGTGGGCTGTTTTCATGGGGTTGCACCCCTGGAGGGCAGGAAGGTCACATCTCCAGGGGTGGGACAGGGAGATGGTGTAAGGGGTGGAAAGTTTGTCCACAGAGAACAGGAGGGTGGAGAGCAGACCCTGTATCCTGGAACCTGGAGGACTGCAAATTGGGCAGCCCATTTGTGGGGAGTAGTCACACGTTAATGGAACACAAGCTGGATAACACATATCAGAGATCAATCTGCCCAGGAGCAGCATAAATTTAAGCCATGTAAAGTGTGCTGAAAATTAGTTTCAGGTGTTAATGTGTGGACAAAGTGGGATCTAAAAGCTCCAGACGCTGCCCAAAATTACTGTGTAACAAGGCTCTTTATTTTAGATCTAGTCCTCATTTCTCAGCTCTGCACAGTCTTGAACACCTTGTCATCATTCAGTAAATAAACATTTACTTGGAAGTAGTGCTTGGGAACATTATGTAGCATGCACTAGTAGAGAAGGGGAAACTAGACCTTAGGGAATCATGAATACCATGGTGAGAGGCAATGTAGAAGAACCTGAATAGAATGGCTCCAGTTCTCAATGAAGCCGGTAAAAAGGTTTTTATTTCAACAGGCATGGATCAGCGTATAGACAAGGTCAAAATGAGATTAAAAAACAGAAATAACAATTTATGAAAACTAAACTATCTAAGTTAATATCTTAGAAAATATGTTCACATCTCAAGTTGATATATGGTTTCAGTAAGAAAAACATCCTAACCACACACTTGCCTGCTCCTACAGTCTTCATCCCTTCTGCAAGGGCCAGAATCCAATCACCTTTAAAAGTATTGGTATGTGCATCTAATTCTCAGAATAAAACACAGTTTTAAATGTATTAAATTGTCCCACAACAGATAATAGCCTGGACAGAGTCAATTATGGGAGGCTTTACAGACTTGATTAAAAAAAATTATAAAGATAGGCACTGTGATTGTAATATAATAAATTGCATAAAGCATTTCACAACCAGAGCAGTAGAGATGAAGGAGGGGAAAAAGAGGCCCTTAGAAAGAAAGATATAAAATAAAAGGTAATGATATGGAAAACAGAGAAGAGGTCCCAGAAGCCATTCCGGGTATAGATGGCAGAATGCTTTATAGCTTGAATTAAGAGACACATAGATTTTTCACTGTCTATTGCAGAGGCAGAGGAGGAATATAACCCTTTGTTTTAAGGGTAGACCTGAAACAAAGGGCTATAAAATATCAATATCCAGCCTTAAATCTGAAGTACTGACAGTGAGAACTCCACAGGGATGTAATGTAGCTACCCTTTATTTACCACACAGAAGAGACCCTAAGACACAGCTAAATTGGATCAGGTGGTAGGAAGAAAAATTGAAAAGGTAGAAAGATCAGCAAGATAGAGAAATAAAATAGAAAGAAAAACACATAAAAATGGAGGAACTAATAAAACAAAAACTTCCTCTGTTTGTTCCTGCATTAGAACCTCACAGTAGCTGTTACAAGGTTTCTATTTTTCATTTATAAAAGGCAATATTTTACACCTCTGAAGGAAAAAAACCCAAAACAAAACATTCCTTTTTTTAAACAGAATGTCCAATGTAAGAAGAGTGGCCACAATAGGTCTATGACAGAGTAGCTAGGAATAAGGTATGTTCTTGTCACTGCAGCACAGTCTTCTGGGGACTGGAGGCCATTAACAATGTGAAATAGTGTTCTACAACTCTAAGATAAAATCAGTGAAAGGAAAGAAGAACATGATGAAAGTCAGTAGAGGTAACAGAGCTGCTGATTTACCTCAATATGCCTTTGTTAGTTAGAAGAGGCTGCATGCTCTTTTGAATATTTCATTCAATTTACTGCAATCATCAGTTAGACAATGACTTACACAATGATGTGCAAGTAAGAAATGGACTTATTGTATAGCCTGTGCCTTAACTTGTAAACACATACAGTAGACAAAAGGTCTGACAACTCAGCAGGAGTAAGAATCACTGGGGTATGTCAATGGGGCTGAATCTCTGCATCTCATAGAGTGATGCTGATTTTGGAGAGAAAGGAAAGCAGACCCAATCTCAGTCTCTCTCTATTAATTTGGAAGGATATCATACTCTTTCCCAGACTCAATAGAAAAAAAAAAGATCATACAGTCCCACTCCTAAACACAAAATATTTAAGGGGTGTCAGAGAGCACAGAACACTACATTTTAGATCTCCATGTATGAAAGAGTTTCCACAATGCCAGCAACTTTTTAAATGTGACTAAGGACTACTTCCAGCAAGGGATTATTAGATGCTTTCAGATGCAGGAAAAACAAACAAACAGTGCTTTACTTTGCACACCAAGCCTAGCATATGCTCAGAAGAGGTAGCAAATTAGTTGCACCCAGCCTTTCCAACATCTGTACAGATTGGATGTTTTAGTGGGGCTTTTCAGCACTTTTATCTAATTGTTGATTGAATCAGCTTTAGTTAAAAGCACCAAAAAAACCCCACTGAAGTGCCCAATCTATACAGACACTGCAAAGCCAGTAATGTGCTCCTGCTTCCAGTAAAGCATGTTTTGTTTGGGTTTTTTTTCACATCTGTCAGCACCCTATGTGCCTAAAACAAAACCTACTCCAAGCTTAGATGCCTACATCTAAAGAAAATGATGCAAAAACTGCCTGCTCAGTTACTATCTAACCCCAGAGGCACATGAACTCCTTTGCTTCCTTTTTTTTTGTACTTGAAAGTCCTCTTGTACTGGAGTTATGCCAATTTGAGAAGCTTTGCTCCTAGCTTATATGCTAAGGGCCTCATTTATGCCTTACACTGGTATAACAAAGGCCTTGCTCCACCTTATACTGTGAGCTAGAGTTTGGAGTAGTCACACCTTTCATCTAGAAACCTTCTCTGACTATCCCCACCTGCACAGCTGTGACTTGCCACTAAAGCCTAGTGAGCAGGGGCAGGACTAGGAACTGTAACTGTGAGTTGCCACTAGAGGGCTGCTAAGCCAGGACTGGCTTCTATCCTTGCTCCATAGGCAGAGTGTAAGAGATTCTGGGATACTAGAGGACTTTGACTTGGGTAGCACATCTATAGGCGTGCCACTGCTACTTGTCCCTGGGGAACCAAATGCCTGTGATTATCTGGATGTGGCCAGGAATTTAAATCCTCTTTTACCTTCCAGGTGAATGCTGTTAACACCATCCATTAGGCTATCCTGGACACAGTCATTCTCTACTTTTCCCACTGAAGTGGTATCACTGTGAAGAGAGGAAAGCAAGATACACTGGGCTAAAGATAAAGATTACACGAGGGAGCATAACCATATAGGCTAGTGATTAGAACAGTGCCTAGGCAGAAGGTGAGTACTGAATTGTGGTCCCTGTATTGCATTTTATCCTGTTACTGTTTAATGTAAATTTAAGAGTAATAAACTTAAAATTAACAAATTTTAATTTTCAGCAGTCTCCGATGGAGGTATAACTATCAGAGATGCAAATCCATTATAACTGTGCCAACTAGTATCATGAAGAAGTTAATAGAAGGATTTGTTAGTGTTTCTCTTACCTGAGTGACAGCAGAGACCTTTATTGCAAACACTATTAAATAGAGGCCCAACTCTTTAATATGCTGAACATCTCAAAAGCAATTGAGAACTTTTACTTTGTAGTGTAACAGTATTAACACAATCTGAAAGAACTGGGCCCTACAACATTTAATTTGCCATGATAGCCAGCTTGCTAACATAGAGATGAAGGATTTTAAAGTACATCTTCACAATTTTTCATGCAGAGAATTGGTTAAGATAACAAACATGCAAAAGTTTTCATGTGTTTTTAGGTTTAATAATGTCATTGGACTATAAGGCTTAAATGCTTTTGTGTAATTTGGTATGAAACAGTTTCTGAATGAAGCACTAGGAGATAATAGTTGCACAAATTAGATGCTTGGTCCAAAATTATTCTACCACAAAAAAAAAGTGATATTGTGAATACCAAATACTTAATAAAGATGAAGACAACTACTAAATATGTCAGAAAAATATAATAGTTATGTTATATATAGGACAGAAGTTTTCAATAGAATGCAAATTAACCTTCATAAGCTAGAGACTTTATTCACCAGTATAAACTCTTGTTCATTCAAGGCAGGAGGTTATCTCCCATGAATGTTGGTTCAAAGGAAGTAGGCATGCATGAGAAGGATCCATAAATTCATGTGTGAAAAGCCTGACATGTAAATAGCCACTTGTGCCCGTCTCTGCTCCACTAGGCATTCTAGTTTGTGCCCGTGCAGTTGACCAGGTTTGCCCCGGGCCTGCAAGAGGACCCCAGAGGGTGCATCGGATGATGTCGGAAGACCCCCTAAACTCACCTGCCATGACCTTGAATGGATCCTCAGTGGAGGGGGTCCCCTTCGAAGCAGCCTCCAGGGTTGTCATGCCTTCAGTGGGCACTCACAGGGCTCTGACTTCCCCTACACCCTGGCCAAATGTCACCTCCTGCCATGGGTCTCCCGGTCTTCTTTTCTTACTGGCCCCTCCTCGTCTCTTCCCTTGGACTTCCCATAGCCCCAGCTCAGCGGAACTTGGTGGCCTAGGCTGGGCTTCAGAATGAGGGCTAAGAGGCCCTTGATATCTGCAGACCCTATCCTATTCTGACACCTGCAGTGCCACCACGTGTAAAAACAAAACCCCACCACCATGCCTGCCAGGGAGGTGTAACCACCGGGCATGAAGGCCCTGAGGAAAATAGTAAGCCCTAACCCAAGGAGCCCTGCAACTGCCCAGTGCCTCAGAGCCCCCTAGGCGGCTCCCATCTGGGGATGTTGCCGCAGCCCCCTGAGGTCCTGTAGTCCCAGCTGGCTCCTCTGAAGGCTCCTTCGTCAGTTTCTCCACCAGTACCTCTGTCAGCTCCTTTTCCGGCTCCTTTGCTGACTTTTCCCCTGGCTCCTTTGCCAGTTCCTTCGCCAGCTTCTCTGCCGGCTCTCTTGCTGGTTCCACTGCCGGTTCCTTCACCAGCTTCTCTGCTGGCATTTTCCCTGGCTCCTCTGCTGGCTCCTTTGTAGTTGCAGCTCTCGCCCCTTCTGCAGCTGCAGCAGCTCACTCTGCCTTGGGCAGACAGACCCCACGGGTACAAGCTCCCGACTTCAGGTTTCTCCGCGGGCTCCCTGGTCTTCTGTCCACTGCCTGTTCCCCCAGGGCTGCACTTTATTCCTGCTGGGTGGCATCTCTCGCTGACATCCCCCAGCCCCAGCTGAATATAAGCACAGCTAATGAATCACATGGGCAGTTTTTTGGCGTGCGCTCCTCTGCTACCTCTGGCTCCTGTGAGGGGTAAGTATGGGCTTCTTCCCCTTTGGTTCTGGCCCGGGGTTTCCCCATAACCCTGGTGTCCCTGAGGCACCACTAAATAATTTTGAGATAACTAATTTCTTGATAGGGTTAGGTAAAACCAAAACCTCAGTAGAAGCATTGATGTGAAAAGTAGACATGTTCTGACAAGTGCTGGACTAGATGGGTAAAATAATTGCCACTTCAGCAATCCTTTGCTTCACAGGCAAAAAAGCCCAATAAGTCAAGCTTAATGTTGAAGCTTAAATACTATACAAATTAGATTTGCTTAATTAGGACTGTCAGTCAAACAGGTACTTCTGGTACTTTGCAAATGATCAGAAGTTGTTATACCTGTGGGAGGATGGAAAAGGGGGAGGAAGGGAGACCTAAATACATATTTGAAATACTTTGTTTTTGCAGGGGGGAGCGATAGGACTACAAAAAGGGAAATATACTGTTCTGTATGTTAGACTGCATCTATGGGCCCCTCTACATGTACAGGTACAAGCATGTTGGGATCTAATGTGTAATCAACACAGTCATGCCTCCTGCCATGCCACATGTGTATGGTAGGAGGTGTGATTATGGGGTCATGAATCAGATCCCATCATGCCTTATTGCTGGTGCAGGAGGAGTTTGATGTTGGGAACCCCCTGCACCAGCAAGAAGCAAGCTCTCATACCTGGAAGCCACCAGGTAGCCCAGTCAGAATCAGAGGGGTGGGATAGGAAGAACACAGCCCCGGGGCTGATGCAAGCTGTTGGGCTTTCCTAGTCCTGGGACAGCTCTAGGAACCTATGCAAGTATTCAGTAGTTTGGGTTAACCCATTCCTGATCTAAGTTGGTTGCCTACTCAGGTGAACTAACTTAAATTAGGTCCACCATTTTTGGCTCAATTTAAACCCCTGAACATCTGCATAGTTGGGCATTTAGAATTCCAACCCCAGTAACATCTAACGTTTGACATTCTGAGTATCCTGATATTTTAACTAAAGTCCATAGGAGCTGTAGTTATTCCAAAGTTCTGAAATCCACCTCTGAAAATCACTTACATTGTGCCATCACCTGATGTTCCTAAAGCAAAATTATTAATGAAGACAAATATTCATTAAGTCTTATGTCGCTGATAAATATTATCATCTCCACTCACATAAGGTAATTTAATTAAAAGAGAGGTTGAAAGAGCTGCCCATATTCACTGAACAAATCACTAGAAAAAGGAAAATTATACCCAGCCTTATGGTCTATCCTGTTGACCAGACTGCCTCCCAAAAGGAATGAAGAAGAAACTTAAGACATGAAAAAATAAAGAGCAGTATCCAGAAGAATCCAAATTCTGCAGACAAGCTTATAATTACCTGTCTTCATATGAGCAGTCTTATTAAAATAAATTGTATTTTTCAGACGCAATATGTTACTTATAGTTATAAGTTCAGAGGCTTCTAGTCTTCTATCTAGTAAAAAAACCACCCTAGTAATAAGAAAATAAATACCGAAAAAAAGGAGATCTATAATTTTCAGTACAAAAGACAGAGTAGATAAGAGAATTGCATTAAAGAAAAAGAACAGAAGAATATTTAAAAAGGATTAAATTATTCTAGGAAAGCATATGAAGGGATAAAAAAGGGTTCCCCAGGGGAACAACAAATTATTCTATTTCCTTCCCCCAGAGACCGGCTGTGAATTTAGTTCTTTTGCATAGGAGTGTTTTCTGCCCTCCGGAACAAAACATGAAAAGTGTTATCACACAACTTCAGATGTGAAGGGCCTATGACCTAGTTAAGACTGTTAAAAACTACAACGTTTCAAAGTAGCTATGTTAACTTCCAAAATTAGAAGACTAAATACATAAAACTATAGAAGAAAATAAAGAAGAGTCAGACAAGCAAAAATAAAGAGAAGGAAAGATAGCAGCAGGAACAGAATAAGTTAGGAATTTGAGGAACATCGTGTTTTATTATTTTGTAGAAAGTTCTCAGTGAAGAGCCCCTGTCAGGTTCTGAAGAGTGCAAATGAAGAAAAGCAATCTTGCCTTACAAAAAGAAAGGGAGAAAATGATGGATTTCTTTTTCTGCCATACAGGACTGCTTTTCCTTTATTCATATTCAGTCTTCAGTGTAGAGTTTACAAAAGATACTAAGTTTGTATTGAGGAACTCAAGCACAATACTACCAAAGATTACAAGTGAGTCAGTGTTATTGCTGATGGAGTCTACAGATGGACTCAGATGGCACAGGCAGCAATTGTTGCAGTGTGATATCCACTTCACTTGTATCAAACCTGAGTAATTGGGCTCTATGTGAGACAAGTACAAGTGAGTTGAGGGAATGAAATCAAAGCCCTAACCAAAGGCCAGAATATAGGGCTGTAAGTACAGTCTTCTTAACCCCCATAGCTGTTATTCCATCTGACAGGCTGGCTATAGTAGCAGTCGCTATTTTGCCAACAGCAATTTGACTGGACCACAAAATCATGGGGAAATTTCAAAATCTGGATCAGGATTTGGATATGGACTTTGTGTCTTGATACTGATACTCTCCTTATACTGAAGGGTTAAGGACATCTTTGATTTACCACTTTAGATGTGCATTTTGCATTTTAGTCACAGTTAAATGATGTCTATGATGAATGTGCCTGTGTGATATGGACTGGGGCTCTCTAAAGTCATTTGGGGTGGTGCGCCAGATCTGGACTGCAAGACTTCTTTCAGGCTTCACGACCCACTTCCAATGATGGACTGAGTTGCAGTGGTGTTAAGCCCAATGTGCTGGCTATGCTGCCACCACTTGCCACAGGGTGGAAAGGTGTCCCAAATGGGGATCTTATCCCAGAAATTTGGCAGCATGGGGTTAATGCCACAGCCACTTGCCCCATCTCTGCCAAAAGGCATCCCCAACAGGGATCTCACCTCAGAAAGTCTGCAGTGGGATGAGGAGCAGCAGCAAAATCCCTTAGCACTGGCTCTGCTGCCTCAGCGGCTTTGGCAGCTGTGGAGGTTAATGCCACTGCCACTTACCCTGCTGCAGAATTTTGGTCCTCATGGACCTTGGTTTATCCATTCCTGCGGGCTCTTTGGGCAGTCCTCATGTAGCTAATACTACACATTCCTCCCTAGTGAGGCCAGAAAAGAGTCAAGCAAAAAAGGCCAACACAGTCACTCTGCTCTTGCAACTTTCCAAAACAAAACACCTGTTTAATTTCTACATGTTATTTATTTCAGATAAAGGTGGCACAGTAGGTGACTTTGCTGTCATTATAGTTTGTGATGAGGTAGAGAAATGAATTCAGTGACCCATGAGGTCATGCTGAACTCTCAAGGCACAACCAAAATGATTATTAAAGTTCACATTCTCTGCTGGCATGTTAAAATAAAAGCACTGCAGCTTCACAATGATCTATATGTCACTATTGCAGAAAATAAATGTAGCAAAATGGTATCTATTTTTCTTCTTTATGAATTTCAGTGTTAAGTTTTGGAATGCTGAACTTTTTTCAGACAAATGCTTGAGGAGAACGTGTGTCTAAATGTATATTTAAGTTTATAGATACAAAGATTGGTATATAAAAAACTCACATATACTGTGAGAGGGTCAGCACATGTATACCGATTCACCAATATTTCAATATAGACAAGCTTCAATTTAAGGCTTCTGTTTGGTGCTGAAGCTAAATTATTTGTATCTGTTTTTACATTCATTATTTATTTATGGGTATTTCTACAGCATTCAACAGCATAGTATCACTTTGTGTCACACTGACACATAACACTGCTGTCAGTACAGTTTATAATGTGGTAAGGACATTAAACTGGTGCTTGAAGTGCCACTTACTACTGGTTCAAGAAAAACAGCAAACAATTTAGTGTTATACTACCGTAAATATAGAAAAATTGAATCAGGGTGAGTCTGCATATAATGTTACAAAACAAATCATGGAAATGCTGGAAAATTTGCAGTTAATCCAAAATGCCTCATTTATTAAGTGATGATATTGGCACTCAGACATTATCTTATAAAAGGGATTGTTTTTTATTACTTACTAATCAGGTAGCAGATTGATAATGGTTTATACCCCTGTACCCTAAAAAAAAGAAAAGGAAAAAAATGTTTTTGTCTCATCACTTTTTCCCTAAATAATCTGGGTGCTTTATTCCAATGTATCCATGCAACCAGGACTGGAATGCTTTCAAAAGACCTCACAGATACCACATGCCACATCTTTTCCTGTAAACTATGTTGTGTTTTGTCAACAGACCATACAAAGCAACTGTGAAGAACTAAATATTTATTTTGCTTTGTTCTTAGTTGGGGATTAAAAGCTTTGTGTTTTTCTGGACTTGTTCTTGAACCTATTGTAATCAAGTCTCTGTCCTGGGGAAATGGGACAGATGATTTCCACAGCACTGCTCTATTGTTACATTTGAGATATCCCTTAAAAGTAGCACTCTTCCAGAGATTGAACATGTTGCTTTTGTTTGCAACTGTTTTAGCTATTATCATTATATTTCAGGAGGTGACACAGTGATGGGGTCTATTTTTTGGTTTGGCCAAGTTCTCCTAAGTGCTGCACCAGAATGGTGGTAATGATGGCACTGTAAACTACTTTTATGAATTAAGCCTCTCAGTCCTGGGCAGGCTAGGTTGGTGCCTGGCAAACAATTAGAACATATGACTCAAAGGCCCAAGACCTCAAGGACACTTCTGAAAACTGGGGAAAAGCCAGATGGTGAGATGCCTCGGCTTCTGATCTCTCTGCTGCAGATCATAAGCCAAAGATTCAATGCCTGGGATTAGAAAGAAACAGCCTTTGCAGACAATTTGCTTTAATACCTTCTTCTGGAACATCTGGTGCTGGCCACTGCATAAGAGAGGCTATTGAAATTGGTGGAACATTGGTCTAATCCATCCGTTCCTATATTCCAGAGGGAAAAGGTGTCTATTTTCCTTTTAAATGTTTTATTCTATCTGCAGTCTAAATTTTCAGCATAATATATTTACTTACATGTGGCATTTCTCCTGGTCCTTCATTTGTACTTGATTTTTTTAAATTAAAGAAACAGTTGGCAGAATTAAGCACTGTAAATCCAGATAATGGCAGTCTCAATGGAAAAGCAGTCCTTTATTTCCCCAAAAACACATGGAATGTTGAAGTTATCAGAACATATCAGGCTTAAGGGACATTAAACGTCAAGAGAACAGACATACCATAGAGAGCTGTTGGGAGCTCCAGGAAATTTTTGTATCAAATGTTCTCTTGTATAATAATGGGTGGCAACATCAGTCCCAGGAATGCTGTTATAAATGTCAAAGAAAACCTTACTCTGTATACAAACTAAAGTTGTAGGTAAAAGCACAGGTCCAAATCAGACCTTCAACGTTCTTTCACTAAAACATCACTGCCAAAAGTGTAATTTCTTAGTTATCAGAACTAAACATGTAACATGGTCTACATAACATTCCCCCTTTTTTGGCATTATCAAGAAGGTTTGTAAGGAAAAAGCTGTTTCCCTGAGGTTACTACAGCAGCATCTCCCCTTCTTTCCCCATTTTTTCTTGTTCTTCATTCAACAAACAATGTCTACTTCAGAGCCATTGGCTTCAAGACAAAGAGCCCTTGCTCTGCAAATAGTGATAGAATAACAGTTCAATGCTTGTTTGCTACTCCCAGAGGGGACACTCACATTTAAAGAAAAATAAAACAAAACACTTTTGTGTTTCAGTGCAGCCTTCTCAAGTTATTCATGGATAAAAATGCCTCTGTAGAACTAAATCAGAATTTGTAAACAATGCTATGGCACAAGCGTAAGTCAGATGAGGAGTCATCCCAAACAATAAATAAATAAAGTATACACTTAGGCTTTACAAGAGTGCTTCCCAACCTACAACTTACAGGCAACATGCTATACACAAGGCGCTCTCTCACTGCTTACAGCCGTGGGATATTAAGTTAAAACTAAGCTTGACGGAGAGAGTAAAGTATGATGTTACGTGCAGCACAGTACTTGATCAGTATTGCTGCCCAGGGGCTGGCAAAGATTGGGGACCAAGAATAGGGACAAAGTTTGTGGCTGAGATTTTTTAAGGATTTGAGAAGTCAAGGGACAGATCTTTGGTACCTGAAGTGTAGAAAAGGTAAAATTAGGGCACCTAAGTCCACTGACTGATTTCCTACTCCTCCTCCAAAAAGCAGCAGCAGCAGCAAACCTTTCAACTGTTTAAGTACCTGAGAAGCTGTAAACACCTAAGTTGTATTAAAAAACTGTACATGCCCAGAACTGCTGCCACCTTAGCTGAGCTGAGCATCTCAAAGACTCTCTCACGCATAAGGCTGCTTAGAATTCATAAATTAGGCATCCATGCATTTAAATCCCCTAAGGGACTCTATTCAGTGAGCATTTTCAGCTAATACAGCCCTGAGTTCAGCACAATGCTCAGCAGCCACAGATACTTCCACTAAAAGCACCAGAGGGGCTCCAAGTCCAGCCTTTTGGGAAAACTAGATTTTAGGCTCCTCTTCACCTGAAGGTGTTCAGATTCCCAACTCCATTGAGAATACTGTCACCACCAGGCTAAATTCTAAGCTGGGATAGGGCACTCTCCACTCCTATTAAAAATAGGCCCTATTCATTTTGAACTCCTTGAGCACATCTGTACAAGATGTTTACTGTAGACTAATTAGCTCTGCAGTAAATGTCACACATCTACATATGCCCCCCTGTTAGGTAAATTAATTAATTCTGCAAAATACTAGTGCTACCCTGCTGCAGAGTTTTTTACTCTGAAGTAGTGCACATGTAGATGCTGCTTCAGCTGACTGGGGAACAAGGGTGCTTCAGTTCAGGGCCTGCCTGCCAGCTAGCCCCACACTGAAGCATTCTTGTGTCCCAGCCAGCCCCTCTGCACTGTGTTGAGCCAGAAGGAGCAGCCCTGGGCTGGCAGGCTTACCCCTTGGATCCCTACCAGCTGGGGCTTCTCTGACCTGGTTCAAACTGCTGGCAGATGGCAGACCCAAGAGCAATAAACTCTGGTGTAATAAGTACTGGAGTTTATTCCTTCAAATTCATTGCACAGGTAGATGTGCCACTTGTAACCTATCTTCTATAGTACTAGTGCAATGTGCTCACACCCTAGTCCAGCAAAAAACCTGGTGGTTTGAACACTCTCCCAGGAGGTTGTGATCAGGGTTTGATCTCACCTCATGTGGAAGAGGATCTAGAACTCAAATATTTCAATTGCTGAGTGCTCCATCTACTCAGTGATGATGTAAAAGATTCTATATATTCTAAAAGAACACAACTCTGTATGTTGTAACAGAAAAGATTGACCTAATCATCTACATCCAAACAGTTGACCTTGTTAGACCTACATAGTTGACCAAGTGCAGAAAGGGATTGAAGGTTGTGAATCTCAGTGTCATCACAGCTAAGGCCATGCATAGACATTCAGTTTCTATTGAGAAAATCACTACTTTCCCTGTAGAGGGCAAAGTGTGCAGATGTTCAAATTTTTTCTCCCAGATCAAAAATATTCACTCGTGGAGAAAAATAATCTTGAGATAGGCAGGGTTAAGGACCAGGAGGACTAGAGGTGGGGGAAAGTCAAGAGCAGGCAGCTGCTGCTTCCCATCTTGTAGATGGGAAGGGAATGAAAGGGATGGGAGGAGCATCCCCAGCTACTCCCTACATACTTCTCACACTGGAGTTCCTAGTATGAGAATCAGGCAGGGGCTTTGTCATGCTGCTCCCTCTGCTTAGCTCCTGGTCACTGACAGCTAAGCACAGGGAATGCTACTCTCTGCTTTGCTTCCATTTCCCACTTTCAAACCCACACTGGCTTCCCCTCGTCTCCCACCATCGCTCAGCTGAGCAGGAATGGGGGATCCAGTTAAAAAACCAGAGGGGCTTAAGGAAAGCCTCCCAAGCTTGCCCCTCCCCTTGTTCCCTTCCCCCCTATGCCCTTCCTCCCCCTCCCCCCCACTCAGCTGAGCAGTAGGGTTGGTGATTTAAAATGTCAGGAGCCTGGTGTTCAGAGGCTTTAACCACGTCCAGTCTCCAGTCTCACCACCCCTTGCTACCCACCTAACCAAGAACACAGCTTGCTTTTGAAGTATGATGGAGTATCAGGGAGGAGCTACTACCTTAGATGTGAAAGACCCAGTCCATTTAAGGCTTTCTAGATTAAGACTAGCACCTTGAACTGCACCTGGAAAGGTACTGGAAGCCAGTGCAGATTCAGAACCACGGTGGTAATATGCTCCCAGTGTCCCATCTCTGTCAAAAGGTCCAGCTGATAACAGGTCACCTACATCCCCCCCCACCCCCAAGTCCATCCACTGTGTAGATGGGTGACAACAGTTGAAACTGGTCCATATAGAACAAGCAAGACTGAGCTTCCTAGCCCAGTTGAGGCTCTGCAGCTAAAATGACAGTCTCCAAGCCATGCCAGATATGAGAGAAGTTTCTGCAAAGTAAAGCGAATACTCATCACAGTGGACTGTTGAGGACTTAATTTCTAGGTGGAGCCAATACAAAACAACCAGATCATTCATGATTCACAGGCTACAGTGATTCTAATGGACATAACTTTGCAGGTGTGATGGCAGGGGAGAGAAAAGCCACTTTGCAAGTGCCCCTAGAATAGCATAATTCTTCAAAAGGGCTATAACTGATCAGATTTGGCATAGGTCAAAAGTCACTGCTTACCCTGTCACTTAAGAGTGGGAAGTGCAGGTATCAAGTGCAAGTGCAGATATCAAATTTAGGCATGATAAGTTAAAGTACATTAATGCACAGGTAGACATGACCTGGCACTAAACTTTAGTGCTGGGTCTGCCCAGTCATTAGGGCCACTTGGCAGGGCTGCAGGGATTTGGCACTAACCTTAGGGCCAAGTGCACTAACTTTAGAGTCAAGTCTCTTCACATGTAGACACCTGCCAAAAATCAATTAATGCACATTCAATTTAGTTATACTTAAATGCACGTGTAGAAATTCCCATTAAGAACTTTATTGATGAAGGAAAGGACATGTGTTCTCCTTTCCACCCTACCTTAATAAATACAAAGGAAAGGGGGAAACTTGTCATTGTTCTGAGCTTTGGGGGACATTATTTCAGTAAAGAAAAGGAGGGCATTGATGCGCATCAACCTCTAATCACACTTGTCCCAAAAGCAGCCAAACGTTACCAAGAAGAATAAAATATAACAAAAAGCTCTATCTAATTAATGTAACCAAAAGATTAGCCTGTTATAGAGCTTGACATGTTTTCACTCATGTAAAGAGGAAATGGACAAACCACGTATGGCCCCACCCCAGTAAAATTAACTCTTATCCAATGTAGGATAGCTGCATTGAAAGAAAAAATAAGGGATAAAGCTATCTTGGTGGGTTTTGTTTACTTTCATCCTGCGATAGTCATTTGCTCAAGGCATACAGACTGTTATCTGCACCTCTACAACCAAATGGTAAGGAACTACAAAAGATACCTTGGAAAAACTGAGCCTGGATCATCATATGTATCAGCATCCCCAAGCTGAAAAAAGGTGGTGGAGGCACTTTAACTAACTCTTATTGAACAAACTTTATTTAAAGCACCCCTGCCACCATTTTTCAGTATGAGGATGCTGATACGTGTGATGCTGGAGTCTGCTGGAGCGTGGTAATTACCACATGTTGCATGTTGGAGCAGCCTCCATGCACATGTATAGGCATGCTTTGTAACAAAGTAGGCAGATGAATCTTTTACACAATCTAGAGTCTCTAAGAGGAAAAAAAATTTGAGACAAATATGATAGGTGCTAAAGTTCATGACACAATGAAGCAATTAATATTCTTCATGATATTATAAAGCAGTAAATATTCTTCAAAAGAGCATAAAGAATATTGGTGACATGCTAAATTTTAGTAGTCTAAAAAGAAGGAAGAAAATGGATAATGCCTAAGTAGGAGGCATTATCCTGCAAAACAGGGAATTGCCCTGTTCAGGACACTGGCTGAACCAGCTGAAAACACATGAAGATGCTAATTGCAACTTTATTCCATTGCTTGGTTCACAGGCTAAATACAATCATAATATTATAAACTGGGTAAAAGAGAGACGAGATGAGTTCACAGAATCAGTTATTAAAAATAATAGAAACTCTGGCTCTTAAAAACATGAGGGTATTTCTGAGGAAATTTCTGAAAGTTGGCACACAATTATGGTACATAAACAACAGACTTCTACAATGAAGACCAAGTCATTTAATGCTTGCGATATGTGGATGAGGATATGAGCTATTTGCTGAATTCATTGGCATGTATAATGTAGCATATAGGTCAGCAATAGTATTTGTACCAATAAGAAAAGATATTATGTCCAAAGCAGAGGATAAGCTACTGTCATGTACAATGCGCATGTCTACACATGCATTAATGCACCATAATTATGGCACATTAAGTTTAGTACCTGTAATAACAGGTACTAACTAGAGGTGTGCAAAGCGGGCCCTATTCAATTCAGATCCAGCCCAAATCAAGGACAGTAATTCAATTTGTTGATTCGGATCACTGCTCCTGATTCGATTCAGTTGAATCCGAATCTGTCAATTCAGTGCTGATTCAGAGAATCAATTCAGACATAGACATGGCTTTAAAAGTTTTTTCTATATACCTTAAGGTAGCAGGCGTGGCTTATGATCACTGCAATGCTGGGTTCATGGAGACCATCACTGAGCCAGACAGGCCATCACCGAGCCACCGGTCACCGAGCCAGGTGGGTGCGGGTGGCCCACAGTGCACTCCCCTGTGAACCCAGAAGTGGACCAGAAATGCTTCTGCTGCCAAGTGTGCTGGGAGCTGCCTGTGCTTCTATGGGACACTCTACGTGCCCCAACATCACAGTATTCACAAGCCCCTGCTACCTAGAGGTATGCAGAAAAACATTTAAAGCTGTCTCCATGTCTGAATCTCCCCGAATCTCTCCGAATCTATTTGAAGAATTCTGACTTGATTCAGAAAGATGAAAGGGTCCTCAGATTCCATTTGGATTCAGAGATTCAGTCAGTGAATTGGGGCAAATCTCCACTGAATCAAATCAGGGGCTGAAGCTTCGCACAGCCCTAGTACTAACTAAATGTGCCATAATTGGTGCTACTGAACAGCAGAGTCTGCATATGTCTTTTAGGTGATAGTAATGCTCAGTAGAATAATTCTACTATGTATTAGCACTTTAGCACAGCTTTTGTCAAGACTCATAAATACACAATAGAATTAATCTACTGCACTTTAAGCAACCCATGTAGACATGCCCAATGCTGTGATAGTGCCACCCATATAGGTAGCTTTATCCCATGTTAAAAAGTAGATTATTACAGGAGGAATTATAGGCTACTTTCACTCAAAGCTATGGGTATGCTTTAAATTTGGCCAGAAGGACCCCATTAAAATAGTCTTCTAAGAAATACTTTTGAAATTATTTTATGAAATCACAAATTTCAAATATGCCCCAAATTGCTATATTTCAGGACATAAAAGATAAAGTGGTAGATAATCAGTCCCCAAAGTCCTTTTCAATAATATGGATCTTGCATGAAGGAACACCTGCTTCAATTTCAGAAATTTGCCTTGCTCTACATGCAATTTATGATTTTACAACAGATCTTGAAGTGGTGGAATTGCAATCCCAATAGAAACTTCAATTTCCATTTTGGTTTTCAACTAGGATGAAATGTCCTAAACATACAGATAAATATCCAAAATGCTACAAGGGCAAAAGGTCAGTATCTTATGAACGTAACATTTAATTCTCTTCAATCCAGCCACCTATTTGGATGAAATCTCCCCATATACAGGGAGTTAGAGGCAGTTGGATTTCTTGAGCTTTCAACAAGGAGACAATTTCCAAAGCAAATGCAGGAACAGGCAATCCCAGCAATCCACAATCAGCATAGGAATCTGTAACATCCATCTGCTTCAAAATAATTGATTTTACAATGTCTAGTGTTCAATCAAAATTTGAACAGCAAGGTAAAAAAAAATTCAAAATCTTGAAGCTCTCATAAAAACTCCAGATGCAATAAAAACACATGTTCAGGCCATAGTTGGAGTGTATGGTTCTAATTTCAGCCATGATCAATTGATTACTCAGCTTCATCTGTTGCAAGGCAACTGTCAGCTCACAGAAAGATCACTGAAGTCAGTTCAGAAATATCTCAGCTCAGTCAGCCAAACTGAACGTCAGCTGTTTTCTGAAGCAGAGAGGTTGATAAAAAATATTTTCGTGGTATTAGCAACAAATGCTGTAAGTATGCCATTGTTGGAGAGTAGGTTCAGATTAGACATCCATAGGAACTACTTCACAGTTAGGGCCACTAGGATCTGGAAACAACTTCCAAGGGAAGTGGTGCTGGCTCCTACTCTGGGGGGTCTTTAAGAAGTGGCTCGATGCCTACATGGCTGGGGTCACTTGAGCCCAGTTTCTCCCCTGCCCAGGCAGGGGGTTAGACTTGAAGATCTACAAGGTCCCTTCCGACCCTACTTCTATGATTCTATGAACTACTTAAGTGTATAATTAGATGCCTGAATTAAGGGACTTGTAGCCTGATTTGCAGAAGTGCAAAGCAGTCTCAGAACCTTCAGGTGAAATCATTAGATGCAGATGTTCAGTACCTTTGAAAACCAGAAATGGACACCTCAGGTAGAACATCCAAAATTAATGGACATTTAGTAAAATGTAAGCTTCATACTTTTCTGTACTCCATGAACTTGTCTGTAAAAAAACATTTACTTCATTGGACTATTGCAAATAAGTGTTTAGAAGCTTCTCTGAAATCCAGGCACATGATCTAACCCTTTAGCAATTGAATGTTGATTACAGAAGGTCAGGATTTTACCATCCTGAAAGAAAAATTGAGAATATTTTTAATGTTTGGGGTTTTTTTTATTTTAATGAATAATTTAATGCTTAAAAAAGGAACCTAAAAAAGATTCCTTCCAACCTTTCATAAATTAAATATGATATGGTATATAGTTATGGTTCTTAACTCTGAGTCTTCCATTAGAATATGCTTTGTCTTCCAGGACAAACCTGGTGAAACCTAGGGTAAATAGAAAGGAAAAAAATTCTTGTTTTGCTTAATTGATTGGATATGCATAAGGTAGAGTGCTTGATCCATATATATATATATGCGCCAAATATTTTAAAGAGAACTATTTTGCTTCCTCATGGCAGAATAAGGATCAGCATTAGCTGTCCCTTGAAGATACATAATACATTTTTGCTCTATTTTTATTAAGTCCTAAATATTTTATTTAATATTTTATTTATTTAACTTTTATTTTATATAAATATTTTTATTTTTATTAAGGAGCTGAGTGAATACAGCTTCATGTATGACCTATGGGAGTGTACATATTCCTAATTCATTATGGACTTTTTTCCTCTTTAAGACAGTTGAAATAGAAGCCAAGGATGATCACAACAGATTTTGGCATTTTAGTATATATGTATTATTATTATGTAATGCATTATTTAATACATTAACTTTAATATATTATTTAATATGTTAAATAAATATATTTTAAAACATATAGCATGATCATAACACTCCACAGCTGAGGTTTACAGGACTCTAAAACATGCCCATGAATGAATGTAGGCCAGGGGTGCTCAACCCCAGCCTGTGAGCTGGATCTGACCCCCATATGTATATTAAAATGTCAAAATGTAAGATGTGATCATCCCAGTTTTACATTTCAACTATCGTAAAGGAAAAAAAAAATCCATAAAGGATTAGGAATATGATACTCCCAAAGGTCATACCTGAAGCTGTTTTCACCAACTCCACTTAAGACTCAACAAAAATAGAACAACAATGTATTATGAATCTTCAAGGGACAGTTAAGGCTGATCATTTTACCATGAGGAAGTCAAATAGTTCCTTTTACTATGTTTGCTATTCCCATGTGCATCTAGCAAACCAAATGCAACATCTAATTCTACATCAACAGCAAACTTCTGTAAATAATCTTTGTGCCTTCCAAATCAATGCACTATATTTATCCCAAAATCCATTCTTTGAATACACATTTGCATAGTAAATTAAATGAAGTAAAAAAGAAAATTATGGTCAAGGTTTAAGAAACAATAAATATGTGAAAACATGAAAATAAGCTTTGAATGACAATAGTAATGGAACGCTTCTGTGGTGGCCAGCCGGCTGCTGGGCTGTGGCCAGAAGCCCAGAACATCAGGTGGGTACTTTGACGAATGGAGTGGAATTAGGCACAGATGCGTATTGGTAACAAATAGATTGTTTACTTATGCCACTGATGTGTGCAGCGTAGGAAGAAGCTGGCTTTAGTTAGAGTTACAAAAGTAGCGAGAGCTCTTGAAACGAGACAAGACATTCTGTAAACAGCTTACCGAGCACACAAGGGAGGGGGTACATCAGGGAAATCGGTGACAGGGAGTTGTTGGTGGGTGATCAGTCCACCAAGTTTACTCCAGGATGCATGCAGAGTTCTCCAACAAGGACGGAAAATGCTTTTACTTTTATATGGTTAGCAAGCCAATTGCTAGTTGCCAAGTAGGAATAATTTGTAACTGGCCAATGGGTGGTGCACATGGTCAGCCAATCATGAGGGTTTGTTGAGGCTTAAACAATGCGGCTGTTGAACTTGGCGGGATTTTCCACTCTGGTGGAATTTTCCACTGTGCCATAGGCATTCAATTAATTGGCCCTGACATGCTCCCTTGCCAATGGCACAGTTGGAACTAGAGCACTTGCAGGCCATTTAGGTTATCGTCATCTCGTTCTAGGGGTTCATATGGCAAGCGGGTATATACAAAAGCAGATAGAGAACTAAGTTTGTTCTTAATAAATTGCATAAAACTATAACCAACACAAACGCAAATGCAAATACTAACAAGGGGGAGTAACAAGGCAATAAGGGGCATTAAGAAGTTCAAAAGCCACGAGGATGCGTCCCAACCATACCAGGCAAAGAGGTCAGACAGCCACCCTTGTCCAATACCAGAGATTCGGTCTGTATCAGCGGCGACTTTCCAAATTGCGTCGATTTGATCATTTAGGGGTAGCGAGACATTTGGAATACTACTACAGCAAAGGTCGTGGGATAGATTAAGATATTGACATAGGCATCTCTGTTGGAGAAGCATTGCATCTAGAGTAAGGTGGTTTTGTAGCGTCATACGTGACATTACGTGTAATTGTTGGTTGAGTAAATATAGGCTATCAGCGATATAATTGGTGAGCGCTTCTACTTGCTTTGTGAGTTGTGCGATGGCTATTTGGGCCTTGGCTATTCCAATTCCCCAGGCAAAGTGGCCTTCCATTGACCATTTAAACACTTCATCAGAGAGTTCCTTCCAGGTGAGGGTGCTCCAGACCGCTCCTCGTTTTTGACGATGAAGCAGCATTGGACTAGGGGGTCTGGAGGTGCTGACAAATAAGGGAGGACAAAGCGATACAGTGGTTAGGAAACATTGTATTCCAGAAAGTGTAGCTGGGAGGGTTGCGTTTAAGTGTCCATCTGAACAAGCCCATAACATGCCTAAGGGAGCAGGAGTAGACAACTGTGCACAGTTGCCTGAAAAGGCATAGGCTTCCCAGGTCCGTTCAGGCTGATGAACGTTGAGGGTCTTATGACAGGCAGAACTTATTAATGCTGCACGTAAGATAGGGTAATAAAAGGAATACCAGGTTTGATTACTGGATACGTTAACCACTAGAGATACATTCCAAGCGACTATAGGTGGGGGTTTATGAAGAGGCGAAAGGATGGCCCTAGAGGTGGTTCTAGGAGCTTGACAAATGGCGCAAGGTGGAAGCATGAGGTACCATGGGGGAGTTACGGTCCGCAGGTCCCAGGTTAGAGAGTTATCTGGCCTGGACCAATCTGTGCCTTGGGGGTTGATTCCGCATGGGACTGCAAAGCATGAGAGTTTGAGGTATTTGCGGACAAAGGGCGGTATGGCCGTGTAGTTTTCCTTGGTTGTGTTAAGGTGGGCAAAAGTGAGATTTGTCGGCCAGCCGTAGGTGGTGGTCATCCACGGCTCATGTATAGTTACATTAATAAAAGTGCACGGCTCTCTGGATCTAGTTTCAAACCAGTCGGTAACATTTAAGGGTGCTAAGTAGGGGGTAAAGACAAGGTCATTAATGGAGAGAGGAAGGCATAGACAGGCAGTGAGACCATCCTTCCCCGTGTGGTTGCCTATGGCATCGGCCCAGGTTGATAACAAGGTTAAACAGTATTTGGGGTTATAGGATCTTCTACATTGAGTGGGATAATTAATGGAATTAGGTTAGAGAAGAAAAGTCCAATTGTAAAGGTGCTGGTAGGTGTCATGATAATGTCACACGTCGGTGTTCCAGCATTCACGGTGGTGTTCCTCTTCTTCTTCATCTGGCTTACAATCGTTGTGCATCTTGAGTACTGGACCCGTAAGCAAAATTAAGAGCAGTAAACATTTTTTATGACATTGTGGTTGCGTGGAAGTGTGAACAGCGGGATAACCAGTTGTGGTGTGCTAGGATTTGTCGCTGTTTTTCACCTTCATCAAAGCACATGCAGTAGGTCTTCTGGTATGGTTCTTCACTGGTAACTTTTCCTTTAGATACTTGCTGGTGTGATTGGTGTGGCTGTGGGATGGTGACCCAGACGAGTTCGTCCAGTGCGAACTTTGGTTGCCACGGTTCTGGGTGTCGGGCTTAGACTTATCCCATAGGGCCTTGTCGGGATTGAGCAAGATGAGGATGTCATGGTTTAGTCTCATCCAGTTCTTGTAGTTTCCACCTCCCTTCAAGCACAATCACTCTTTATAGAGGCTGATGTGTCTTTCTACCACCCCATTGGATTGGGGTTGGTATGGGAGGTGGAGGTGCCAGGTAATATTATGGAGGTGGGCAAACTTGTTGAGCGCTGTGGAGTTGAACGGTGGCCCTCCGTCTGATTGAATTACACTGGGGGGTTGCCAACTGGCAAATGCTGCTGTTAGTGCTGGTATGACCTCTGTGGCGTGGCTTTTCTGTAGCAGGATGACTTGGAGCTGCCAAGTGCCGAGGTCGACAATAACGAATTCTTTATTTGGGGGTTTCGCACCAGGCAGGGGTCCCAGCAGGTCCACTTGCCAGACTTTTCCTGGTGTAAACTGAAGTGGTTCTAGAGCTCCGACTTGGTATTTTGTTTGGTGGCATTTTTCTTTGGCGCAGGGTTCGCAAGTTTGGGTTATCTGCTCCCAATCGGTTCTTGACCTGTGGGGGGCCTAACTGTCTGTGGCTGACCACCAGCGAGTGTAACAAGTTCATGGTCCTGGGTGCCCCCAATGGTCATGGATCCAAGCCAGAAATGGGTCTATCTTGTTCTTTTGTTTTACTTCTTCTACTGTTAAAATGATGTCTGTGCGGAGAGGGTCTTCCAAGAGTTTGTTGATAACTTCATGTACTGGGTCAGTCTTGGGCTTGTGTGACTTGGTGTGTCTAATTAGTGGGAGGATAGCAAAGGTGGACAACATATCAAAAATGTGAGGCCAGACATCTAAATTTTGTGTTGGTGCGCCCATACCAGTAACAATTTTGTAAATATATTGGGAAACAATCATGATTACAGGAGTGGGAAGTGTCCCATCGTGGTGTTGAAGGCAATGTTGTACCACCTCCTTGAACCCTAGCAGCTCATTTTTCTGGGCCGATCTCCTTCCCGCATAAAGTTTTGTGTCGTAGCAGGGTTTGCGATAGAATCTGTAGCCTCCATCACCTCAGGTTGTGCCATGGGATGCCATCCAGGCTGAGGCTGTCGTTCTGTAGAAGACAGGCAAGGCATTTCCTGCAGCATCAGGGCTGGGTAGCAGGTCTTCGCATTTCCAGCAATGCCAATGGTAGTGATGCTTGAGTACTAGTGTGTTCCAGGTGGATGGTTCTCCTTGGAACTGTGGGTCAGGGTTTTTGGCGTTTAGCAAAGGTGAAAGTGTTGCGCTGGGCACCCGGAGTATTCCATGCCCGTGGGATAACATCTCTATAAGTTGCCCTGCCATTAAGACTTTTCTGATAGCTCCATATCAGTGTTGGGCTGCTTGGAGGGTTAGGAGGGAGCTGTGGGCTGTGGCCCACATGTGGCTGGTGGCATATCCTAGAGTCACAGTCATTGGTCAGCGAAGTCGAAAGCATGGAGTGGTTTTGTCTTGATGGCCGTAAGGAGTTTTTGAAGATCTTTCCCGTCCCTTTTGGTCCAAGGCATGAATTTTTGAGACTTATTACAAATTTGACATTGAAGCTTTACGAGCACTGGTAGGTGGGTTGGGGGTCACGTGATGTCGGTACCAACTGAGAGATCTGAACAATTGCTGGAGTCGTTTTTTGTCTGTTGGTAGTTGTCCCTCCAATGGATTGGTGTCTGGATTTTTGTGGGTTACACCAAACCTTGTTTTATCAATGAACTTGGTACCTAAAAATGTGATGTCGGCTGTAGGCTGTAGCTTCAATTTTTTTCAGGTTAACTGTCTACCCTTTATTATTGAGATGGGTGACTAGGTTGTTGGTAACTTTGGCAACCGCTTGCCGGTTGCAGCCCATGATGGCGAGATCATCAACGTAGCTCCAAATTTTTAATTCCCCTGGGCCGGGAAGGATGTAGGAGGTATGGAACTCCTTCAGTGTATTATTCATGGTGCTTGTGGCTAATGAGGGTGCATTGCGGTATCCTTGTGGGCAAGCTGTCCACTTGTACATAGTGCCATCAACACACATGTTTAGTGCTCCCTTGACATCGTCGATTGGGATAGAGAAAAACATGTCTTTGAGATCAAGAGTTTTTCTAACCATGTGTCCTTTTGGAATTGTGCCATTTCATAAAGGCACTGGGGCAGTGTAGAGGGGCTAGTTGCATGAGTGGTTGGCACCACTTGTTGGCCTCATGGTAATCTGCTACTGGTTGGACTTTGTTGGGTTTTCCCAGTTTCACAATCCCCCATCCTGGTGAGAGGCAAGTGCTGGCCATTATTGGTTGGTTGCATCCTTGTTGTTCGAGGTGCTGCAGAAGGTCAGTTAGCACCACCTTCAGGGAATCCTTGGTTGGGATTGGTTTATAGCACCATATGGACATGTCTGTATACAACCCCCTTTCCGCTCATAACACACCCGAAAGAGCTTGATCTAGTTGGGCGGCCCACTCCTTTCCGACTCTCTCTTCTCCTTTGAGGGAGAAGTAACTGGCGACGGAGTTTGAACTCCTCCCGTCTGCCTGATGATAGGCAATGTGTGCCCACAGATCATCCGAGTCGGACATTAGGTGTTCCCCACTGTGCCATGGGCAGTTTTTATCTAGTTCTGACTCCATCGTGTCTTCCCCAGATCCTGTTCATGATGCCATGTGGTGCCTGGCTGGCTGCTGGGCTGTAGCCAGGAGCTCAGAACATCAGGTGGGTACTTTGATGAGTGGAGTGGAATTAGGCATGGATGCGTATTGGTAATAAATAGATTGTTTACTTACACCACTGTTGTGTGCAGAGTAGGAAGAAGCTGGCTTTAGTTAGAGTTACAAAAGTAGTGAGAGCTCTTGAAACGAGACAAGACATTCTGTAAACATCTGCACTTACTGAGCACGCAAGGGCGGGGGTATGTCAGGGAAGTCGGTGACAGGGAATAGTTGGTGAGTGATCAGTCTACCAAGTTTACTCCAGGATGCATGTGGAGTTCTCCAACAAGGACGGAAACTGCTTTTATTTTTTATATGGTTAGTAAGCCAATTGCTAGTTGCCAAGTAGGAATAATTTGTAACTGGCCAATGGGTGGTGCACGTAGTCAGCCAATCACGAGGGTTTGTCGAGGCTTAAACAATGCGGCCATTGAACTTGGCAGGATTTTCCACTCTGGTGGAATTTTCCACTGTGCGATAGGCATTCACTTAATGGGCTCTGACAGCTACAAGGGAAAAAGAATGCAGTTGGGGAAAAAAAGTAAAATATAAAAATAAAAAATATATGAAATGAGCTTGTACTACAAAAAGAAATGAGATTTGATTTTAGATAATTCTAGAGATGCATTCAAGATGCTGCAGACTTCAATAAGGTCTGCAGCTTGTTCTATACATTCTCTGTAAACATTATTTGGTACAATATTGTTATGAAGTTTCCTTTGTAAACTTAAACATTTTGCAGCAGAGCAAAAATGTTACTTCTGAAAACAATGTAAGAAGATTAGCATTTTCCAGCTACATATTATTGGGCATTACTATTGTTAGTGTCTTGATGTAAGAGCCTGAATAAAAGTAGTCAAATAACCAATTCTATAAACTCCCTTTTACCAGCCACCACAGTCTAATGGTCAAGCCTCAAGAGCAAAAGACACTTAGTAAATGTGCCATAGGGTAGAGAACAGACCATTAATGCTCAGGAGCAAAGTCATACATATGTCCTTCACACTATTTCATCATGAATAAGGTATCTCCTTTCAGTAACACAGGTAAACAGTCAGACTTTTTCAATTATGTGGAGTTAGAGCAGCAGGTACAAAATATTATGACTTCTCTAAATTAATAGTTTCATATCTTATAGTATATTACACATATCAATATGCATAATATTGCATGAATATCACACTTTTCTGAGAATTACTGCTTTCCTGTAGACAATTTGTCTCTCTTTCCAACTCTGATTATTTTTAAGAGGGAATGAGAAATCGCCATGGTTTCAGTCTGAAATTGTTTGTCAGATTACTTTATATTAGGTTTTTAATTCTTTTCCTTGTCCAATAGCTACAAGAATATTGACATGGATTAAATGAAAGGCCCCCCCCACCCTATATCTTCTAACTAATTTTGACCATCAGGTATTTTGCATAAAGGCTCATTAGTGTGCTGATTTCATTCAACGTCCCTTTGAAAGACTACCTCATTACCATGCAAATACAAATAGCTCTTTCCCACACTGGCTAATTGTTACAGAATATACTATTAAAACAACTAAGAGTCAAGTCTTTCCTCATTTATGCCCTTTGCAATGCTATCCAAACCAGTGAGGTTATACAGTAGAATTCAACTCTCATTGGTTTTACATGATGCCAGTTGAGCCACATCCCATATCAGGTAAGGAAGGTATACTCATTAACCATTTTCTGTACATAATTAGTAATTGAAGGTCTGTACTAAATCCTATAGTTCTCCCCTACATATTTTCTGGCTTATTATTAGAAGTTACCATAACTCTGCCTTCAGAATTTGTATATGATCACTTTAGTGATCACTGGTCGATCTACTTCGTCATCCAGGAATGACTAAAACTGAAACACAAATTACCTAGACTATTGTTCAGTGCTGCCCAGGATGGGAAAAATTCATTCTTTATCTTGAATATGCAAAAGTGGAAAGAAAGAAACAATGAAATGGAACCATCAGGTTGCGTATGTAGATTTCAAGATTATCGGAATTACAATGCCAGTAGCTGAAGGCATAGCCTATATTTGACTTTACTATCTACACCAGGGGCCAGCAACCCCCAGCACGCGTGCCAAGCATGGCACACAAAGCCACTTTGCTCGGCATACCACTGCCAGCCTGAGCTTTAAGCAGCTGCTGCCAGCCACGGAGCCCGGGCTGTTCCCAGCAGACAGCTGGGAGATTGCAAGCCTTGCTGCAAGCAGACAGGGCTCCATTGGCTGGCTGCAACTGGGAGGCTGCAAACAGCTGCTCTGGGCTCCGGCATGACAACACTCCAGCACCTTCCAAGGTAGACATTGTGGGTTTTTTGGCACTCTGTCCAAAAAACATTGCCTACCCCTGATCTACACTATTGGGAGGCCTTAAGTAATAATGTTTCCAGCTAACAGAACTTGCTTTCCTTCAGTTTTCATCAACCACCCCAGCTGCCATCCATAATAGTCTTGATAATGTGCTTTTGTAATACCCCAGGACGTGATCATTTTGTGCAAAGTTTGATGACATGTGTCCAGGAAGACCAGTCAACTGATTTGGATTTACAAATGAAATTAAAGTTTTAATTAACCAAATGTTTAAAAATGACTTATTTTCTTTGCTTTTGGATAAGGTTTCAAAATGATTATTTGGTAAGGGGAAATTATAATTGCTATTCAAACAACAAACCGAACAAAAAACAAACTTAACTTCATTTGTACCAGTTCTGTGACCAATTCATTGTTATGTTTAAGCTGAGCTATTTCATTTCCTGAGGCCTCCTCCCCAGGGATCTTACTTCCCAAGCCATTCTCTCAGAGCTGTGCCTATATTTTGAAAAGAAATCTGCTGCGATAAGAACTGAGAAAATGAAATACAAGGCAGGGGATCAGAAAGCGAGAGTATGCATAAGAGAATAAAAACTGGAGAGCAGAAGAGGATAAATAAAACAGTTGGATGAAAGAAAACAAGAAAGCACGCGGCTACAAGCTAAAAAAGAAACCTCTTTGCCAACTCAGAATGAACTCCTAAGGCAGATTACAAGATTTAAACATAAGTACTACTACTCTTGCAATGGGAAAAAAATATTAAAATTTTAATATTCCAATGCATAATTTGTTTCTTTTCTTCACTATTCCCAATCCCCATATCAAATGCAATCATCTTTCACTTATTACCTATATCTCTAAATTGTATTATTGTTATAAAAATTCTTCTAAGATACTAGACATTCTATATAAAATCAGTGGAAGAGTCCTCTGAAACAGGCTGTTTACTTAAGCTTGCAAAAAATAAGGTATTTGAAAGCCCTGCTGACAAAGAATTATTCTTTAATTTATTGTAAATCAATATCAAATCCATCCCATTGAAGTCAATAGCAAAATTCCCATGTCTTTTCTTCTGAGCATGCAATCTTTTCACAGTACACTCAATACATTGTGTTTGATGAAGAGAGAAATACAAGATTGAAATGTGTGATGGTGCACACTGGACTATAAATTTAAAAAGTTCTTTATACCTTGTAAGGATGGTATAGAGCCTGATACAATTATTGTCTTGTTTTCTGATAAAAATAAGTATACCTTAACACTATAGTAGTAGCATGTTCCTCTATTCCAGCCAGAAGACACCATATCATTCACTCCCCAGTCTCACAATGTACTGGAACTAATATGGTTGCTAAAATAACAATAATTTTCACCAGGTAGAACAGGGATTTACACAGTTACAATTACTGTAGGAAAAGAACAAAGAAGCATATGCACAGTTCACACTCTCCTGTAAAACCCACCATAAAATCCCCCCTGTAACTCTTGTTTCTGAGAGCCGATCAAACACCCTGTTCTGGATTTAAGACAGAAAAGTTCCCTCTTCTACCTCCAGGGATTTTTACATCTGGTGTACCAGGTAGACAACATTTGGACCGTATTGGATAAATGGAGTATTGCAAAATGAAAACTATTGTAAAATTATAAAATCAGAAAGCATCCAAGCATGTGTGGCTCATATTATCTGCCACCATAGAGAAAAGGCTTATACTTCTAAGAGACTCAGCAGCAGTGTCATGTAGAAAAAACTTAGCACACAGAAGCAGTCTGAATTTTGATCTCAACTTGCACAGTGACTCACTGTGCAGCCTCTGGCAATACACTTAACATATCTCTGTCTCATATTCTCTATGTATTATAGGGTGATAACAGAACTTATGACTTGTCTCACAGAGGTGCATGCAGCAGAGGTTCAAGTTTTGCCTCCACAGGCAGACACACACGCTGCAAACTGATTTGATGTGAAGGTGATTTTCACAGCAGAATGTGTGTCAAGGTCTAAGCATTATTAATTAGCAAAGGGTTAACTGACAGAGTAAATGGTGTGATTTCAATTTATAAATACAAAACAGAAAAAGCAATGGGATCTGTGACAAGCTAGCACTGTTACTTCCTTGTCTTAGCTTCTTTGGAGCAAAACTGGAGAACTCCAGTTACTGATTGAGACTCACCATATTAAAAGCAACATTTCTTCCCTTTTGGTCTGTAGCTGTAACAAGTAAAAAGGGCTGTACAGTGCCAAAGATCTCCTCCATGACCAGGGAAATCATATTGTGGCATGAAACTAGGACAGAGTGAATTTGCTTCAGTATAACTGTGAGTAGAGAGCACTCTTAAGGTCAGAGGGTAGTCTTCAGATCCAGAGAAACCTACAACTAAGGCCAGCAATGAATACTTGTATATACACCAATGATAGCTCATGGGGATGTCACTCCTGTCCTTAGGATGCAGTAACTCATTTGTAACCCTCAGCTGGTTACATGGATTCAAAAGACCTATGCCATGGTGTCAAGAGATGAGTATTTCAGACTTGAGTCAATCTAGCACTGTTCAGAACTTTAGCAATATGAGAATTTACAAGTCCTTTATTCCAAATATCCTTAGCACAAATGGCACTCTCATATTATAACACAAAAGTAATTTTTTAAGCTAATTTTATTTAGGAAGCATGGATACTAACTATTATGGACAACTCATCATTATACCACGCATTTTTTTCTTAAGTGTTTTCTCAACATATTCACTTTCTTAGCAACTTCAATAGATCTACCAAAATATAAACTATACCATGAATTACGGATCACAGGTATTAGAAATAACATTTCTATGAGAATAATGACTATACAGTAGAATGTAGTAGATAAACTACATTTTTTTAAAAAAAGACAAGACAATCCACCATAGTAAGCTAAATAAACTTTTGCAGTCTCAAACCTACCTCCTGAGTCTCAAAGAAGGTTAAAAGAAAACTACTAATGTTGCCAAAAAGAGCAAAATTATTACAATTTAGACAAATGAATAAACAGATTTTTTTTTCTCATAAAAGTCTAGGTACTGTGACCATGTTTACACAAGATGCTGACTGAGCAGTTGGTACTACTCAGTCATTTAGTACTTGTTTATATGTTTATACAAATTATAGAGTTACTGTATAGTAGCATCACCAAACAGCTTTTTTTGTGATACTGACTGCACAGTAACCCAAGGCTACTGCACAGTAGCATCAGATCATACTTTCTACCATGCAATGCTACTGTGCAGTAGTCATGAGCTACTGTAAAAACAGCATCTTGTGTAGACATGGCCTGAATCTCATAAGTAAATGTCCTACTAAAGACTTAATGTTATACATGTGTCAGTTATGCTTGTGTTCACAAACTTTAATTTATGCAAGTAAAAATGAAAGGAGATAAAAAGAAAAATGGATAATGAATTAAGGAGGAATGAAACTGTAATCTTATGTAAATGTAAGGCTTGTGAAAGGTGTCAGTTCAACAGGACTAGAGGGTCAAGACATCAGAAGGGAGTCCAAGAACCTAGAGCGAATGTAAGGTTTCCTTCCTTCTTCCCTGTAGCATTAACTCAGGACCTAATTTGAATTTTGTCTCTGTTATGCATACACACAAGTCTCTAAGTCAAGGGAGGTACACTTTAAGGACCTTATTGTCATCTAGACCCAGCACTCTTTCCTGCCTATGCAGGGGGTTGGACTCGATGATCTATTGAGGTCCCTTCCAATCCTAACATCTATAAATCTATGCATAGGGCACTTAGTGAGTGTTTTATTTAGATCACAGTAACAATTATCATGTCATAATAAGAGTTAAAAATATGTTTTGGTCAGTCTCATAGTAATGTTTACTGCAGTCACTAAGTGTAACATGTGATATGGTGCATGAATGCACTGGGAATCTATCAGTTCAAGATTCCATTGCAATGCCAGGGCCAATTAAAGACTCCTGTGCGGTGTGGGGGCTGGGCTCATTGTCACTCCCAGCCCCTGAAGCCAGTTCAAGGAGACTAAGACTGATAAGCAGCACACTGTAGTGGTGTTATTGCTGTGGAACAGTCAGATGACAACTGAACACATATTATTTAATATGTTCTAGAGATATTCCATGCCAAAAAAGTCCATAATGGGAATCCCCAAGGAGTCAGCTCAAGCAGTAGGTACGGTACCACAGCAGAAGACAAAGTAGCATGGGGGGGGGAGTTTGACCACCCTTCTCCCTCTGAAAAAGGAATAAACATCTTACAAAAAAGGTCTCTTAGGGTGCATCTACATGAGATGCTTTACTGTGCATTAAACTAATCTAATGCACAGTAAAACAGCACCATCAAAATGTGGGCACCAATTACTGTGCATTAGTCTAATGTACCATTTGCTAATACAAATACATACTGGTACTAGGAAAATGTTGCATTAAGTAATGAACCAAAGTGAACATGTAGACCCAGATAGGGAGCAATTTGCTCCTGGTCAACCCAAGCAGCAGGTGGCCATAACTACTGCCTAGCTAAGCCCCAATTTCCAGAGGGTGGGGGAGAACTTTCCCAGCTCCAGGACAGTCCTAATCTCCATGCAGCTAGGAGGGAGCTGCCCTGGAGCTGGGAACAGTTCCCCCCACCCCATGGAGCCCATACCTGACCCCATTGCTCCCTGCCAACCCAGGGGTGACACCTGGGAGAGGTTGGAACTCCCCTTGGTTGCTTCAGGGGGGCAGAGCAAGGCAGGAGCAGCCCTGGATTGAAGTGTTCCTGTTGGGAGCAAATTTTCTCCCAATGAGCACTTGTTCAGATCTGTGTGCAGGCACAGTTTAACGCACCTGAAATTTCTGCACAGAAAATTCAGGTACATTAATTGCATGTGTAGATGCACTCTTACAGTAGCAGTTTGAGAATAAACAATCTTTGAAGATAAGAAGTTCTGCAGGCCACTTTGCATAATGTAAGAACTAATCCAAGTTTTGCTCATCCTTTGAAGCAAATCATATCCTTGTCTTAGAGTTAATAATAATAATTATGTTATTAATAAAACCTATCTAGATGTACATCTCTGCATTTGACTGAGACAGAAAGTAGAAAAAAACAGAAGCAATGCCAATTTTGTAATATTTAATAGCTGGTCCAAACTAAGAAGTGCTGGAAATAAAGTGAATATGCCTTGTAGAAGGATTTCCAAACTTCTTTTAAGCTGTGTTTCTGCCATTTCAAAAAAGGATGTGCTGCTCTATGGAATGTGTTGAACTGTATGATTTAGCAACAGTAAAAAAAAAAAATGGTTCAGAAGATACTTTGAAATAAAAAGCAGAATATATGCACCATTTCACAGAGCTCATCTCTGTTCCCAAGGAGAACACTCTGGGCTAGGTTCTGTTTCTGTGGCAGTATGAGGCAGGAAAAGTTAACAGAGACTAATAAAATTATAGTTAGAGCTAGGAGGAGGACTCATATCTCTAGTCTGTCAGCCCAAGGTCTTGTTCATGGGACTATGGAAACTAACCTTAAGGTTGAAACAAATGTAATCCTTTTAGGTTCAAAATAATTCAGTTCACCGATTTACTTCCAGTTTTGTGCACCTCAGCACTTTATAATTCTATCTGGAAGCCTAAAGTAAATACCAAATTCCACAAGCAAATGTATATTTCCAGACTGACAAACCAAATAAGAATGAAAATCTTTAAAGTCTGACCTTACAAGATTTAAAGACCAAAGAAGTTGAGATTAGATTTTGAATTTTAGATGCTTATCAGAACCAAACTGTCATATCTAAAATGGTCCATCCATTTCTAATTACAAATCACCTAGGGAAATATTTCCCATTATAGTGAGGGATTGTCTAGATAACTAGGATTTGTGTTGAAAAAAGATGCCCAAGAGATGACAAGAAAATTTTATCCTCCATAAATAGGTATTTTGTACTGAATAGTAGAGAATAATGCAGTGGTGATTTAGTAAAATATTTGGACTCTCCAGGCCATTGTCAAATGTGGTGACATTTTAGATTCCAAAAAGATAGCTACTTGGTCTACTGGGTGTCTACCTGAGACATTTTAGTGCACATTGAACTAATCTAATGTGCATAAAAGCATCACTAAAAAACTGCACAAAGCTAATGCACATCACATTACTCTAACACATTTTTTCCTAGGACCTGTAAAAAGAGGGTGTCTGTACATCGGGACAGAGGCTGCTCTGATTAATTACATCTGCTTAAGTGTGGTAATTGCCATGCTTCAGCAGCTTCCCATATCTCGAGTATGAGTGTCCCTGTGCTTAAAAATGGTGGCAGGGGCACTTAGATTTATAGATGTTTGGGTCAGAAGGAACCTGAGTAGATCATCAAGTTCGACCCCCTGCTCTGGGCATGAAAGAGTGCTGTGGTTAGATGACGCCAACGAGGTGCATGTCTAGACTTCTTTTAAAGACCCCCAAGGTAGGGGAAAGCACCACCTCCCTAGGAAGCCCGTTTCAGATTCTGGCAACCCTTACCATAAAGAAGTTCTTCCTGATGTCTAACCTAAATCTGTTCTCTGTCGGTTTGTGGCCATCGTTCCTAGTTACTCCAAGGAGTGCCCTGGTAAACAGATCATCTCCTATTCCTTGCTGACTCCTACCCCCAGCCCCCCGATGAATTTGTAGATGGCCACAAGATCACATCTCAGCCTTCTTATGTGGGGGCTGAAGGTCCCTCAATACAAGGTCCCTCAATCTCTCCTCCTAGGGTTTTGCTTGCAGGCCCCTAACCATACGAGTGGCTCTACTCTGAACCCTTTTGAGGTTGTCCATATTCCTCTTGAAGCGTAGCATGCAAAACTGGAAAGAATACTCCAACTGCAGCCTGGCCAATACCACATTGAGGGGAAGCATCACCCACCTGAATCTGTTTGTCATGTACCTGCTAATGCATGATAAGTGCGGCTAGCTTTAGTGATCACTTCATCACATTGACCACTCATGTTCATCTTGGCATCAATAATGACTCCAAGATCCCTTTCTGCTGCTGTGCTGCTGAGAGACACATCGAATAAGTTTTGTTCAAGCACACCTGCTGACATTTTTAAGTGTGGGGACACTGATATAAAAGACACTGAAGCACTTTAGTTAGAGCATATCTTGCAGTCACTCTAATTAAAGCACTGGTCCCACACCACCCACAAAGCATGTGTAAAAGTGCTAGATTTAATGCATAGTAGCTATGCGCATTAACAAATGTGTAGATGTTGACTAGGAGCAAATTTGCTCCTGATCATCCAGTCCACTAGGAGGCCAGCTTCCAGCCAGGAGCAGAGAACCATGACTGAAAGCCCCTCTAGCCACAGGGCAAGGATGGCTCTTCTGCATCCCCTGTCTAGACTTTAGTCCTCTGGCCTGCCCTCTGGGCCCTGTGGTCAGCTGCTACCTCTTCCTGGCCACTGGACATGTCTTTTGTGGATCTGCCTGGACAGCAGTAGGCTCTGCTGTCTGCTGCCAGACCCCATTGGCGTGTGCCGATTCCAGGATTCAACCCATCTCCTGGCCCTGTTCCTGGACCCTCCTACTGCCCTGCCTGAAAGCACACTGCAGGTATGACAGCCTCCCTAACCCCAGGGCACTCAGCCTGCTGCTCAAACTGGGAGGCACAAGAGACTGCAGACCTTGTGGCAATATGAGACAATGTCATGGTCCTGTGCCTATTTGCCTGGGGCATGTGGGCCAATACCCATATTTATGAACAGATGGCAGCCTGAATGATGAATCATGGGCATGACTGCACTGGGCTACAGTGCAAAGGGAGGGCAAAGGACCTGCAGAGGCAGTGGGTAAATATAACAGACCACAACAGACAGTCTGGGTTAGCCCACAGGAGCGTGCTCTGCATAAGGAAGCTAACCCAGATCCTGGTGGTCTGCTGGAGCCCTCACTGTGGTCCAGTCCTTAAGAGGACTCCCACAGGAGGGCCCCTCAAGCCAGCAGCACCATCAGCCCCACCCATGGCCTCCTCCTTCAGCATGGGCATCCTGTGCCAGTACCTGCTCCAGTAACTGTGCCCATGGAGCAAGAGTGGAGAGGACAGTGCAGGCAGGGCCCCACCAATGGCTAGCTCCATCTCTTCCCCAAAGAAGGCCATTTTTCATGTGGCCAGGCACTGGTCCTCCACCCACACCCCTGTCTGGCACCCTGCCAGCATCCAGACCATCTCCCTACCCCAAGGCTCCAGGAACAAAAATCCCACACAGGGAGGAGGGTTTTTTGGGGGGGCTTGTGGCATAGGCACAGATGGCTGTGGTGTCCTCATCACCTCCCTACCCCCATCCAAGGCTCTGGAGCCAAGAGCCACACACAGGGGTGGGTCTTTTTGTCCTGACCCATCCCCCTCCTGCCCCTCCCCTCCTTGCCCCACCTGGCTGCACTCCAACATTTCAGAGTTCCCCTCTATGGCACGCAGGAAAGCAGGAGGTAGTGGAGAACTTTATTGATCAGTCCATGCTCTCCTAGCTAGGCAACCAGGCACCTGTCACATGCAGAAAAACTTGTTGATGTCAGTGACAATCTCCTGCTTGATTGTGGGGGTCAGGGACTTATAGCAAAGGCAGAGGTACTCTTTAGGTGGCAGTGCACGTTGCAGGGAAGTACAGGCTTCCCTGGGGTACAGTCAGAGCTCAAAGACCCATGCCAGGTTCTCAGCTGCACCAGGACCCCATGGGTTGGACATCCCTTGCTGCACTCAAATAACTTATTGTGGCATGCCTAGGAGACTATCAGCAGGGGAACACTCAGGACACAGGCTACACACTGGGGGGCAGAGGCAGGCCTAAGTTGTTTCTCCAGGGAGGACCACTGTGGGAGAGAGTGGGGACATCACCATCTCTGTGTCCCAGCTGGGGGTGAACCCCTCACCACAGCCCATGTGGGCGTGGCTCCATGGGAGCAAACTAGTTGGCCTGTAGGAGGAAGAAGAGGGAATTGACCTGAAGCAGCCCTGGCAGCAGCTGCCAGAAGCCAGCCCTGGCCTGGTCTGGGGAGGGTATCAGGAAACTAGGCTGGCTTGTGGCAACTGCCAAACAGGCTTCCTGTCCCAGTGGAAGGAACATGATGGAGGGCTCAACTGTGGCAGGGAATATCTGCCCAATTTGCCATGGTCTCTGGGCATGTGTGAATGCCCGACTCCCAATCTGAGGCCTAGTGGCACACAGCCCCTTGGTATAGTGCATGTTATCTCTGAAATGTTGCAAGCTCTTATAAAGAACCTCACTGTCTTTACTCTGTGGATCTAGTACCTGCTCATCGGGGAGAGGGACCAACTGCCACAAGGGGTGTGAAGTCAGTAATGCTGCCTCCAAACCCTGGCACCCTCCACATGCACTGCCTCTGCCAGCAGTGAATTCAAGATTAAACCTTCCTCCTGTACTGGCTGGTCACCATTGCAGAAGAGTGGTTGGCTGACTCCTGGGCCTGGCACAAGGTGGCTGAAACATGGCAGCGGGAGAGAGAGGCACACAATTGCCAGAGGAGTGTGTGGGGACAGCAGCCTGCAAGCAGGACAGGGAGTAGGAAGAGAGGGCATACTATGCCCAGGTCCTGGAGATCAGGGAGAGGCATGTTGCCTTCCTCAAGCACATGGTGGATTCCCAGGAGTGGCAGTCCAGCATGGTGATTTAGTGGTCGCTAAGGATGAAGACTGTGGGGTGCCGTATTAATTAAAGTGCCTGGAGTGTCTTGTGTATCAGCATCCCCATGTTTCAAAATGACAGCAAAGGTGCTTTATCTAAAGCTCATCAAATGAGCTTTAGAGCACCCACATCACCACGCTGAAGCATGGGGATGCTGATACATGAAACGTGGAGGCTGGCTGGAGCATGATAATTACCATGCTCCAGCAGGCTGTATTGACTGAGTCTGGTCCAATGCACTGTAAATTACCTCTTGTCATGTATAGGTACCTCATGACTATTTTATCTTTGCATCTTGCCTTTACATTATTAGGAAGTCTAGAACTGTTTATATAGGCTGGCTGCCATTTTGAGAAGTAGCCTATGGAGGGAGCATACTCTGTGATCTCTCAGAGAATAGAATTCTCTCCTGTTTGTCTGTACTCTAAGCTAGATATCATTTAGATTGGAAATAACAAGTTTCCCTTTGTACATGGAAAATCTATACACAAAACAGCATATACCAGAAGTTCAGAAATAGCATTCCAGAACTGGGAACACCAAGATGACTAATGCATGAAAAGCAACCAAAAAATTATTTTCAGCTAGTGATGTCCTCTTTAGTTTCTATATGGTTATATCTAGAATTCAAGTTTAATTTTAACTTCATTTTAATGTAGTGATGTAATGTTAAAATAACAGACAGCATATATTTTAGGGTAGCACAGGAAGACTTTCCTCAGAAAGTATATTCTTCACTTTTCTACCTGCTTCTAGCTGAACACAAAGGGGAGGAGTAAAGATAAATTATGAGTGGAAGCCTATTTGATGACAGGAGAGATTACAAATCCTATTAAAGATACAGCAGCAGGAGGATAATGATGGAATACCAGTCAAATATTTTCTAGCTGCCTAAAGATATTAGTGCCCCACTATTGTTATAATTAGAGCTGCAATGAGCTGATCACTAGAGAGGCAAATAAGTCCCTAAAGCTTCCCAGTTTCACAGGTACCATTCACCCAATTTCCCTTTTTCAAGCCTGAAATACCCCATCAAGCATGAAGCAGAGAATGCCACCTCTTGAAAGAGAAGCAGGCAGTATCACACAAGATGAACTCTCCCAGCACTGGGAGCCAGCAGTATTGCAAAAACTTACTCTAATATTAAAAATGCAATTACTGCTTCATGATTTCACATGGCATATGATTTATTTTTGACACACTGAGCGAACAGCAGGGCCTAAATACATGGCAGTAGTGAAAAAAAGAAGGGAAAGTTCAGAGAGAGGGAAATGATTTTTTTCAAGGGCTTTTTTTTTTTCCACATGGAAAGATAAAAACTCTTTCATACTCCAAACTTTCCAAGCCATTGTACCATTTCATAAATCCAGCCAGCCAGATTATTTTTCCCATCCCACCTCAGACCCTCTCTATCTCAGAGGCCACAATCCATCACAAGGGTTGTGTTTTTCCAAATGTAGCTCAAAATCATGACAATGCAGTTGAGAGAGATCCAGGGCCAATTATACAAAACTGAACAAAGACAAGCACAACAATGTAACAATCCAAGGGGAGCCCAGATATTATTCTGAAAAACCTGATTTGCTAATATTGGAGAACCATTTATTTCTGGTAAAAAGCTTTTCCTCAGTTTTTGTTATTTCTTAAAAGTTGTTGTTTGATTCATTACTGGATGAAAGAGGTAATAGAAGCATATCAAGGTTAGATTCCAATGTGAGTCAGGCATTGTAAGACCAGAAAAATGCTGTTGATTTCAATGCAATTACTTCACTTTTCCAACACAGGGGAAAACTAAATTAAATATAATAGCACTTGTTTCTTTTGGTGTCAGTTCTGCTCTCAGAACTATGGGAGCTACATGCTAATATTCCATGAGCCATATTTGCCTTCTGTTGGGGTTCTCTCTCTCTTCCATTTTTTTATCTCAAACTAGTCAGGCAAACAGCAAAAGACAAATACTTTTCAATTAGAATCTGGAACCAATTGTTTTTATATATAAATATTTTTAGAATTGTATTCATAAGACCTCTTAGGCCTTATTACATTTTGAATAAGTGAAGAAGAATTCAACAGCTGTTAGGAGCCTAAAACAGAAATCAATCAGCCTCTCAAGAGCTTTATTGTTTTCTTTTTGTTTTAAGAGATTTATTTTATGTTATCCCATGGCATTTTAAGGAGAAGAGATGGAGAAACAATTTCACTTATGAGTAGGAAAACAGGGACAAAAATGAAACAAGAGAAGTTGAAGTGTCATTGTTTCCATTTTTATTTTTGAAGACGTATCTTTTTGTAGAATATCATACAAAAGACAGGGAAAAGGGAAGTGCTGTATTTTTAAAAGCAGCTCATAACCTCAGATTCCAAATAATGCTGTTGGACCTGGGAGTGTAATATAGATTAAAGTTTGTGTTTATAAGAGAAATTCTGGAACTAGATCATCTCCAAAGCTATTCTGTAGTTGGCATTTTTAATACAGTTTGTATACAGCTATGGATTAAAAAAGGACTTGTCAGCCTTTCCATATTTTATGAGAGACATAAGAATCTAGGTCCTGACCATGTGTTTATTAACAACCTTTAATAACCATGGGTTGTTACACAAAAGAAGAAACTACCATTAACACCTGCATTTTGAGTAAATAAATTATTAAAACAGTGATTCTCCTTTTGTGCTTTAGGTTTGTTGGTAGTAGGCCTTACATATCCAACTATCCAAGCCTGCCTTACATATCTACAAGAGCAAGATTACAACTCAGAGTATAGACATAAAGATATTACAAAACTTACACACATTCATCTTCGTATACAACGATTCAATAATCAACACTTCCCCCAAACCATGGGCACTGCTATAAATACCATAATGGCCCCACAATATACCAACCTTTTTATGGCCATCTGCAAGAAGAATTCCTCAAGAACTAAGATACTGAAGATATATAAATGACATCTTTATCATTTGGACATAAAACTTGAAGTCTCTGATTGATTTCCATCACAAATTCAATAACCATCACACATACTCCAGCACCAACACTTTCTTTTTAGATATAATGATCAATATCCAGAATAGTAAAATACAGACTACCATAAGCAAGAAACCTATGGACCGACATATGTATCTACACAGAACCAGTAATTATTGGCTGGACCCAATGATCTTATGAAGTCCCTTCCATCCCCAATGTCTATGAAATCTATAAAAATTATGAAGAAGGGTGTTTATACCACATCTACCCAAATAATCTATTCTCCTTTTGTGAAACTCTGGTGGCTCATGAAGAACAAATTTCTTCCTCATTTTGACCTAAGTAATCATTTTTTTAATCAACAAAATGCAGATAAATATATTAATACTTTTCTAATAATACTTTCTTTGCAAATGTTACTTAGCAAAGGCACTCCACTCAAGCTTGTGAATAACTAGACTGTAGTAGGATGGCTGGGAAGAGAACTGTTCATGCATTTGCAACTAGAAAATGAGGTTTCCTTGAGGCCCTATATCCACTAGTATGGACTTTGAATGACTGGTGTCTCCCACAACTGGGGGGTGGGGCGGCACCATGACAGCAAGCAGCGAGTGAGGACTGCCCACTGCTGTCACCAGCAGTGTCGCCAGTTGAGGGGGCGTGAGGGGCAAATGGGGACCACCCACAGCCACCATCCACATTGTCAGCGGTGGTGAGCAGGGACTGCCCACAACCACCAGCAGCCACATTGGCAGCAATGGGTTCAGCAACTGCCCACAGAATCTGGCAGCAGCTTTTGCACCAGCCAATCTCAGGGGGCACATGTGCTTCCCCTGGTCCACTTGGCAAGCTGCTACAAATCTGTCTCAAATTTCCTAAGAAAAAATAAAGTTGCACAAAGTGATATGGAAAATTTTGAGGCTTCTCACAACAGAATAGATTTTTTTAGTTTTGTCAAGTTGAATTTAATACCACATTAAGCAGCAGGAAAGCACGTATCAAAGATGAGGTAGCATTAGCTGGAGGCATGCCAGAGCCAACTGATGCCTGATATTTTGCTGAGATGACTAAAAGTTAGAGCTTTTCCATTGCTGTTGTAACATATGCTAGATCCAAATAATCAAGGGTCACAAAGCCAGAACCAGGTCTTGATGGATGTCATTGTCCATTTCTAGCTAAACTTACAGATTGGAAACACAGGATCAGGATGTGATTCTTAGCGCAAACTCTCACTCACCTCCTTCATAAGCAGCAAATGCAATCGATACTAAGTTGGCTAAAGGCATTTAAAAAACCAATATAAATTTAGAAAAGTTAGGACAAATAGGATTAGCAATGGAAAAAGGAACTGAGAAGTGCTTCTTTTTTCCATAGAAAAGCATATTGCCTGCAAAACATATTCACAACATTGAAAGAAAAGAGATAAGAAAGGAAGATTATTGTACAAACATATTCATCAGGTCGACATTACCTTAATATACCACAAAATTCTTTTTACAGCAGAATAGCTGATGCTGGCAGTGTTGCAATGAAACTGGGAACTTATGTTTGTTCATTTTGCTTGTATTCCTTTTGGGAGTGTGTATGCTGTATCTTTCCTGATTTGTTTTGCATTGATATGGCACACAGATACAAAGCATAGAAATGAATCAAAGCTAGAACTAAATGCAGAATATATTTATGTACCTAGCCCTTAGGGAGTCTATACCAGAGGTGATACTACATACAGAAGCTGATATGGACACCATGACTAAATAAAAATATCCACTTATTTATATAGCATTAATCCAAGGACTTCAGAAAGTGAAGGCCCCTGAAGGACAGCAGTTTGTTCTAATAAGTTCCATCCCGGCTGCTGGGTTAATACAAAACAGGAAGCTATTACTAGGAAATATACATATATGGAAATATCAGTTTCTACTACGGGTAACTTATATCCTTTCTATCCCCCTTATTTTTGTAGATATACAGCCTGTTTCCATTTTAACTTTAAAGGTAGATCTAAGCAGCTAACACTGATCAGAAGGTTTGGTTGATATTAATATTGGCATGACTCATTTTGTTGCACATATATCATCTCTGAACACAGTTCTATTTTTCTAAAGCAGCATTGCCTCTTCTTCTTGTAAACTGAAATGCAACTCCAAACACAGACAGGAAAGGGGCTAAAGTTATTTGTGTTCTGCCTGGCTCTTAGAAATGATGGAAAATCTTGGGGTAGAATACCTTGCAGGGATCATCATACAAAGTTTTTCCTGAATTATTCCTTCTTCAACCAGTGTAGGTTATTAACTAGCATTATCTCTACCAAAAGGTAGGTGGCAGAATTCCCTGTGTCTCTACACTAGATCTGAGGCTCTACAGAATGGTTGGGTTTTGTCTAATTACCTGGGCTACTGAGACACCCTTTCTCCTAAAGTAGTTTATCAACTATATATGATAAAGAGATAAAAGACTTAAAGGTAGGCCCCTACCAGAAAGAGGTGTTACATTAATAAAGGAAAACAAATATTCCTCAAGCAGGAAATATTGGCTCAATAATCTGGCTACATATGTTTGACCCATGATGGGAATTTAGCATTAGGACTAGCGAGTATCACAACCTCTCAGAGAGACATTCTTTTCTCATACATCTGGTTTAGATTTAGTTGTGACACATATATGGTGTCTATCTTCATAATATCTAAGCACCTCACATTTTAAATATATTTACCTCACAATATACTTGTGAGGTAAAGAAGTATGATTATCTTCATTTTACAGACAGGTAACCAGAAAGATTAAGTGTTATATCCAAGGTTATCTAAGAAATCTATAGGACAAAAAAAGGAATGGGATTTAGGGTGCTAATCTGAAAGCTGCTATCGTCAACTACTTCACTAGCCTTTCTTTATAAACTCCTAATTTATACTGGTGTGATAGAAGATGTAGTCCTAATGCCTAAGTCTTAGTGGGGGAAAACAATGCATAAGAAGTTCAAATTCTGTTGTGCTCTAGTATGAGTACAGAAGCCTGGTATTGATTAAATTCACTTTCATTGGCAGTTACCATTTTAAAACAGGAATGTTAAGAGTTTGGGAAAAAATATACAATAAAAATCTTAAATAGTAATAGTAAAAATCCCTGAATCTATAATATGCCATCTCAAAGATAATATTTTAAAGAATCCCTATGTACATTATCTGAAGGCATTAGGTTAAGTCAAGTAACACCTGTTGATGTGATCGTAAGTTAAGATAACCCATGCTGGTGGGACAATTCAGTAAAAACAAAACTCAGAGAAAACTACTCAGTAACCATTTTCTTCAGAGGATTGAGTTTGTAGTCAGAAATAAACATACAAATCTAAAAAGGTCCTACCCTTTTTCCCCCAGATTCCACCCAGCTCCATTATCCCAAGCGTAAAGCCTTTCCTTATGATATTCAATGCAAACTCCAATCTATAGCCCTTCCTCTACACACCTGTTCAAGAGAGGACAAGAATTAAACAGTTAATACTTTGTTCACTACTGACCAGTTAGGGTCTCCAAAGTCCTGTCACATGTGCTCGGTGTTCTGCCTTCCCATTAATAATGTATCCCTTCCCATCTGAGTTTTATCAATACAAGAGAGTTTTCAAAAGTAGTCATTTTTTTTTCTCTATTTTCATTCCTCTTCTACACAGCTTCACTCAATAAATACAGGCCTTCTGCACTGTGTTACCAGTGACATTTATAGCTTTTTCCCTTCCTCCCCTCCAAAAAGCATCGGCCAGCATTTTCTTTATGTATAACTCTTTTCTTTGCATTTTCCTATAATATGAAAAATAGTATTCAAGCATCAGCACCCATACTTTAATCTTGAATACAGAATTAACATTATTAGCTTACAGTCTCAGTACTGGGTCCCATTCTATTTCCATTGATGTCAAAAAAATCTTATTGGGTGGAAAAACTCTTATTGGTTGGAAAGGAAAATAAAAATAGTCCAACCCATCTGAAACTGAAGTCAATTCAAATTTTGGCATTGACTTCAGTGGAAGTTGGATAAGGATCTTAAAATCAACAGAAATTTTTTGAACCAATAAAAGAGTTGAACTAGACCTTTAAAAAATAGGCTCTATCTTCTTCAAAATCCAAAGGAGCTATAAACCCCACAAACAATATCATACATTGTTGTGGGTAATTCTGAAAGACTATTAGAGAAAAAAAGCTAATTGGGTGGCATAGAATTTTAATAGCTATACAAAACATATGACATTTAATACAGAATAATCTTTTTTTAACCATTCTAAAAAAGTATCTAGAAAGAAGAAACTAGATATTGTACTCTTGATACTTCCATTGTACTATGGACAGGTTAAGAAAAGAAAGGTTTTCATTCTCTAATGAATTTTCTAAACTAAAAATAAGATTCAAATTCAGCAGAGCCATATTTTTGAAGAACCTGAATGCCCTTTGCGCTGGGAGTTGTCCAGTGCCTCTGAAATATGTAACTTAGTAATATACAGTGTATTGTACACTAGTAGTGTTCAATTAGGCCACAAAAGTTTGCTATCCTCACAATACCCCCTTTCCAAACAAAGGTCTCTTCCATCTTGCAGTGTTCCTAAGATGTGTTAGACTGTTCACACTAACTTTTTAAATGAAAGTCAATAACATATTGTGTTGATTGGGGTAAAAAAAGAAGAAACTAAATGATCATAGAATTCTAGTATTATGTACAGTATTATTATGGCACGATGCCCAGGATTCATAAAAGATAAATGAGGTTGTGGGGAGGGTGAGGGAAGGAGGCGGGTGTTGTTAAATTTAATAGAAGTTCCTTTTTTTTACTGGCAAGGGAATGCAAATGACATCAAAGCAGTTTTCCTATAAATCTATATGAAAATGAATTTCAGAGGCAACTTTTCTGCTTTTATTACTAAAGTTCTTTTAGAAGCTGAAAGGGAGTATAATTCAGTGCCCTTCAAATTGCTTTAGAGAAATATAATAAATCCAGTATATATGGGAAAATTTTATGGGCTTTTTTGTATGAACTAAACATATACAACCCCTGGATCTTTTTTTTGATTTATTAAGATGGTTACAAAAGAAACTCCTTCACTATTTTTTCCCTGCATATATCACTTTTTAGTCATGCTTATTAATTTCTAGTCTAGAACTCTAATAACATAAAATAGCATTTTAGTTAAACATCGTTTTTGACTTTGCCAAATCCATAAATAAGAGAAGTATGATTTTGTGATTGGAGATCAGAATTAGAATGCAGAAGTCCTGAGTTCTAGTCTTGCCTCTACCTGTTGCACACCAGCCAAAGTACCTTTCTGTGCCTCCTTTTATCCATCTGTTATCTCAAAAGAGGCACAAAGTATACAACTTATTATGCCATGTGTAACCCAGATGCCAAATGACACATTTAATATTCTTCTAATGTCCTCTGAAATCCTAATTTTCGAGGTGCTACTGACTGTATTGTAACATTTCACAGCTTGTTTGTTTTGGCTTGATTCCCCAGTGCCTTGTAGTTTGTGGCAAAATGCCACTAAGTACTAGACCATTTTTCCTGGTTCTCACTAGTGCAATGGCTCTAGTGCAAAATATTTATGTGTCATCCCATTTCTTCTATGGCACTACTTTTCAACCTGTGGTCTGCAGACCCCTGGAGATCCACAGACTGTGTCTAAGGGATCTGCAAAATATGACTATGATCAATCAAAAGTATCTGAATATCGACATTTACAATTCAAAGGGGTCTAGGGCTAGGTGAAGCTTCGGTAGCTGATTCGACTTCGAGGAGATTTGGCACAATTTGGCAGCCTAATCTCCAAATTTGAATCAAATTGGGAGACCCATAAAAAGGTCAAAATGGAATCAGAAGCATCCAAATCAATTCAGAAAAGATTTGGAAGAAGAGGGGGCAGAGGGAGAGATGCAAGTTCCCCCCAAATATAGATGCACCCTCTTTCCTGACAGCACTGAGTTTTCTGCTGGTGTTGGGAACAAGAAGGTAGGAACAGTGTCTGTACCTGCACCACCTCCTCCACTAACACCAGTAATAACCACCAGCACCAGCATGACAGTCTCCATTCCAATTTCAATTCCCAGCATGAGCCTTCTAGTGCCAGAGGAGGAGCTGGATCTGGAAGCAGTGAAGCTGAGTGCCATAGCTAAGGAAATTCTGGGGAAGGAGGGTGAATCTGAGTTTGTGCTCCACACCCCTCAGTGTTCCCCTAGAGGAAGGTCTCTTCTGGCAGGCACTTCAAAGGAGGTTGTGGGGGCAGGTGGCTCAGCTCCTTCTGTTGTTGTGCCTCTGCCTGGTGAGGAGCAGAATAAGGCAGGATCCCCACTCTCAACCCAGAAGCAGGTAAGTAGTGTAGTGTGGGATCATTTTGAGGTGTCAGGTGTTCCCAGGTTTGCTATCTGTCAGCACTGCTGAAAGCACATCAGCTGGAGCAAGGAGGTGAAAGTCTTCACCACCACAGCAATGTTGTTGCATCTCAGGAGGCAGCACACCCTTGCCCTTGTTCCTCTTCAGCCTAGCACCAGTGAGAGTGTGCCCAAAAAAGAAGTCTCTCTCTCACGCCAAAGCCCCCATCCCCAAGAAACAGAGGCAGGCCACCCTGGACTGGTGGCAGAAAGGTAGAGACAAAGGGGGGGCATGTTCCCAAGGCAAGTGGAGTAACCCAGAGCAGTGGGAAGATGCTTGCTCTGGGTGGCCAGACCTTCTCCTTTGTTGTTTAGGTGGCTCATAGTGCTTGTGGCCCCATTCTACCAAGTTTCTGCACGCACCACCTTTAGCAGGACAGTGTTGCCCTCCCTGTATTAGGCATTCAAGGAGTACTTGAAGGAGGAGCTGTGGAAGGCAGGTCACAGGTATCTTCACACTTCACTTCAGACATCTGGAGTAGCTGGGGTGGAGATTATACATATCTTTCCCTCACAGGGCACTAGTGCAATCATTCAGGTTGCTGGCAGGCTTTCCTTCAAGCAGAGGTGATGGATGAGTCCCACACAGCAAAAGAAATCATGGTAGCCATGCAGGGGTGGCATTTTGGGCAGGGTGAGCTCACCTGCAATTTCATGGTCACTGACAAAGCAGCCAATATGTTCAAGGTGGTGCATGATGCCAACTTTGTTGGCATCCACTGTGTGGCACACAAGTTCCACCTCATAGTCAGGGATGCCTTGGAGAGGGAGAGGGCTCCTGGTGACAGCACCATCACTACCACTACCAGCCAGGTCATTTCAAAATTCAGGAAGGTGGCAGGTTACATCTACCAGAGCGCCAAGGGGGACAAGATGCTGTGGGACAAACAGGCAGAGCTGAACATCCTGCAGCACAAAATCATGCAGAATGTAGAGACTTGGTGGAAGTCCACATACCTAATGCTCAAGAGGCTGGTGGAGCAATGGTAGGCCATCCATGAGATGGCTTTGCTCAGGGAGATTAGGATCAGTGGCCCCCTTAACAAAACTGAGTGAGATATCATCTCCAAGATGCTGGTGGTCCTCAAGCCATTCCTGGGAGCCACTGAGAGCCTCTATGCTGGTGATGCCCTCCTTAGCCAGGTGATTCCCATAGTGAAGGAGCTTGAGAATCAAATGGAGAAGTTCCAGGGGATTAATGTTCCTGACTGAGGAAAGCTGTTTTCGCCAGAGGTGCAGGCACTGGTGAAGTGGCTGAAGGAGGGCATCAAAAAATGGCTGGATCTGTTGTGGTCCAGTATGGTCCACATGCTGGCAGGCATGTGCCACCCAAACATGAAAGGGAACATCTGCAGCAGCAAAACCCTCAATCACTGGGTAAAAGTGCTGGTGAACAGACTCAGGGAAACAAAAGGGCAGAGGCAGGGGGATGTAGAAGAAAGGGATCCACTTTCTCATGCCAGCACTCCAACCACCAGCCAATCTCCTCCTCCACAGCTACTGCCAATATGGGTTAAGGGCATGGCTTCAATGTTGGGGTCCAGGGGCACCAGACCTCACCATCAGGCAGGTAGCACAGAGGCCTCAGTGGCTATCTATCTCGCTGAGGACATGGAGCTGCTGTACTGTGACCCTTGGTCTATTGGGCAACCCTCAGCCAGGTATGGCAGGATCTGGCTACAGTTGCCCAGAAACACCTGTCCTGTTCACCAATCAGTGTTTCAGGTGAGAGGGTGTTCAGCATTGCTGGTGATGTAGTGACACCCCACTGCACCTCCTTAGATCCTGGTTTAGTGAAGCAGCTGATGTTCCTGAAGTCGAATCAAGTTTCTTTACCATTCATTCCATTCAGGAAGAGCACACACCAACTGCAGATGCTTCCTTAGCCTGAAGAAGGGTTTTTAAAAAAAACTTGCTAAGATACATTTCTCCAACTATTCAGTTTGGATAATAAAAGATATCAGATTGACCCAAAGCACCTTGTCTGCCTATGTCCTCAGACCAACACGGTTACAACCTTTAACACACACAAGTGAATGAGTTTTGCTTTCAACAGTTTGAGGTACATTTTCACAGAAACCACTGCACCCATCTCCTTGAAACATGGCAGGTTTCATGCCCTTAGAAGAGGATATCATCCCTGCTGTTTTTATTCTGCTCTGCCTTACACACAAGTGATATGAATTTTGCTTTCAACAGAAACACCTGCACCTATCTCCTAAAAACTTGGCAGGCTTCATGCCCTCACAAGTGGCTACCATCCCTAATGTTTTCATCCAAATCTGCAAAAAAATGACAAGTTATAGGTAGTTGAATGATTCCCCATTATAGTGTATGGCCAAATCACCGAATCAGGGTCAAATCTTTGAATCCAATTCAGTCAAATCAAATCAGGACAATGACTCAAATCACCAAATCAAATCACTGTCCCTCTGAATTATCCAAATCTGAATCAAATACTTGCCTCTTCACACAGGCCTAGTCTACACCGCCATTTCAAATTTCCAATAGGGTCCTGTGACACGTCATAACTCTGGGCCGACCTCAATGTGGCCCACACACCTGTCTCTGGGGCAACTGCCCGCCTACTCGTCTGCCATGCCTTGTTATTAATTGATTGATTGGTATTAATTAGTGGGAGGCTGCCCCTGTCCTACCCTACTGCTAGAGGGAGCTATATGTGTCGCACCTCCGGAGCCTTAATTCTGACAGGCCCCTAGGGTGAGAACAAACGGACTCTAGCTAATTTCTTTTTCCCGCACTAGGCTTTGATTTCCCCTTTTATTGGCTGCTAGACAGATCAGATATCGCGAGATTGCCGAGCTAAGGGTGTACTCACACGTTCGTTGTTAGAAGTAGCAGGTTTATTGGTCCGTTTTACAACCGACAGAGACAGATGACCGA
>JAGPOW010000304.1:52122378-52157652 GCA_030014935.1 Caiman crocodilus | reverse complement strand
TGTGTGTGTGTGTGTGTGTGTGTGTGTGTGAACAAGTATGCATACTTGTTTTACATATATAATGTTAGGGTAACACTATGTGGATTTTTGGGAGCGCTGGATTTGCAGCTGAATAAAGGCACTACCTGTGGCCTAGCAGAACTGCTCACAACAAGGTAGAATGCTAGCTAAGCCAGCCATTTGCTTATGCTAAGTAACCATTTTAACTGTGTCTTTGAATTGAGTCTTTGTCGGTCTGTGTGCTGTGAATGAGGTAAAGCCTAAGGAATGTGAAAGATAGTACAACATGGGACAGAAAAACAGATTGAAATGTGGAAAACAACACATGGCTGGTAACAGAATCTGAGATGAACATATGCAAAAAGGTGAAAGGTGATTGGTAAAGAAGCCTCCAAAAGCTTCCAAGTTTTGGTCAAAGTCCACCCATTGACCCAAGAAAGAGAGTTCATGGCCTTGGACAGGCACTCGAAGCAAAAAGGCATGTAAATGAATGAAATGCATAGATAATTCCATGCTAATGAAGCAAACAGTATACAGAGGTACAGCTTGAGATAGGAGGAGAAATGAGTGGAACATGGGAGAAGGGTGGTATAAATGGTAATGAGCATAAACCAAAGTGTATAAATGTGGAAAGAACTATTGTTCATTACAGCTCACCAGTTTGTTGATTTTTTGGGGGAGCTAGTCTGAAGCTGTCTCCATTCTGAATAGAGCTATTGTGAGCAATGTGTGCTGGTGTTTGCTCCCTGTTTGCTCTGGATAATGAGCAATAGGATTCATGGGCAATTGGATCGTCATCTCCCTAGTCATTGGGCACCCCATGGACTAACAATATATTGTTGGGGACTAACAATATATAGATAGATAGATAGATAGATAGATACACACACACACACACACTGCATATATGTATATATATGAGACATGCATGTGTGTATTAGGGCTGTGCGAAGCTTCAGTCCCTGATTCAATTCAGTGGAGATTTGGCCTGATTCAGTGGCTGAAACTCCAAATCTGAATTAAATCAGGAGACCATTTAATCTCTCCAAATTGAATCAGAACCCTCCAAATTGATTCAGAGAGATTTGGAAAGATTGGGTGATTTGGACATAGATACAGCTTTAAATGTTTTTTCTACATACCTCAAGGTAGCAAGCAGCTCATGCATGCTATGATGCTGGGGTGCATGAAGTGTCCCACAGGAACACAGGTGGCTCCCCAGCATGCTCAGCAGCAGACCTGCAAGTGGACCAGAAGCACTTCCAGTCCACTCCCAGGTCTACTGGGGAGCACGCAGGGGAGCCCCCTGCAGCTGATCACAAAACCAGGAGGGCACATGGGACCCTGAAGATGCTTCCTGGTGGACCTGGAAGTGGAGCAGACGTACTTCCAGTCCACTTCCTGGTTCACTGCCAAGCACGTGTGGGGGGATGAGGGGAGCGCACTCCTGTGGGATGCTCCATCTGTCCCAGCATTGCAGCATTCATAAGCTGTACTGGTACCTTGAGGTATGTAGAAAAAACATTTAAAGCTGCGTCTATGTCCAAATTACTGATTCTCTGAATCATCATCAAATCTTTAGATTCAGATTTAGCCACACTGAATCAGAGACAGTGATCCAAATCAGCATATCAAATCACTGTCCCCGATTCAGGCTGAATCCAAATTGAATAGGGCCTGCTTCACACACCCCTAGTGCATATGTGTGTGTGTAGTAAACAACTATATATAGAAGACATATAATATGCTATATAGCCTTCTTAATACAATCCATAGAACATACTGAGAATTACTTTCCAACAAATTGCAACATGAGTCATGAACTCTGAGGGCTTGGGTTACCTCAGGTAAAACATTTGAAAGGCACCTTGTTTCCAAACTGCTGCTTATGTCCCTCACAAGCATGACAGAGAAATGCTTCAATGCAAGCAAGAATGAGATAAGTGGCTCTTATTCACTTAATGTGAATTTAAAATGACTTCCTACAAAAACTAGAACTTAGAATGTATTTTTTTAAGTAATGTGGACACAGAGCAAAGCAATTTAACAATGAAGAGTGTTCTCGTGCCAGTAAAACTCAAGAGCCTGCTAAACATCCATTTGTTAGCTATCTGTGGCTGTGCCTTTCACATAATAAAGAATCCATTTTATTCTTGAAACATATTTAACTCTTGTCAATAATGACGACTGGCAAGTGTACATTCACATATTTACAAGGTAAACAACCCATAAGGACAGTAATTCCATGAGAGCTGAAAAGGCATGATTTCTAACCTAATTCTTTAAGAGTCACTGGGTGTGTCTACATGTGCATTTACATTGACTTAAATTTACTGTGCAGTAAGAGGGAGTATGCCACTATCTACACATGCAAGCATCCTGGGACTAAATGTAATCCAAGGTCAGAACAGCCTGCCATGTGCCCCTGTAGCTATTGAGGGGGGTGGGGTTCCACCCTCCAGCCACATGGCTGCCACCCTTTGGGACTAACTTTAGTCCCAAGTTGAAGCCAGAGCTGGCTGCCAGATTTTGGGACCAATTTTAGTCCCAAATTGAAACTAAGAGAGGCGGCTAGCCAGGAGCCCTGGGGCTGGGCTCATTTCGGCCCTCTAGTGGTTGGGCAGACCCAGCAAGGAGGCCCCTTGGTTTACTGTGCAGTAATGCATCTACACATGCATTACTGCACATTAACTAATCGGGTGTAAATTTGATACCTGCAGGTATCAAATTTACTCTCAAGTTGGTGTATGTTGCCATATTTACTGAGCAGTATGGTCATGCATATGAAGACATGTGCCCATACTGCACAATAATTTTGGTTATTGTGCAGTAAATGTGCATGTGTAGATGCACCCACCAAGTCAGAGTTTTGCAAAAGTTAACTTGTGTGTTTCAGAAGTATGCCACTTTTAGAAATTAGTCTCAAATGAGCAAATATCGTGCATGGCTTTCTAACCAAATTAAAATGTCATCTCTGTTCGCTGTTATGCAAACAGTTTAAACCTATTTGCAGAATGGTCTGCATGGGAATTTATTCCTTGCAAACAATTTGTAGACATTAGCAAATTAATTTTTGCATTGTCTCATAGGGCCTCATCCAAAAAGGAGACACCATTTCTCCTTCCTTTTGGAGGACTAAGAAATAAAATCATACTGCATAAAGGAAGAATGAATACCTGTCTACTTTCTTATGTGTTAAGGGTGAAATGTGAAGTTGTTCACACAAATCTTCTAGCTTGTTTGTATAATGCCACAAGACAGATGTCAGTTACATCACTGGCTCAATTCCTATAATTTATATGGTGGGGAAGGGAGAGAAAAATATCATTTGATTATACCAAATTACAGTTTCCTGACCTAAGGGTAAGGCACATTTCTACATCCTCTGAGAAGGCCAGAATTTTTACAAGAATTATCATAGTGCACAATGTATTCCAACATACTTATCAGAAATCTAATAGCACAAAAAGTAGTAGGGAAGAAATAAGGATTCATGTGATTAACTAAGCACAGCAATCATACCCTGAGAGAAAAATGCAGTAAATCCCAGATGCTTAAGAAAGGATTTCTTTCTCCCTCAGTAATAAAACAGTCCCAACAGCTCCTCCAGCTTCAGTCTCTCGGTGCCAGTATCAGTCTGACTCCTTCCCTTTGGGGTTGTTACCAATTCTTGCATGCAGTTTAAACTTGTGGTAACTACACTTTTAAGTCATTGAAGAATCCCTTTCCAGGCTCAGGCTGTATCTGAGAATGATATATCTTTTCTCCAGCCTCTTACTTTATGTCCATATTAACGAGTCTTTGTCAAGAGTTATATTTTCATCCTCTCTGGAGAAGAGTTTTGTCAGGATGCAGTCAGGGCAGGGTTTCCTGTCAGCTATTCAATGAGAGTTCTTTGTATAATAAAGAACACCATTTGCCCTTTCCTCTTCCATATACCTCACCACCTGAGGCTCAGTTACTGCTGATGTGTAGAGTAGGGGCTTCCCACATGCTAATCTTATGCCAAGGAACAAGTGATTGTACTGTTACTGCCTGAGCTTCTCTAGGTTGATAGGCTGATTTCAACCCACAGATTTCCAAGTATCCTTGGTTCAGTATTTGCATTATGATAGGATGATATTAAGCATTAGGGAGCTGCATGTAAGACAATAAAGAGAGAAGCATAGAAGAAAGACACAATGGTGACACGCACCTTATGAAACAAAACATGTTTTAACAAACAGTTTAATGGATTCTTAATAGTTTTCAGTGAAAAAAACGAACATGAAAGAACCAATTTTCATTCAAATACTTTTTATTAGCTGTGAAAAACAAAACTTCAAATTAATTGTTTTTTAAACAAATATAGCAGTGAAATTTCTGAAATAATATATTGCTATTTTTAGGTTCTAAAGAGAATACATTGTTTCAACTAAGTTTGGAAGAAAAGGAGAACTTTTTATTTCATGTTTCAGGTTGTAAAATTAAGCAAAGTAAAGAAGGAAATATTTTCTTTTTTCATAGCCAGAAATCAAGAGAAATATTCTCTTCACCAGCTGAAAGACATCTACCAGCCATTTCCATTGAAGATGCTGACTGCTGATTGATTTAGAAGGTCAAAGACCACCAAGTCAGAAAAGAACCTAAAAAAACCCAAGAAGTTTAGTAAATGTTTGGTGTCATCATTTGACTGAAGCATGCTCATATCTGATGTTATCAGCTGACCTAAGGATTGTTCGTGTGAAAATTCTGACCTTTTCAAAGGCTGTAGAAACATTCATTGTGTTTAGGCCAGGAGATACAAATATGATGCATGTGAAGTAGAAAGAGGTCCTTATTCTGTGTTTTTAATGCATGAAATTTAGTAATACATTTTGTTTTGTGTTGCTTTGTTTTTACCTAGGATAGTTGCCTGCTTTATTACCTCGTATTTCTTTGTATTTCTCTGGTCAGTTAACATTGAGGTTCAATTCCTCAGTGCAGATAAAGATACATCCCACAATTTCAGATCAAGATATTTCCTATTCATTTATCCATGGGAAGAAGAAAGTGTGGTTTATCTTTACACACAAGTCTAAGACTACAGTACTTTAATTTTCAGAGCATCATAATGTCTGTGGATGCCCTTGCCTCTCTTGTAGTTTAGCCTCACCACTCCTGAAAAATGGGAAATGACTGTCTAATAATGGTCTAGATATAGGATTACCATACCTCCCATACAAACTGGGATGCTCCTTGCTTCAGTAATCTGGTCCTGGCCAGTTGGCCAAAAGTCCTAGAGCAAAAGTCTGGTGGGGAAACAGAGCAGCATGGTACACCAGGCAGGTGGTCAGGTAAGCAGTGCTATTGCTGGGCAAGAGCAAGATGGGTGGACTGGAGAGAGGTGGTGCTTGCTCCAATCCATATGCCTTGCTCCTGCTCAGTAGCCGTGTTCCCTGCCTGCCCGCCTGCCTGGTGCACCATGCCACTCTGTGTCCCTGCCAGACTCTGCTCTGGGATTTTTGACCAATTGGCCAGGACCAGACTGCAGAAGTGGGTACTGTCCTGGTTTGCCCAGGATGTATGGTCACCCTATATAGATAGCTCATGTTAATCAGAAGTACTAAAAATTAGGGCTGTGAGAATCTTTTGTCCCTGATTCGATTTGGTGGAGATTCAGCCTGATTTGGTGGCTGAATCTCTGAATCTGAATCAAATCAGAGGACCCTTTAATCTCTCCAAATCAAATCTCTGAATTGATTCAGTGAGTTCTGATTCGGACATAAAGACAGCTTTAAATGTTTTTTCTACTTGCCTCTAGGTAGCAGGGGCTTGTGAGTGTTGTGATGCTGGGGTGCATGGAGTGAACCACAGGAGCATGGGGGACACCCCATTGTGCTCAGCAGCAGACCCAGAAGTGGACTAGAAGCACTTCCAGTCCACTTCAGGGTCTATCAGGGAATACACTGGACCCCCATACTTTCAGTCTACTTCCAGGTTTATGGCTGAGCATGTGGAAGGCCCCCCATGCTCCTGTGGGACACTCCATGAGCCCCAGCATTGTAGCGCTCACAAGCCACATCTGCTACCTCAAGGTATGTAGAAAACACTTTTAAAGCTGTGTCTATGTCTGAATCAGCACTGATTCTTCAGATCCCCATTTGGAGAAATCAAATCAGGGACAGTGATCCAAATCAATTAATCAAATCACTGTACCTGATTAGGGCCAAATCTGGATCTGAATCAAATAGGACGTGCTTTGCACACCCCTACTAAAACTAATTTTTGGCCTTGGTTTACCAGAGGAAAAAAAGACACAGGTTAAGAAAGAGTAATGAAGGGACCTGTTCCTCAGGGTAAGTGCAGACATTATACTTATTTATATCTAAGTGCTGATCTGTGCAGACATTTGGGGAGGTTAGATCATGCAAAAAATGATCAGCCCCTGATCCTGCCTGCTCCTCCTCCCACCCTACCTCTTACTTACATCATATACCCAACACGGTTCCTAGCACTGGTCTGCAGAATTTGGACCCAATCTATGATCACACAGTTTAAAATAAGTTGCATGATTGTAGATTGCATGTACACCCACCTGAGATGAATTTAGCAGCGGATAGAGAATTGTTGACCACAATTATGAACCATGAGAATCACCGGTTGATCAAGACCAGGGAAGAAACGAAAGCAATGGATTTTAGGGGAGGGATGGTCAGCAGAAAAATAAGAGCAACTTTTGAATGAACTATGCAAAATCACAACCAAAAGATAATGGAGAATTTGTAAAAGTGATATGTCAGGCATATGGAATTAGAATTAGATGAAAATAATCATAGGCAGGGTTGAAATCTCAATGCTATTCATCTCTGAAGAGGTAACCAATAGATTTTTAATAACACTTGGTGTTTCAAGTCATGAGTAAGTAAGAATCTGTGAAAATTTACCTGAACTATGTAGCAATATCAGATACATCTCATAGTAACCAGATGTGTAACAAAAGGTCTTGTAGTCTTACAAATGGACTAGAAATATAACAATAAAAAAAAAATTGTTTTGTTTTTGCCTTTTTTTTTTTAACAATCAACTGATAAGGAGGATTGGCTCTAAGTAAAGTTCTCCGTGATGTGTCAGTGAATGCTATACAAAGTCTTTTAAAAGTTAGAGTTTTTGTTTTAGTCTCTCCAGGCAGTGGTTGTACATCATCTCTTCAGCCTTCATTTCTTCCTGTTGAGTGAATGACCCTGCAGCCAGCCTTCTTAAAAAGAAAAAAACATTGTAAAAGCCCATCTGTCTCCTCAAATATTTGACATAAGTGCTATTAGAGCCATATGATTCAACTGAAACATTTTCTTTCTCAAATGTTTTCTTTCCTTATTTTTTTATACATTAAATATACAGCATGAGAGAGGAAAATGTATCCAAAGTAAACTTGTGTATGTGTGGGGGAGTGGAGAATGCAATTATTTCAATATCTCTTAAATTTTGATTGCACCCAGCCTTTATGAAAGGCACAAAACTCAAAATACAGAGAAAAGAAAGAAGAAGATGAATATTTGACAGATCATTTTATTCTGCTATCTATCGGAATATGGAAGATGTTTTGAAATTTGTTTCCTGTCTTTCATTTTTTTTCCAAGGAACCAATCTCAGTTAAGATGGGTATTCAGTATGTAATGATGTATCTATTTAAAGTAGTGATATTGAAAAAAACTAGCATTTTTTTGCTTCAAAAAATGTGGTTACCTTAGTACGTGTGGTGCACTTATTCTTCCTCTGACAAATGGACTGAAAAGAGCAAATACTGAAATTACTTAACTGCAACTCTTTAGTTACCTAAGTTGAAAGGAAAGTTTTAACTGACAGATGAAATAATTGCTTCACTGAAAACAATGGGAGTTTTGTCTTTGAATTCAGTGAAGTAAGGCTTTTTAGTGCCACCATATCTATATTGTATAATTTAGGGCTTCTTCTACATTGATTCCCCTCAGTCAATACTCTATTAGCAAAACAATAGATTCCCATAAATTTGGCTTTGTCTTGATATAAGGATATAAGACAAAGAAACCTTAAAATATGTGATCCAAACACCAAACAAAGTAGGGGGGGGAACTGGTGAAAGGCAGTTCCAGACATGCAGGCATGTGCACTTGCAGCAGCTCAAATAGCAGCGGCACAAATTTGTGCCAGAGATTTGTGCCTCAACACACGTGCCTGAATATGCACTTTGGGGTGGGACAAATTATGCCATTTGGAGCAAACTGGCCCTGGCTGGTAGGGCTGTGCAAAATTTTGATGGCTGTTTTATTTCTACACTGTTTCAACTTGTTTTGATCTTGAAACAGTGAAATCAAAATGAAACAATGGGCTTCAAAACATCTTGAAATGAAATGAATGCAGTCAAAACATTTTGAAAGTTTCAAAACATTTTAAGTTTCAAATCTCAAGATGGGCTTGCCTGCAGGGAAACAGGAAGTAAGGAGAGGGAGGGGGAAGAGGGGGAAAGGGCTACTGTCATATTGACTATGTAGTTGGCCAGTGACTGTGATCCTTCCTTGAGGCCCCATCCAATCCCAGTGCTCTTGAAGAGGGATGGAAAAACAGCATAAAAGCAGCATTGTCTGAACTGGCCTGCTTTCTGCCTTGGGGGTCTGACAATTACTGAGCTGTCTTTCAGCAGCTCAGGAGCGTTAGACAATGAAAGCTACTACTAGTACTGATTTAAATGATTTCCTACTTGCTAGCCTAGCCTAGCAAGTGACATTCTACAACACCTTTTGCTTGCTTCTAGACCCTTTTATTTTATTAATATATTCATTAATTTAATCTTTTCAATTTTATAGTTATATTGGATATTACACTATAAAATTTATACAGGAAGGGAGATGCATTTATATTTTATTTCTATACATTTACACCTTGCATCATATACTACACAACTTATAGAATGTATACAGGAATGCAGAAACATTTAGACCTTGCAGCATATACTACACACTGTATAGAATTTATATAGGAATTCAGATACATTTATCTATTTGTATAAAAACAAGACAGTATGAAACACACCATGAAGCATGGTGTAAAGGCAGCTGGCAAGCCTTCAGGGATGTGTAGAAGAGGGAGTAAAGTGAGAGATGTAAGTAAGCCAGCTTTCAGGTTGAAAAACCCTTTGTCAGGTGGGGGAAGCACATACAGTGTGTGTGTGTGTGTGTGTGTGTGTGTGTGTGTGTGTGTGTGTGTTTGTGTGTGTGTTGTTCCTGGATGGAAGGAATAGTAAAGAAGCCAGAGACTGGCATGCAGTGCAGGTGAGAAAGCCAGACAGTGAAATGGGAAATGGAGGTGTCAGGGGGTGAAGGACAGGCAAGGGTCGGGGGAGGGAAAGATAGCAGGCAAGTAAAAGTGGAGAGGTACCTGGGGAGCCAGATGTCTGGCAAATTGAGTCCAGGAGTTTATACCTGCTACCTAGGCTGATGAAGTAAAGTTCATAGGCTCAGATTCTCTTTCAGGATCAGGCCTGAGAGACTAGAGACAGAGTGGGTTTTTTGTGAGAAATGTGCTCCCACAGGTAGTTATGTATTCTTGTCTTTGATAAATTCTGATGTGCAGTTTGTTGAGATACTGCAGATTGTTGTCAGGTTTTGTGTTTTGAGCTATAGAAGTTGGCTTCAGTTCTAGTGATGAGGTTAGGTGCTTGTTACACCAGCCAGCACACCCATTTAGCCTGTTCCTGTCCCTAGCCCTGGCCCCAACAATGCAGCCCCACAGCGGGGGAACCACAGCTATGCACAGGCAGGGTGACCTGAAGCCACAGGACCTGGATCTTCCACTGCTTGCCCTTCCAGGATGGCAGGACCCTCTTTCTGGCACATACCCACAGGCACAGGATGAACTGCTAACTGCCCAAGCAGGAGAACCTGCACTTTCAAACCTGGATGCAGGTCCTGGCTCAGGTCATGAGTGTCCCCAAGATTGTGACAGCCTCCTGCTTTCATGGCAAGGGGGTCTTTTTCCTTGCCTCAGAGGCGACCATACAAAAGGCAGTGGAGAAAGGGTTCCTGGTAAAGGGCAAGCACATCCCCCTCAAGCCCCTAGAAGAGCTGGGGACCAAGATAGGGCTCAGCTCCATCCCTCCCTATATCACTAATTGTGCCCTGCTCCCCCAGTACCCTGGCCTTTGTCATATGCCCACTTTCCATCACCAGCTTATGATCCAGCTGGCACTGGGAATGCAACTAGAGGCTGAGGGGTGTCTTGCAATTTCTTTTGAGGGGACCCTATTGACGGTTTTCTATACACTGGGGGACCTATGATGCTTCCAGTGGCATGCCCTGGAGCACTTGCATCACAGTGTGCTCCATGGGCCAGGAGGAGAGGGAATCCACAGGTCTCACTAGCAAGAGGGATGACCCACCACTTGTTCCCCTCCCCACTCCAACTCCTCTGGCACCCCAGCCATATCATCCAGCCCCCCTAATACATCTGGTGGGGTCCTGGGGAGGGAAGCAGCAGCCAAGGGGAGAAAGGGAGCAGGGCCCCCTGCCCTTAGTCATGCCCCCACTGTAGCTGCCCCTCCCCACTAACTCTTACCTGCTCCTACTGGAGCCTGCCAACCTGAGGACCATCCCATGGCTGAGTGGATGCAGGTCCCTTCTGGGTGCAAAGCCAAGAGGAAGGCCCGGGTGTTGTTGGAGCCCTCTGACATGGAGGCCTCCTCTCCCCTCTCCCAAGACTACCACATGGTGGGGAAGGAGTGGCCAAGCTCCCAGGAGGTTTCCTCAGCTACACCTGACATTCCACTCCCTGGAAAGATCAAATGGGTGATCCCTGTGAAGGAGGTTTCAGGGCTGCTGGACAGTTCCAAACAGGAGCCCATGGAGGAAGCTTCTCAATCTGCTGGCCAGGGCCTGCCCCTGAGACCAGGGCTGCTGAGGCTGAAGCCAAGGCTGACCCAAAGGAAAGTTTGGCAGTAGAGCACCCCCCCCAACAATCTGGAGGAAACAGGGGTCCTGGGGCTTACCCTGGTGAGACCTAGGGAGGGAGATCCCCTTTCCCAGGACCCCAAGGCAAACACTAAAATCATCCCAGTGCCTGGTGGGTCTCATCCCATCCTGTTCACAAGAGGGGTGCATCAAGTCTCCCCACTGTTGGGCCAGCCATATGCCTTGGCCCAGGAGCCCTTCCTCATCTTCCTGCAGAGCCAGGTGGTGGAGTTAATGTTCCAGGACCTGGCGGTCCATGACTCAGGTGACCTGGTGCAGATGGAGGCCTGCCAGGCATTATACTCAACAGCCTCCACTGCCCAGGTCAACTATGTCAGGAGGTGGTGGGTGATGGGTGGCAGGTGGGCTTACTCCCTCTCATGTTCCATTGGGCCTGGAGCCTGGTCTCCACCTCCAGGTCCCCTACAATACTTGCCCAGGGCACCAACTTGCTCATTGAGCCCCTCCTATGGAACCTTGACCTGGAGGTGCTGAAAGTAGAGGCACCCCGGTTGTGACAGAGATTTATCCTGGCTGGTATCACCAGTATCGGAGACCTCCTGGACTATGATAGGTGGGAGTGGGTGGACCCCACTGTGTTGGCCTGGCATATGGTTCTATGCATGACATGTGCAACCTGCCATCTGATCCAGGAGGTGAAACCTGCCCTACTTCCTGATGTCCTTGCCCCTGTTGACCAGGTCCTGCACAGTGGTGATCCCCCTACCCCACTCATGTCCAGCCCACTGGAGTTTGTCATAGGGATGCCTCACCTGGCCTTGTGGCATTCCCAGATCCACTACCTAAGCCAGGTGCAGGACACCAGACTTACTGGTCCACTTTTCCACAGTCCATCGCTGCCACCTCTACTTGCTCGTGTGCCACACGATCCATCATGTTGCCCTCGTGTCCCACCCAGACACCATGTGGTAGGACCTGCTCAGTGAAGGCACAACTGGGGCACCCCAGTAGCTGGGGCACCCTCATCCCATGAGCCACTGAGGGCCTAAGCTGGTGGATCCTCCATGGATATGTCACCACAGGCGTATATGTGGCAAACTTCACAGGCACCTCAGTCTCCTGCCTCTTCTGTGGGCAGAGGAAGACCCTGGCACACATGACCCTCAAGTGCACCAGGCTGCAGCCCTTCCACCTTCAGAACCATCTCCTTAAGTTCTAGTTGAATTTCACCCCTACCTTTTTGTTTTTGTTCACCCCATCCTCAGCCCCACAAAGTCCTGGGACCTCCTGGTCAACCTCCTCTTGGCCTTGGCCCAGGCCAAGTGGTCCCTGTACTTTACCAGGAAGGAGGATCTGCCCAGGAAGGTGCCTGGTGACTGCAAAGCCACTTTCCTTTCAGTTGTACATGCACATTTTCAGGGAGAACGCCAGTGGGTGGGGTCCACAGTTTCTTGGAGGCAGCATACTGGAATAGCAAGGAAAGGGAGGAGGCATAGAGAGACTCTGGCTGGGTGACAGAGAATCTCTTTGGAGGACCCAGCCTCTGGTTGCCTCAGGGCATGCTCCAGGAGTGTGCCTTGTGCTGCTTCTTTTCAGCTGTTTGTTGGCGTTTTTTTGATACTGGGATTTTCCAATATCAAAAAAAGATAGATCACATTGCAAATATGCAGCATGAGAAACATTTTTTTCATTCCCAATGTGTCTCTTGCAGCATCTCAACCTACTCTGAGATGCCGCAATAGGCACATGCTCACTCATCTGGATGCACCCTAAATGTACAAAGGATCAAACATCATCATTTTCAGGATAAAGGAGACAGTAAGTGCATCTTCCATAGGAACAATTCGCTTTCCAATATTATTAAAACAGAGCTGGAGAACACACAAGTGTTCAGTTCTGGGTTTAACAGCAGACCCTACCCCATAGTCTTTGAGGCACTCAGTAGATGCATCTACATGTGCAATTGTGGCACTAGAATAATCTATGATGGTTATTGCTTCACAGTTAATTGCTCCCAGGTGCACTGTTTTAATGTGAGAATGAGATTATGGACAATTCCTTTTTCTACCTAGTCTCTGACTGCTTGTAGAAGAGAAGGACTCTCAGGAAAGGTGATTAACAGGGCTGGATTCAGGTGGTATGAGATATGCACATATTAATTTATTCTGTCATCAAATGAACACGGCACTCAGGATTGCTAGAGGCAGTTTTTGATGGCTGACTACAAGGACAACTGCATATTTGTCTATCTTGCTGATACCAGCACCTTTTGCTGAGTTGCTGCTGGGAGGAAGAACCTGAATTTGAACCCATGTTCCTACATAAAAGCTAGATTGCTTTTTTTTGTTATTACTTCTTTCCCACCATTGTCCTCGTATGCAGTCCCAGAACACAGATTTCATCTAGATGAGTACTAAGATAATAGAAACTCTGGCAATAAATACTTAGATAAATATCAGCCCTTTCCTTCCTATCATGTTGCAGTTGAAAAAAACCTGTCAAACTCTTCATATCCATGAAACACAATACATTCAGGATGACGTTGGCTTTGCAATTTAACATCACAATGTGACAAAAAAATCTAAAAAGAAGCAAACTTTTTACCTGCCAAACAAAATGTGCAATGTTCACTTCCCATTTGAGGTACTATGATGCATCAGGAACTAAATTTCCACCAAAATCTTAGGCATGAGGTACCCCAGCAGGGAGCATGTTGAGAAATTTTAGTGTGTTAGCACCTTTGTTAAAAGGTCATGGTGCAATTTCTCTTTTCCTGGGAGAATATTTTAAGCATTTATTTTGCTGTCAAAGATTTTAAATTCTCTTTCTTTCTTGAGCGTATAAATGGCACTATTCATTTTAGTGTTACATATAGAAGTAAACCTGATCTATACAAAAGTCACCGGACAAATGAGGAATGCAGACAAGGGAGTTGTATTTTCAGCATGTACCCACATATTAATCTAGTGCTGCCTAATCATATCAGAATTCTTGCATACGCTTAGGGATTATTTACCTTGATTGCAGATATTGGCATGTTTTTGTACAGAGGGTTTTCAAAAGGCAAACAAATGATGGTTGTACTTTTAACCAAATCCCAATAATAAATGGAAAAACTATCTGACGAACATTTTTGAAAGAAAGAAATACACATTGGTAGTTCAGTTAGAGAGAGCAATTTCTGGACAAGAATATAAATTTATCTTTGTAATGGAACCTCACTTTCCACAGTGTAATGTTTAATATTCAACATATTTGCATTTTGTGCATTGGATTTTCTGAAGCTAAATCAGAATATTTGGATGAATCACTTATTGTAGTGAGGATCAAGAAAAAATACCAAATGAATTGTAAATACATTCAAAGGGCAGAACATTTAAAATGAACAGTTAAAATTTCCCAATATCGAAGGATTTCAATATTCCTAGCACGTCCATGTTCTGAATGAACATTTTATTTTCTTGTCAGTGATTCAGAATTTTCACTGCTACTCTTCAGTGACTAGGAAAAATCATGCCAACTGGGACAAAGCTTTATTTTAAGGTTGAAGGCATGAAATAAGCACTAAGAAGACAATTGTACACCTGTTTTCAAGAGTAAAAAGGCATCTCAAATCTGCTTTCCTTTTGAAAATTTGGCCAAGGAGTGTATTTCAAAGGCCCAATAGCCCATAACATTATTCCCAGTGCTCTGTGCTGTATGCCTAATTGGGCTTCTACACATTTGCATAAACATGATGCTTCATGATTAATGCATAAGTCACAGCATGGAGCCCTGAATCAATTCATCTGTAGATCCTCCCTACCACCCCCACAACCCTATTGCAAACAACCATTGTGCCTAAAGTGCAATCCATCATATTTGATGGTATGGATGTGTTATCAAAAATCAAACTGTATAAATTTCATTATATAGCCCTTACTTAATTGTAAGTCACTTTTGTCTAAAACAGAAATGTTAGATATTATGATGCCTCTGGCATTTATACTTCCTGTACTGTAACTTGTGGCCATATTTTTTAATCTTAAAATTAAGTGTCAAGTTTATGGCATTGTTCTGGAAATTGTACTGGATCACATGAAAAATGAAGACATTGTCAAATTAACAACCTAATAATTACTTTTTATTATTACTCTTGGGGTACTGTTAACCTAGAGTGAACTGGAACTGGCTGCTCAGATAGAGTAACAACATGTTAATAATTCAATACCACATCTTTTCACAGACCAATTAAATAGAAGAAAAAACCTCAAAATGCTGCAAAGGGAATGACTAGTAAAAGAAAGCCAGCAAATGCTGAGTTAAGGCTGCCAGGCCAACTTAAAGCTAGTCCTTTGTGGTTAGGCACTGCAAGTACAGTGAAAGACTATATGCAGATACATTCTTTTTTTGGCAATGCCTAGTGCAAAGTTGGTGACTAAGTTTAGGGGATCTGAAACTTGGATTTTTTTTTGCTTGCTTGTTTTTCCTAGAAAGGTGAAAATTCTACTTTGTAACAACATTCAAAAGATTCCTTTTGATGCTATGTTGTGAAATATAAGGGAAAAAAATTGCAAACAAAGAGAATTTACATTTATATTGTATTTGATCAAATTTTGTTTCTGAGCCAAAATCATTTTGGTCTAAACACGTTATCATGGTTGCATAGTAAAAATGGAAAGAAGTGGGTTTTTTTCAAGATTTAAGGAATTCAGCCTGCATTTATTAGTTCCCCTGTATTCAGCTTAACACTGCAAACCGCTCCAAAATAAGAAACACTCATACTTCATACATTTAATATATTACTTTTATTTGTTTTTGTTGGCTTATAACATTACTGACCCCCAGGCCAAAAATAGCCATCTTGATATAGTAGTAGTGTCATCTGCATACTACTAATACTATGTGTGAGTCCAGTTTAATAGTGTTCACTACTATGTCTAGCCCAATTTATTTGCATTTGAACAGTAAAAGTTAAAAATTATAATGTTCAGATCAGTGATTCTACACCTTCCATCCCCCTGGGCTGGATGAGTGGCACAGGGCCAGTTGCGTGGTTGGATCCAGCCATGGAGTGACCCTGCATACTGGCCCCATTGCAGAGTGCTGTGACCTAGCACAGACAGCTTGTACCATCCAGTCTGTGGGGCTTCCTAAAGACCTGGAAATTTGGCAGCAGGGTAGCAGCAATTAATGCTGCCATCAGTCCCCTAGGTGTCAAATTTCCAGACCCAGGGCTTGTATCTACACGTGCATTAAGTCACTTTTCCTAAAGCACATTAAATGTAGTACTTCCAATGTGAAGTACTAAAGAAATGCATATTAGGCTACCTTAATGCGCAGTAATTAAGGTGCGTGATTTTTAAGTGATACTTAAAGTGCAGTAGCCTATTTTCCTGTGTATTAACATAATTGGAGTGTTTTATGTAATGCTTTAATGCACAGGAAAATAGGCTATGGTGCGATAAAGTGCACATGTAGATGGTGCCCAGGGAAAGCCAGATGACATGACTCCACAAGCCAGATCTGGCCTGTGTACTAGAAGTTATGCAACCCTGATTTGGCATATATTAAACCTCCTACTTAAATGATTTATATGTTATGACATGAAATACATTCTGTACATTACTATATCATGACATCATACTGGAAAATAATTTCCAATCTGAGATATTGTCAACTTCACACCAAAAATACTATGTGTCCTTTATAATAAAGGCTGTTATAGCATTAATCTCCTGTGTTTGTTTGAAAACCTAATGGTTGGTGCTGCAAAGTCTACTGTGACTCCTGGAACCCTCCACTCCCCATGCAGGTACACACAGTAATGAAAGTTCAATGGTGGTGCACAATTGCATACTCACATAAATATGGCAGGAGGAGAGAATGCCAGTTCCACCATCTTTCAAATCTACGGAGCTGGATTTCAAATTCTGCAGAGGAGCTGGTGAGGGGATCAGAAGATCATATGTGTTTGCATCCTTTGAAAGCTTAGGTTGCATGTGCCACGGTCCATGCTGCAACTTCCTTTCAGAGATATAATGAACTTCATTCTCTGAGGCTGTGAGTTTAGAACCTTTCAAGGACTCTAAAAGCCAGCAACTAAACATATACGTGCTCTGTGCACGCACGTGTGTGTGTGTGTGTGTGTAACAGAGAGAGAGAGAGAGAGAGAGAGAGAGAGATTTGTTTCCTTACACTGAAAATAATCAATTTAAAATAGAAAATTAAGTTGTTAAATGAAGCCTATGATACATAATACAATGATGGTGGTTCTTCTCACCTTTTAAATATGTATCTCCAAAAGCACAACAGAAAAATGCAGATCGTATAATCGAGAACAAGAGTAGGCTTTTTGAATTGCTGAGGGCCATTTTTTTCTCTTAGTTCATGTGAGCCTTCACATCTTAAAATTCTTGAGGATAAAGTTATGGCAAGATTTTTTTCTGCATCATGTCCTAATAACAAAAAAGTCCCTTTAAAGCAAACATTATCTTAACTGTAATTGACACATTGTTGGTGAAAGCAGTTTTAGTTTTTTTATCTAATCAATAAAGTCATACAAAAATATCTGATAATGGTTATACTGTTATACTTTTTTCAGAGCTACACATAAAAGCTCAGCTTAACTTGATTACTTTGCCTGGATTTACAGCAACTGTCTTCTAAAATTAAAACATACCTTTTATATAATATGGAGATAGAATGCTAGGAAAAAACATTTGGCTGTGAGGGTACATGCCACAAAGCATATAAATGGAAGAATAATAAAACTGATAGGTTTTATCCCTTCTCTTTAATTATCTGCAGTCAGGCTGTGTTTGAATGATGACATTTTAAGATACAGTGAATTTCATGACTCTTCTAATGTGACATCAGCCCCATAGCTGAATAGCTGTGGCTCTCTTCACATAAGATCTTTGGGAGGGGAATGGAAGCAGGGATTTCTACTCTTTTCTTGCAGTGTGTTCTTGAATGCATTGGGTATTCATAGGAAAAATAACACATCATAATAAATGAATGAAAGCAATTAGTAAGTCACTGCTGGAATTACTTCTGATGGCACTTTTATAATCACATTGATGTATTGGCCAGATTGCTTATACAAAATGTAAATGTCTTTAGAACATCAGACTAGTAAGATATGATTGATGACCTAGCTAATAGGTTAAATGCTTTGCACTGAAAAACTTCCAAAATATAGTTTCAGTTCCACAACAAGCTTCCATGAGACGGAAAGTCAATCAATAGCTACCTCTTTGGTTAAAGAAACATCCACCGGGTCATTCATTTCATATAGATTCTTCCTTCACTTTTCTAGCTACTAGCCAGAATTAATTCTTCATGCTGCCAGGAAGAGCATATTCTAGATTCAACTGCAGAAAAAATAGCACAACCACCCTCATCATCTACTTGAGGGATGAGTATAAATCTATCAGAATTCACTAAGGGATCCACCTGATGAAAAGATGGAAGAGCACCCTCACAGACAGGCTTGTTAACCTAGTGAGAAGAGCTTTAAACTAGGTTCACCAAGGAATGGAGACCCAAGCTCTGAGGTAAGTGGGGAAGTGGGTGACATGGAGGAAGCATAAGCAGGAGGGGAGGACTTCTCATTCTTCCCGAGAAAGCAAGGCAATCGGCTAGTTATCTCAGGTATCTGTATACGAATGCACAGAGCCTGGAATACAAGCAGAATGAATCTCACACAGTTCCAGAATCATGATCGGAATAACGGAGACTTCATGTAATAGTTCACATGACTGAAGCACTGTCATGGATGGGTATAAACTGTTTAGAAAGAACAGGAAGAGGTGAAGAGGAAGAGGAGTTGTGCTGTATGTAAGAGAGCTGTATGATTGCTCAGAGATACAGTATGAAATTGGAAAGGACTGTTGAACCTTCCTGGATTTGGGTCAGAGGAAACAGAAACAAGGGTGTTGTTGTGTTGGGTGTGTTCTATAGACCACCACACCAAGGGGATGAGATGGATGAGGCTTTCTTCAAACAGCTAGCAGAAGTTTCCCGATCATAGGCCCTGGTTCTCATGGGAGCCTTCAGTCACCCTGACTCCTGCTGGGAGGGCAATACAGCAGTGCACAGGCAATCCAGGAAGTTTTTGTAGATTCTTGGGGACAATTTCCTGGTGCAAGTGTTGGAGAAGCCAAGTAGGGGCTATGCTTTTCTTGACCTGCTGCTCACAAACAGGAAAGAATGGATGGGGTATGTAGTAGTGGGTGGTAATTTGGGCAGCAGTGACCACAAGATGATCAAGTTCAGGTTTCTCAGCAAAGGAAGGAAGGAGAGTAACAAAGTAATGACCTTGGACTTCTGAAAAGGTTTTGGCTCACTCAGGGAAATAACGGGTAGTTCAGGAGAGCTGGTTCTATTTTATGGAAACCTTACTGAGGGCAGAGGAATGCACCATTCCAAAGTGCAGGTAGATTAGCAAGTATGGCAGAAGATCAGCTAAGCTTGGCTTTAGGTTGTTTTAGCTAACCCTTCAGTGAGCTAAAACACAAAAAGGAAGCTTACAATAAATGGAAACTTGGACCAGTGACTAGGGAGGAGTATAAGAGTATTGTTCAGACATGAGGGGATGAATTCAGGAAGGCCAAAACATGATGGGAGTTGCAGCTAGCAAGTGACATGAAGGGTGACAAGAAGGGTTTCTACAAGTATGTCAGCAGCAACAGGAAGATCAGGGAAAGTGTGGATCCCTTACTGAATGCAGGGAGGCAAACTAGTGACAGAAAATGCAAAAGAGGCTGAAGTACTCAATACCTTTTTCACTTCAGTCTGCACAGGCAAGGTCAGCTCTCAGGCTACTGTACCTTGCAGTGCAGTTTGGGGAGGAGGTGAGCAGTCTACAGTGGTGAAAGAACAGGTTAGAAACTATTTAGAAAATATGGATAAGTAGAAGTTCATGGGGCAAGACACAATACACCTGAGGGTGCTGAGGGAGTTGGCGGATGTGGTTGTAGAGCCATTGACCATTATCTTTGAAAAATCATGGTGATTGGGAGAGGTCCCAGATGGCTGGAAAAGGGTAAATATAGTGCCTATATTTAGGAAAAGGAAAAAGGAGGATCCAAGGAACTACAGACAAGTCAGCTCCTGAAAAAATCATGGAGCAGGTCTTCAAGGAATCCATTTCAAAGCACTCGGAGGTGAAGAAGGTGATTAGAAACAGACAGCATGGATTTAAAGGGTAAGTGATACCTAACCAACCTGATTGCTTTCTATGACAAGATGACTGGCTCGTTGGATGCAGGAAGAGCAGTGGACATGATTTACCACCTTGACTTTAGTCAGGTCTTTGGTATGGTCTCTCACAACATTCTTGTAAGTAAGCTAAGGAAGGTTGGATGAAAGAACTATAAAGTGGATAAAGCTATGGAGAGTCCTGTGAGCCACAGCCTCTCTAGGTAACCTGTTCCTGTGTGTTTTACTACCCTCCTAGTGAGAAAGTTTTCCTAATGTCTAACTTAAACTTCCCTTGTTGCAATTTGAGACCACTGCTCCTCGTTCTGTTATCTGCCACCCCTGAGAACAGACTAGCTCCATCCTCTTTGTAACCACCTCATAGATAGTTGAAAGCTGCTAATAAATCCCCTCACAGTTTTCTCTTTTCCAGACTAAATAAGCCCAGTACCCTCAGCTTACCAGTCATGTGCCCCAGCCCCAAACCATTTTGTTGCCCTCTACTGGACTGTCTCTAACTTGTCCATACCCTTTCTGTAGTGGGGTCCCAAAACTGGATACAGTATTCCAGATGCACAGTATCTTTGACTAGGACTTTGTACTATCTAGGCAGTCGCTCAGTCTTGCCTCTGCTATGTATCATCTGACCTTCATTTGCCCACTACTGTTTAAAGGCCAACCAACTTTAGAATTAGCACTTACTTATTAGGAGAAGTAAATCTTCTGGGTGGCTGTAAGAATCTACAACACGGTTTCTCAGTATAGAATGCGGTCTCATAATTTGAACTATGGTGCCTCAAAGTTACAGACTAGGGATAGTCCTAGGCTTTTTCTTCTTGCTGGAAGAAAAATGGAGCCAGTATGTCTCTTATTTTTATTAAGTTCAAACATATATTACCTTCAGATGTCCATTTTCCTTCCTTCTTGACATACTGGATGAGATGAATGCTTACTTCTTTGGCACCTATTATTGAGCATTTGAGATGTAATATAGCTCTCCAGTTAGCAAAGGTCAAATGTGCACAAGGTTTAAGCAATGATGGGATGCATAATAAGAATATAGCCACATTATTAGTGTTTCCTTAAAGTAAATGTATCTTTTTAAATAGATCTCTGAAAAATCTTTTCAGCTGACTTTCACCCAGAGTTGAGATGTGTTTTTATACTTTTCCATTAAACCTCCCAGTTTACATATGCAGGTTCTAGGATTCAGGGACTTCTGGGGCAAGAAATTATTTACAAATCATCATTGTTAGGTACACTTTACCGAGATAAGGCAGATGTTTCTGTCCCATTCAGGAAATTTCTGGCAGTCATTTTGTCTTTCTCCACCATCTTCTCCACAAAGTCTGTATACATACAAGACACTGACTGTTCTCCTAGAATATGAGGCAATGAAAAAGAATCAAGTAAAAAAGAGTACAAGTCTTAGCCCCATGTTAGAAACAGAGGAAAGTTTAGGTTGCCAACATTATTTCTGGGTTTGAGATTTCTATTAACCCTAAAGATTCCTTTTTTTCATATTCCTATATCACATATGCATCAAACAGGTGGAAAAATACATCCCCATATTGATTACATAATACCAGGGCAATGCAGGTTTATCTGTAAAATAAATTAGATCAACCATTTGCCATAGTGTGCAACAGGCCCCAATAACAGTGAAAGAAAGTCATAAAAAATATCCTATACCCCCTGTTACTTTCCTTTTCAATACTCCATCTCAGCTCCTTCTAAGATATAAATATAATAATTTTATCTTAGAGTCTCTGTAAGAAGAGAGCAGAAGCCCATGGAGAGATTTAGGAATTTGAAAAGTGGGGTGCATTGCACCTGACAAAGATGTCACTGGTGTGATAGGGGAGCTTGCAGCCCCTCTCCCCACTGCAGGCATACTACAACACTGAAGCATCTGCCAGGGACTCTTTGGTAAGACTGCTCTCAGCAACACCTTTCCTCCAGTACAAACACCTCCCTTCCCTTCCATTCCCCTCTCCCCAGAGGCAGAGATTGCCTCTGAATGCAAGAAGCAAGGATATGCCTGCCACTGCTACTGTTCTTGGCTGACCTGGTAGCAGGGAGTCCCAGGGCTGCTTCTGTCCCCCTCTAGCCAGGGGCTTCAGTAAGTATCAGAGCTCTGCTTGGCTGGAGACACTGGTGGTTAATAGTGGGTGGGTCCCTGTAACAGGGAGCCAGAAGGCTCAGTACCGCAGCAAGGAAGTTTGGTGCCTGGGCCAAAACTGAAAAACACCACCCCCAAACTGAGGAGCCATTGGTGTGGGGGAAGAGGCAAGTGCCACGGGTGGCTCCTCCTTCTGCTGCCACCCCTTCTGTCAGGGAACGTGAAAGGTGCCAGGCTGCTTGCTCCCAGCTTACTAACATGATATCAACTCAGATCTCACCTGTTGGCACCCTTTCACTTCAATGCCTAGGACAGTCACCCCACTCACCCCTCCCTTGCAACAGTCCTGAGAAGACTCCTGTTACTTTAAGAGGAAAGAGTACTAAGTTAAGCTGAATCATGGAGGACTGGCAGCTAGGAAATAAGCTAGGTTCTAATGAAATGGCTGCCAACAAACAGACCAGATTGCAAGGCACGGGTTCAAACTAACCATGGGAAGATAACACACCCTGGGGAGGGAGACAGAGCACTTACTGAGACAACTCAGAAACCAGGTACTACACACAGATAAGCTCAGTTATAGCAGGGAGAACAGGCAGGTCATCAGGCACAGAGGAAAAACTCCTGTGAGTGCCTGCAGTATCATATGACTGGATGGGGTGGGGCTTAGAAGACTCCTAAAGCTTGTGCCTAAGAGCAAGCAATTAGTCTGACCTTTCTAGCTGCAGAGTGAAGAGCTTCTGCTCTGGACAGCTGTAGTGGAAAATTTTGCTGACTCCTGGAAGGCAATGAGATGTTGAATGCTCACTGGAAGGGGATAGGACCCAGGACAGAGGAAAGCCTGTCAGACTGCCAGTTGGCTTGAGTCTTGTTAGAGCCTGAGTACTTATTTTTTGAGTACTGTTTTGTTTGAGTTCTAATCAGTGGTCTGTAGGTCCTGTTAGTGCCTGAAGGATACATGACTGTCTTGAGCCCTGCCACAGTTCAAGGTCAAGGCACTGACTGGACCAGGGGGCCCAGAACCCAAGAAGGGTGGAGACAGGAGACAGGGGTCCCAGCATTACCATAGAGGGGTGAAAACCAAGTCCTGAGGCCTGCAGCTCACAAGGATCAGAGACAGGTTTAGAAAGCCAACAGTGGGGCTGCCTGAGATTCCTTCCAACCCTAGTTTTCTCTGATTCTTTAAGTCTGAGCCTTTAATAAGGGAGAACATGCCTGAGAAGGCCTGGTGATTTGCAGCAAAGTGATGAGATGAAGGTCAGAGGCATACAGCCCAAGTGGAGCAGAGATGCCTGTGAGAGGTGAGGTGAGGGTGGGGGACCTACAACCCAACAGGGGAAGACAGTGGGCTATTGGGCCCACAGACCAGAGTGGGACAGAGATAAGGGCCAGAGGCCCATGGCCTGGCAGGGGAAAGCTAAAAACCCACTAGGGTGAGACAAAGGCTGGAGCCCAAGAATCTGGGCCCAGTGCAGTGGATCTAAGCTAAAGGACTAGCCAGTGTAGAAGGGTGGAAGCTGGGAAGGCATGATATAGTTGGGGTTGGTCCTGCTCTGAGCAGGGACGGGACAAGATGATCTCCTGAGATCCTTTATAACCCTACTTTTCTATGATCCTATAAGGCTAAGGCCCCAGTAAGGAAGTGGACACTTGATCTGGCTTGGTAGTTTAGGACAAATTGCCCACCTAAGTGGTGATTAGAAACACCTGCAAGGCATGGGCACAGCTGTAGGGGAGGTTCAAAGGCTGTGATTAGCCGATAAGGCATCAAGTGTCCTGGGGCATGTATGAGCCAAGAGAGCCTACCTAGCATGAAGGCTGGTGGGGAACCAGTAGGGTCTGAGAGGGATTTGCTAACAAAAACCAAGCAGAGCTCACTCTAGGAACCTTGGGCAACCTACTTTCTGAAGATAATGAAGAACATCAAGGCATGACAGGGGAAGATAACATAGAGCCAGAGTGGAGCAGGAGCCATGTGGCCACCAGAGGATGTCACAGCCACTCTTGGGGCACTAGCCCCATTTCAGTCCCCTTTCTAGCACCAACTCCTGGATTACAAGGAACATCCAGGGAGCAGGAGCACTTGGAAGTCTTCTGCTGCTGCTGCAGTCTCCAGCTGACCCAGAAGCAGGGGAAGCTCCATGGTCACTCCTGCTCTGCTCCAGCTGTAAGGAGACGGGGGAGTGAGAGAGACTTGGAAGAAAACAAGAAAAGGCAGCAAATTAGGTCAAAGAACTCATTATAATACTAAAAAGTACACCCCTAGGTGGAGAGAAAGTATGCTAATGAAACTAACATGTATGTAAATGAGGTACATAGCTTAAACACAGGTATAGAGACATGCTTAGTAGAGAACTTCTTGTGTCATTCACTTGTAACCAATCACTGAACGACACACTTGTGAAACCTTGCAAACGTCTGTATAAAAATACCCCAGAGATAATATTCGGGGTGCTTGCTATGTGAATTTCTGCTTGCACCATTTGTTGCTAGCAATAAACTTTTCTTTATACTTCCACTGCCCGGTGTGTATATTGGCGTCTGCATTCTGGGCACGAACTCAGATTTGGGCTGGGGCTCAACACAGCCATTGGCTGTGGAGAGTGGCTGCATGGGGTGCCAGGTCAGCTGCAGTAGCAGACTTAAATCCCTGATCCCTCCCCCTTCACTGCATTCCCCCTACTGGCCCAGGGGCTCCAACTTCAGGGAGCAGATGTGAATGGTGCTGAGCAGGACTGAGGATCCCCCCTTCCAGGCACACCTGCTTTCCGCCCCACCTTCCCCCTGCCATGGTACAGGAACTGGCCATGGAAAGTAGGGAATCACCCACTGACATCATAATCATTAACCTTGCCTGGCATTCTGCACAGTTGCTCCCAGCAAGTAGAGCCCCCAGATCAACAGGACAGAAATGTGATGAAGGAAGCAAGCAGTTGATCCTCCCTTGCTGCTGACCCAGCACCCAAAGCAGCTGCTCCCAGCAGTCCTCAGCTGGAGTGGGCTGGGGGTGGTTTGAGACTTCTCCTGTCCCCAGGTCAGCTAGGGTCAGCAGGAGCAACAGGTGAGTCCCCTTTTCTCATCTTCTCCCTGCTTCATCACTTTGGGTGTCCCCCTCCAACCCAGGACTCCACCCATGGGTGACACCATTGGTGACCCAAGCACAGGGAACTGTGATATGTGACCTTCATTGTGTAAGGGGTGGGGGGGCTGATCGTGCCACTTCATCCCTCTTAGATATACCCTTGGAGTAGGCTGTTCATTTTCCTTGTAAGCGTGGGTTCACAATCATGGTACAATGTTGGACACCAATTACAAGATACTTTTTTAAAATTGGATTAAGCATTTTCATGTTAATTCATTAGCTAATGAGTAATCAGCAGGAACATTTTAATCTTGAAACAGATTTGCTTTCTTGAGAACGTGTTTGTGTGTGTTTGTCACTGAGTTCCTGAATATTAATAGATTGTAGAGTCAGAAGGGACCACAATGGATCATTGGGTTGGACCCCCCGTGCTTGGCAGGAAAGAGGACTAAGGCTAAATGACCCCAGCCAGTTGACTATCAAGCCTCCTCTTGAAGACCTCCAAGTTAGGTGATAGTACTACCTAACTTTCCTTCAGAATGGTATATAGCCCACTGCACCTCTGCATGCTGCCACCTTCCAGTAAGAACTACCTGTCTGTGGGCAGCAGATAAATTCCATATAAGAGTAGAGCTCTGGAATTCGTTTTTTCACTTGACTTGTATCAGTTTTTAGTATATTTAAGAAAAGGAACATCATCATTTTATAGCTCTATAAAACAAAATGTTGTTTTCTGAAGATGTCAGCAAACCATTTGTATACTTAACAGCCTTTGTTTGGATCTCACCTTCTCACATCATTGGTGCTAAAATGGTGTTCTTCTCTGGACTGCATTTGATATCAATTTTCTCCACTAAAAATATTAATTCTGCAGACTACCACACATTACTGAACTCAATGTGCATAGATGCAAAGATAACCTTGAGAGTATTTACACTAATATAAGTAAATCAAGAATATTGCACAAGAAAATGTTGTTTCTGACTAGTAACAGAGAAATAATTTGTTCCACTTCCCTTAAGAGCATACTCAAAATGAGCTGTCAGCCAAATTCATATCTGATGGAAATGAGTATTACTCTATTAAAGCCAAAGCACTTCATTCATTTATATCAGATCTAAATGATTTTTTTTAAAGAGTTAAGCTACCTACCTTTCTCCTCTCCATGAACTGAGACCTTGTAGTGACAGAGAGAGGATCTTGAATAGGACTGCTCAGGCTCAGTAACAGCTGCCAAACTGCACCCGTGTTAACCAAGGTGCAAGATGACCATCATCTTCCGCTGCCTGTGTAGATTTGTGGCTGGAGACTGCCGCAAGGGCATAGTCACCACAGGGCTTTCGGTTGTTGGTATAGGAGACAGTGTTGTTTCCTGTACCTTCCTGGTGCCCTCCCTTTTTCCCCCTCCTGCCTCACCTGACTTGATCTGACCATGTGTTAGCTCCTTCCCAACCCCCATCTTGCCTCCAGTCTCTTTCCTGCCACAACTTCATTATCTTGGTTTGTTGGGGGAGGCAGTCCCTGGAGCTGGGGGATAACCTCACTGGTCATCTTGATGCTTGGCTCTACTTTCACAGCTGGATTTGCCCCACCTGAGGCCTGTGCCCTCCCATCAAGCACTTCTCCTTTAAGGAAGTTTTACCTTGGGTTTCTGAGCACCTGTCAGGGCTTCAGCTGTCACATCCTTAGTCCCCGTTTTCTCTTGCTGCAACCTCAGCCATGGTCCACTGTCTAAGACATTGGTTCCCAACCTTTTTTTTTCTCCATGACCCACTGCTGGAAGCGGAGTGTTCCAGTGTTTGATGTTGACAATTATGTCAAAGAACAGTTTTATTTCCTTCTCTACTCCAAGCTTAGTAATAGCCTGAGATTTCCCAGTGGCCAAAGGAAATGTTACAAGGACACATTAAAGGCACCTCAAGAAAATGGATGCTGACATAAGAGCTGGGAGGATCTGGCTGTCAACTGACTCAATTAGCACCACAACCTAAATCAAGTGGCAGCATGTTTTTTGACATAAAATATTTTGTGCTTAAAACAGAGAAGAGAGAATGGAGGAAAGAAAAGGAGAGAAATCCTAGGATAAAGTCTACTCTCCCTTGCAGAAAGACCAGCAACTTCTACAGGTGAGTCAAGGATAAGATGCCTCAAAACCCATCAATAAGCCATGGTAGAGATCATGCTCAAATTGAGGGATTGCTGCCACCTATATGCATTCTTCTGCATTCTCTAGTTCTGCTTAAATCCATAGAACTATATAGGTGAACTCCTGTTTTAAAGTATGTATCTGAATTAAATGTAAAACACAATGACGAAAATGTTAGGCATGAAGTTATGCAGCTTAAAAGAATGCTTATGCAATACACTGAAACAATCATTCATAGAAGTATAGTCAACAATCAGTGCATTTGATTCTCAAAAAACCTGAGAGATTCTCATCACACCTTAATTCATCGGACGCTAAGAGGACTGGCTTTTAAAGAAAAACAATCAAATTGATCCACATGAAGAATAATCATGCCTGCAATTTTAGTAGGAGGAGGTATAATAATGACAGGCTCTGTTATGTAGCAACTTTCATACAACAAGCAAAACACAACAAATAATGTGGGGTTTTTGTTAGGAGGGACAGGAGAGTTGTTACTTTAAAAGTTAAAAAGCGTTCTTGTGTCTCATTTCCTCAAGTCTAGACATCTTGCGGAAGCTTTCTCCTGAAACCAGGAGTGGAAAAGAACATCGAGATTCTCATATATTTATCGGACTCCTTTAAAAAATACACTAAATGTCAGGAGAGTTGATATACCAAATGCTGTTCCTTCCTTTTGGGAAGAAAGGCCTCAGAGGCTGCTGAAATATGGCAGCCTTCAGTTGAAGACTGCTTAAATACATCTGACTTAGAGAACACTCACAGTAAGAAATTAGATATAGAAATGTGTGTGTGTGATTGAGTATAGTATACATGTTAATAAATTACTTCATCTCTTCATTCACCATCAAAGAAGAGTTGCTACCTGCTAAAATAAAATCATGGTTTACAAGCTAAAACAAATACTGCACCATAGAATAAGGAGAATTAAAAGATGACCCCAGAGCAAAAACTAGATAGGATAACCCAAATCCTAATTCACCTAATGGAATCTGTGTGTTACTTATGTGTCCAAATGTAGATGTGTAAGAAGCATTTGTTACCCCTCATTTTTATGCTATTGCTATCTGTTTAGGCTTCTCCTTCTAAGCATAGTCAAAAAAGATCCACTATAGTTGCCACTCTGCAGGGTCATTTTTGTCTGGGAAGGTATGCAGCTCCATGTAACTCTCCCAAAACATATTTATAGATAAAAAAGCCAAGAGGGAAATAAACAAAGGACTAAAGTAAGAACAAGCCAGAGATGGCCTGACACTGTGATGGGCTCTTCCTTGGAAAGGAAGGTACCCTTGATTCTGGTCCCTGATGCCCTTCCAATGGTGTTGTTGCATTTTGCAGTTAATAGCCACTGGATAAGTGGATAGACAGCAGTGTAAGCAGATGCAGAGGCCATATCCCAAGGAACCTTTCTTATGCCTCATCTCTCGGAGTCACAGAACCAGACTCCCTTTGGCTTGGTTTCTTCTTGATTCCACATATCTTCCCTTCTGGACTGCCTAAATTCCCCTCAAACTGCCTAATTCTTCTTTAATGACCTTTCTCATTCAGCAACCCTACTACCCCCCTTTTTTTCTTCTCCACAGTGCCATATGCTCTAAGGGTAGTCCTGTTTTGTTTTACCATCTCCTTCCACACTCCTCTCTAGTATTACCTACATCTCAACTTCCAGCTTGTCTAGTGTCATACCTTATTCCTTTCCCCTCAGTTCCAGGTGGAGACTTTAGGGGAGGAAAAGAGGGCAGCATACAACAATGTAAGCTGTTTATTGCCACTAATAATAATAGTATTACGGAAAACAAGCTGGCAGTTCAATAGACTCTACCCTGAATATGGTCTCATGGCAATTTTAGAAGTAATTTCTTGCTTAAAGGAGACACATGCTAACAGCAAACTCAGCCATACATAGTCATGACACAATACTATGGAATTTTAAGATAAGTGATTTAGTGGTTTTCATGGCACCTCTGACTAATTTGTATTCAAAGATTTGGGTATTTAGCAGTAACAAGTTTAAGGCACTCTTATCTCTTCTGCCAGTTTGCATCACTAGGGAGATGCAAGATGAGAAATGTCTCACTTCCTCTGCACTGAGCCAATTTGAGGTGTGGTGTTAATTGCAAAGACTGGAGAAAATCATTAATAATTACCCTGCATTAATTTCATGATGAATTAAGACTGTTAGAAAGGACAGAATGGGGTCTAAGAGTAGTTAATCTGCTAATATGCTCCTCTTAACATTGTTACTAGCAAGGAAGTAAGGGAAGAAGGTCAATTTCTGACCATGGTTTGGGGCAAAAAGAATAAATAGATTGAAAAAGAGTAAATCAGAAAAACTTTAAAGCATATAGGGATGTTTCTATTAAAAAACCCAGCTAGACAGCAAATTTTCCATGAACTCTTGCCAAGAAAAATTCAATTTTCCATCAAAAAAATCTATATGAACAATTTGCTTGGGTTAGATTAACCTGAACTAAACATTCTGATTTATTAAAACAGACGGACGGACAAAAAAGGGTGCTTGAAGTCCCAAATCATGTCTCCTATACTCCCTGCTTTAGAAATTCATTTAATAAAAGGCACTACCTCATCCCATTCTCTAACATGGCCCAGCCTTCTTGGCTGGATTGCACATTATGCATGAAGTACCATGATCTCTCATATCTTTGAACTGCCACTGTAGTCCTCTGGAGAGGTCAGATCCCAGAGAATAGAATGAGGTACAAGACATCCTGAGAGTTCAGGGAGATGTAGTTTAACATCAAACCAAGCTGAAACAAAGTATTTCCATTTCATCTGACAAACAAAATGGAACATTTTGAGTTGTGAATGTCAAACCATTTTGTTTGAAATGTCAAAAAATAATGTTTCAGCATTTCTGAATAGAAAGTTTGAGGTATTTCAGTTTTATGAAAAATGTTGATGTCTTGGCATTTTGTTTGGGTTCAAGATGAAAAACAATAGATAAAATGTTGATCTATCCTATGCCAGAGAAATGACAAGTTTACTCTTATTTTATTAAAGATGAAAAACTTCACATTTAATTCCAAAAGCTCCCCTAAGGAAATTTACATGTTGACCCTGTTACATGTTAATTTTAGGCAGAACCTGGAGCTCTTAACTCCTGGGTTGTCCACACATTAACATCTGAAAATCATTTAAAGCACTTCCTTGGCAGCTTTAAGCACTCCTTAACATCCTACAAAAGGGGCCATTTTGTCATACTATCTGCCCACCATGCTTCCTGTCCCCATCCCAATCTTCCCAAACTGCTACATGGCACATGCATCAGAGGCTGGCCACCCCTGTCTTGTATCACCCCTCCCCGCACAAGACAGAAGGGCAGGAGCTGCTAATTATAAATTAATTTATATAATTATATCCTTATGGTCTCCATCATTCATAGTTTTTGAACACTGCTAATAAAGATTACTTAATGTCTCTTAATAATTTCCCTGTGATGTAGAGAAATATTACCCATTTTATAGGTTGCAAATAGAGGTGGGAAAAACTTGGATTACTAGCACTGTAACATCCAACACTCAGGTGCCCTGCGACCCAGTAGAATCCATACCAGCAAATTAGAACTCCAAGCTGCCTATATAAAGTGCCTATAATCAGGGACTTCAAAATCCAGCTGAGTGGAGAGCCAGATAAGGTAGTGAAGTGTGAAATATAGAGGAAAGGGACCATACTTGAGTGGCCTTAAAATGTCAGCACCACTTCTGACAGACAAGGTTCTTTGGGTGAATCTGATATCTTTTTTTAGGCCAACTTAAATAGTTGGAAAAAAAATTAAGTAAGCTTTCAGGTTTAAAAACCCTTCGTCAGGATGAGGAAACATCTGCAATTGTTGTGTATCTTCCTGGATGGAATAAATAGTAAAGCCAGAGGCTGATATATGTGCAAGACAGGCAGTCAGTGAAGGTGTAAATTGAGGAGTCAGTGGGTGAGAGACAGGCTGGATGGTGGGGAGCAAAGGAGGATGAATAGTCAAGAGGAATCCTTTTTCATAAAGTTAACCAGGAGTGAATCCAAGTCAATTCAGTGTCATAACTAAACTAGCCTTTTCATGCAAGGTGTATTGCATAGAGTTCTAGTCCTGATATTGAAAGATTCCTTCTGAAAAGGATCAAGGAAAATAAAAAAAGTGGAGGTACTTCTCCCCTGTCCAGAAAAATACTAGAGAAAGGAGAGGACATCTGGAATAATTAATAAAGTTGTCCTGAGAGCACTCATCTCATGTGAGAGAACTGGGCTCAAGTACTTCCTCCACAGCACGTAAAATAAAGAACCTAAGTTATTCACATCTCAGGTGAGTTGTCTAATTACCAGATTATGCCAGACAGGGAGATATATGCCACCCCTTCCAAGCTATCTTTTGTGCAGGCCATATACAATTTTGGCTGGATTATTCTAGGCTGTGAATTAGACTGTGCTGATGAGATAGATGGGAGAAATCAAGCCTGGGCACATCTACAAGGCATTGACTGGACGGTAGCCTGATACTACTGCACAATAGCGTGAAGTGGCAAAAACCATGATATGATGCTGCTGTGCAGTAGTATTAGGCTACTGCACAGTAGCATCACAAAAGACATTCACTGGCACTACTGCACAGCAACTCAGGTTATTGTGCATTTATGTAGTACTTGTAACAGTATAAATGCACAGTAACCACTGAAGGAGTAGTGTCTTATGTAAATGTGGCCATTGACTCCTATTTTAGGGCTTTGGTGACTTAGTGTATGCTGAGCACCAGGAAATTCAGGTTCTACTGGTATTGTGGAGTATTTTTTACACATGGAATCGCCGCAGCACCAGGCACTTTGAAAAGCACCCAGTACTGTGATGCTTGCAGTTATACAAGTGGCATCAGCTCTGAGAAAATGGCAGCGATGCACTTTTGAACTAAAACACATCGGAGGTGCTTTAGTTCAAAAGCACACTGCCACTATTTTCTGTGTACTGGCATGCATTTTGCTGCTTATACAACTGCAGATGGAGGAGTGCAGTTCACCTCAGCTCACATGTGGAGCAGACCCAATTAATTGAGTCTACTCTGAAGCAATGAATCTTCAGCATGTCACAGGACCAAAAAAGTGTGTGTATAAATGCCCACTGAGGATGTCAGTAGCATCTAAATAATGAATTGAGGCTTCTGAGTACCTTCATAAAGGTCATAAAAATTAGCCAGGAATGAATTCAAGTCCATTCAGTGTCATAACTTTAAAACTAGCTTTCTCATGCAAGGTGTGTTACATAGAGTTCTAGTCCTGATATTGAAAGAAACCTGAAAAGGATCAAGGGAATTAAAAAAAAAAAGCAATTTAAATAAATAAGATTGGGAGGACATGTAGATAGCCTAAGACAAAATGAGAGAAAGTTGCCCTGTGGGGCCAAGCCAATACTCAGGATCTCGATATCACACTGTTAGACAGGAGAGAAAGTGAAAGGAGTGAAAGTTACCAGAACTGGGATTAGAACCAGTAGACTAGACTAGAAAGAAGCTGGCTGAGGAACTGAGGCTTGGAGTTACTGAGGTGTGGGATTACTTAAGGTCAAGTGGCCCCAGGGTTACTCGATGTTACTGGCGCAAGGGAAAAAGCATGGTGGCAAGGAGGAGACAGCCAGAAAAGATAGGGAGGCAGAAAGCTGGGAGCTTGGGACTGGAAGCTGAGGCAGACAGCTGGAAGATCAGAGGGCAGATAAGTGTGGCAAGGGGGAAACAGTCAGGAAACAGACAAAAACCCAACTTGGGGTTTCAAAATAACAGGTTTATTAAACAGACAACATACTACAAAACGTCATGAAGTTATTGGTTCACATAGGACACATACATACACAAGCACTCACAATGGCAGCAGAAGAAAGAGACTTAGTAGAAGGGTTGGAGTCCAGGTAGGAAAGAGAAACAAAGTCCAAGTCCTTCGTTGAAGAGAGGGTGGGGGTGATAGCTACCTATCCACGCTGGAAAGGGTCTTTGTCCAGCAGGTGTTGTCTAGTAGGGTCTCAGGGTGGATAGGTGGTGTGGCATGGTGCTAATCCAGATGGAGAGGATGTCCCAAAGAGCCCGTCTTCATTACCCGTTTTTATGAGGCAGACTACCTATGATCTCCTATGGGGAGGGCACATCCAGGCAATGTCAGTCCTGTTCCAGAGGGTTCCAGGTGTTCTTACTGAGCATGTACAGCCTTAGCACAAGGATGGGTTGCCTCATCTTTTGTTTCTTGAATGCTGAGGGTGGTTCCAATGGCTGGGTCGTTGGGTCTTGATGGTTCGGTCATTCAGAGGGAGCTATTTTTAGACTTACTGCCATTGTCTCTCAACCACCCTCATTCATCCCTCATTCATTCAGGAACCAAGTTACATAGGAGGGGTAGGTGTGAGTCATAGGTTACAACATACTTACACAACAGGGCATGGAAACAAGATGGGAACAAGATGGGAACCTGACACACAAAATGGATACTTGACATCACTCATGTCAACCTACATTGCAGGCCTAAATCATACAATGTTAATATGAAATAATAAAAATCGATGCACAAATGACAGGAATATAATATAATACAATATAAAACAGTAAAAAAGAGAGGCTTAGTATAGTATAGTAGTGGGAATATAAGAACTTAGTTTACCTAGTACTTGTCACTAGTCACTTATAAGGGATAGAGAGGGCAGAGAGAAAGTCAGAAGAGGTTAGGGAAGGGGAGGGAATGCATTTTTTTAAAAAACGAAAAAAAATGTGGGGTTTGCTACAATATATACAAATGAAAACAATACATACAAATGAAAATGGAAGAAATATAATGCAAAATACCTCCCAGCATGCATCTCGAAAAATGGGGATTACTGTATTTACTGTAAAAGTTCTGTTATCTGGCATCCTACAACCAGGCATGCTCCACTAACCAGCATGCCAGTTTGTAACGTAAAGTGAAACTGGAAGTGCCCACCACGGCACTTCTGGTTTCTCTGAGCACCCATGGCTTGGGGCAAAGCAGCCTGCGCTGACGAACCCTCACAGCCTGGTGCCATAACAGGCTGTGTGGGGCTGTGCAGGACCCGCCTCCCTGCCTGATGCTGCGGGAGGGGCAGAGGGAAAAGTGGTGGCTGGGGCCACTCAATTAACTGGCATATTTTGTTAACCAGCATCTCCTGTTCCCAGGGGATGCCAATAACAGAGCTTTTACTGTACTTGCATCTGAAACAACCATGAATGTAAGACACTCCCCCTTCCCCCTATTACATTCTATATATGGAAAATTTATAGAATTTTTTATAATTTTCCAGGAATAGAATCTATTATCAGAGGTTTGTCTTAAATTCCTCCCCCCACCCCCACCACCTACAGCATGGAAAACAGTGGCTCAGAAATCAGGCGGTCCCCTCACCCTCTGCCCCCCTCCTCACTTCTTCCCCCTGCAGCCTTCCTGCCCTTCCTCCTGTACCCCCACTCCAGCTCCCCACAATCTGTGCCCACTCTCCCACTCCCCACAATCTCTACCCATTTCCTTCACTCCCCATTATCTCTGTCCCTTTCTCCCCACTTTCTATAGTCTCTTCCCCTTCTCCCCTGACCTTACTGTCAGATGCTGCTTGGGAGCACAGCACGTGGAAGCATAGCCCTTGCCAGGCCATGCAGGAGTGGTGGTACTGCTGATGGGCTGGGCAGGGGACAGTTTCCTTGTGCTCCATGCCCAGGAAGAGATTTGGCCTGAGCTGGAGCCAAGCTGCCCCTGATGTTGTGAATAACCCCGAGCCATTTCTTTGAAGGCCTAATAAATGGCCTCGAGCCATCCTCCCAAGACAGAATACACAGGGAGACTGGAAGGTTGTT
>JAGPOW010000304.1:52103267-52122278 GCA_030014935.1 Caiman crocodilus | reverse complement strand
ATTGCTAGCAATAAAAACTTTTTTTTCTTTCAAACTTCCAACTGGCATTCATATATTGGCTCATGCATGCCGGGCAACGAATTCAGACTTGGGCTGAAGAATAACACTGACAGTAGGTGGGAAGGAAGGGGGCAAGAAGAGAGCTGAAGCTGCAGAGGACAAGTGGGGTCAGGGGCAGGAGGCTGCTGTGGGTCTGACTCTGACCCCAACCTAGGCTCAGAATTGGAGTCAGAGCAAATCTCCCCACCTCACTTTGTATTCAAATCTAAGACAAAAGCTTTTCCCCCATGCTGACTGGGGAGGAAAAAAAACCCTCATGTTAGATTCAAGTAAATGCAGTATTTAGTATATGCTTAAACTGTGCTAAAATATTGGGAATTCACATACCCAAAGAAGCAGTTATGGTACCATCACAGTAAATAATTTAGGGAGGTAACCTACATGATGTCAGCATCAGGAACGATCTATTCTCATGTAAGAAATAAGATTACAAGTGAGGCTACCTTGAAGCACCTACAAAACACAATAAGCCATAATCATCTGTGAAATAATTGCATGAAATGTGACCTATAGTGACTAATAAGATGTGCTGTCTTCCCTCAGGAGCTAATGGTCAAGGAAATTTGTGGGCTAGCTAGCTGGCACTTTTTGCAGGATTAGGATTCATACCTAAAACCTGAGCAGTTATATTCACATTTGTAGTCACATTCACGTCTTGTATAGCCCTGACGTAGCCTTGCAGCTTTTACTGTTTCAGTGCTCCTCCTCCTGCTGTGAAGAGCGCCAACACTCTTATACATACTGGATAACCAAGGGCAAGCAAGCACATTTAGGAAACTGACCAGGGAAAAGGCATTTTAGTTTATTTACTGTTAGTGCTGAAAAGCAACAAGGAAGTGAAATATATCCACTGCCATGAGCATGGGAAAGATGGTACCTAGGGAACAGCATTAGGCAGCAAGCAAAAAATGGTTTCCAGGCTGATGCCTCTCATAAAATGCATTGCTTTTCAAAGCAAACCCACAGAATAAAAATACTATGAGTCATTCAGCTCCTACTCTTCAACTACCTGCAAAATAATTCCTAAAGATGCTGCTTCTCCTCCAGCAAAATAGAAGTAATGGATTTAGCAAAACAGAATAAACAGGTAAAATAGATGGTAGTCATATACTTAGAATATGATAACTCTTTAATAAAAGAGAATAAAGAGCCTGATTCTGTTTTGGACTGATGTAAATCAGTGCTAAATCTAACAAAATACAATGAAAGTGAGCATTCAAAATCAAACCTATAATATTCAAGTATGCTGACATAGGAGGATATTTTCATTATGGCATTCAGAGATTTAAATGAACACTTTCTATTGTCAATGGAAGCCATTTAGTCAGTTCCCTCTAAAGACTAAAAGACTATGCATCTTTTTGGATATATTAATAATGATAATTGTATCTATTCCCACACACTTCAGTCCATGTTTATTTTACTTCATTTTCATTTGATGGTATTGTCCTATTATAGAAATGGGTACATCTGTGAATGACCCATTGCTGACACAATGAAATAATAATCACAGACTCCAAATCCATATTGCATATTGGAGCTGTGCCTACCAGCTCTTTCTGTAGTGCCTGGCTTATTTCTCAAAGGGCTCTTGTTGCAGCAATTGTTGGGAGTAATCATGTAAATTATATCTTCATCTGTATGTGTATGTGGGTGTATGAACCACTATATGGGTAGAGAGGAACAACCATCCAGTGCTTAATGTTTTTGGAAGAGAGGTGAAAATTGATTCTGAAGGTAAAGAGGGTTCACAGAAAAACAGGTTACTATCCGGTGATATTTATGGTGGCACATAACTTTAAAGCCATGAGAAATTCTCAGTTCCAGGATTTAAGTTTACAACACTAAGGTCATTGTTGTTTGTAATATAAATTAGCTATCATCTGTATAATCTCCCCCCTGAAGCACCTCAGTATCCAGAACCATGAAGGGGAAATATCCATAAAACCCATGTGGCACACCCCCTACAAGAGTTATGTGGCCTCAGGGAAGAAAACTACAGGGAAAAGCCAGACAGAGACTGACACGGGTAGAGCAGATAAAAACGTAACAGAAACACTGGTCTGCAATGATGTCAGAGCACTTATGGCAGTGTGCATTCTCTGCTTCGTGTTGCTAGGCTCTCTGCTTCAGCTCCCTCCTTACCAGCCTCTTCATTTCATTCTCATTCCACACCTGCTGTTGCCTTCCCTTCAGTGTACCCTCTCCATTCTCTTTCATTTTCTTTTCTTTCCATTTAATTTATTTCCCTCTTGGCTTGGACTGCATTCCCTCAGCCGAAAAACAGTGGAATAAACATGATATTTCTGCCAGCATACAATTCATTCTACTTCATGCATTATGGCTTTTTCTCGTATCCTGTGCCTGTCTTTACTGTTTAGACTGTAAGCTCCTTGGGGCATTACCATTCAGCGCTAGGCCTAACTGAAAGTCATTCTTGGTTAATCCTTAAGTGCAAGCCTGATAAATAAAATGAATCATAATAATATTTATATGTATGTAAGGTGGCTTCATTACACTTTCAGAACTTCTCACTAATTTGTTTTTTCTTGTACATATGAAAGCCCCTCCTCTTGATTGAATAACATGAATTAAATAAAGAAGGAACTTATATTTAGAACTGAGCAATACACTGCCAGTCATATTTGGGACTTGGCCATTTTTCTATTCACAAATTATTCATGAATTTATCCTATTTTCTGCCTAATGTATTTGTTCTTCATAACCATTCACATAATAGTTTGAACAAACAATTTTAAGCTCAGGGGGGTCTTCACAGAACATTTGTTTTGACTATCTGCTATTCATGGTCTGTGACGGCCACCATCAGTCACATTTTCTCAGTACTGCTATCTAATTGGATGGCTGAGAGTTTTTAACTATAATGCATAGTGTTTAGTGTTGACTAAATACCATAGAGCTAATGCAAATTTTCAGATGACTAACTTATTTGGGCAGTTTTCACTATTCAGTACCATTTTCTTTAATATGAATTGTCCAAATGCTCACAAAAAGTTTCATTAGCTCATGAACTGCAACAGAACCAAATGGTCTTACTTACATATTGATAGATCTATTTCTATCAGCTTTATTTTTACCAGAAACATTTTAATATTCTAACAATTACTGCAAGCCTTCCTGGTCAAATTTTCAAAATTATCTAGGTCAGATTTAAAAAGATGACACTTTGTAAAAAGTAATATCTTTTAAGTCTGTGTGCATGACTGCAGCTGAGAAATAAACCTGACATATTTGCTTCCTTTTCACACATGTCAAAAGCCAACAATTAAGCACCATAAACATTTTAGGGTAATCCTGTGTGAACCCCCTGGAACTGCTCTATGTCTTGAGAAATTCTGAGAGTGATGAATAAAGGAATAAATATGACCCGAGTTTTTAAGCATCTCATTGATTTCAGACAGAGTTATTCAACAAACCTATTTAGGAGCCTTCCTAAATCTCATCAGGTGCCTCTCTCAATCTTAAAGCAGCCAAAATAATTTTGAAAATGACCACTGTGCAGTCAATATAGGTGACTCCCTTTTGCAGAGAGCCTTAGGCACAGCAACCAGGGACATCTATAAATATCCCTGGAGTGCAATCATTCTCAAAAGTGATTTAGGGGCCTGAATCTGGTTGACTTTCATGGTGAGACTGGTGAGTCCACCCTGGGACTAAAAGAAGTCCAGAATGGATGACCTTTTTTGTGGCTTTGGCACCTTACTCAGCACTTCCAGGGAGGTGTGTTCTTTCATATAATTCAAAAGGGAGGCATCTAAGGTCTTTCTGTGTAAAAACAAAGTAGACACAAGTCTTTTTCTCTACACCCCAGAGAAGTTCATCTCTCCCTTCATATAATAGCATACTGGTTAGCACAGTTGCCTCAGAAACGGGAGACCCAAGGTAGAAACATTTGTCACCTTTGTGAAAGCATAAAAAGTGTTCATGGCAAAACAAAGTGAAAGCAAACAGACATCCATACCTTCTGCCATGCCACAACCTGCCATAACTGGAGGTAAATTGGGCTGCTGGTATTGCACCCCATGTCTACTTGCTTATGGTGGAAGAGCTCAGGCAGCATGAAGTTGCCTGTGCTCTCCAGCCTCTCAGGGGTGGGGGCTCCTCAGGTTTGAGGAGCCCAGTCCTGCACAATGCAGGAATTCCCAGTAAGATCAGCCTCCTTCCCCTGACTTACCCAGGCACATCCCTCCAGGGACAGTTCTGAGTAAATGGGGAAAGTTGGGGCTTTGGAATATGTGCCTACTGGCAGGAAACCCCTGATTGAAGACACACACCTCATTCAGCATGTGGAGCAATCTCTGTTTAAGGGATTTCCCTGGGTATGCTTGAAAGTGTGGAGTAGGGAACCACTGTTCAAGTTCCCCCTCCCTGCTTGCAGGCATGTCCAAGAAAATCACTTGTAGAGGGATTTGTGAACAGGGGTGGAGGGAACCAACTTGTAGATATACCTGGGGGAAAATCCCTTGCAAGGCATTCTCCCACTCCCCAAAATAGAGGGTGCATCTGCAAGGGAGGGATTCCACCCCCCACCTTGAAGATGCACCCCAAGTCAGGGCACAGCAACCAGGGACACCTATAGACATCTCTGGAGCCTAGTCATAAGCTCTGCTGTGACATATCATGGCACAGCTGATCACAACTCCACTGAAGACAACTATTTCTAGTCTCAGAGGCAATTCATCCTCTGCCTGAGAGATTCAAACATGGCTTCTCCACCTGCCAGGTGAGTACCCTATTTGGATAGCTATCCTGGTGGGTGATACTGTCACCACTTTCTGCCGAGTTTGTGTCACTGTACAGTAAAGAATTCAGATTTCATTGGGTCAGAGAGAATGTAAGAGAGAAAATGGACATAGACAACCTAGTGGCTGGACAGGTACCTGAGAGTAAGACTGTCTAGGATTTTCTCTAGTCTATTTTACACATGCACACACACACTGTGAATCAACCCAATCATTTCTTCACTTCCTGCCCTGAAAAATGTAAGTTTATTGAAAATTAACCTGTTTGCAAACAAGCTCTGGTCTAAAAAATATTTCAACTAGAAAACATGAAACATTCCAAAATTTACTAAATAAATATAAATAAAAATAAACATTTTAAACCAAAAATTGAAACCAAAAAATTCAGTTCATTCAGTGAAAAGATTATATACAACATTAACTTTTTGTCTTTTTATCCTAATTAAAGACAAGGCAATTTTGATAACTTGAACCTTCTTCCAAACATGATTGTGCAAAACTGTATCCTATATAGGTGTAACAGCCATGATAACACACACACACACACTCTCTATATGAATGTTGCTTTGGATGTTGATATGGTAAGTTATAAATGGAATGGCACTACTTCTTCTGGCCTTGTACAGGCATTCATTTTTTCCTGGGAGAGTCATCGCTTGCTCAGGTGAAACCACAAGTGCAGACAGAAGTGACAATTTTTGTCTGATCTGGACACAGAAAGCACTTTATAGCTGTGACCAAACACAAGTGAATGGCTGCAGACAGCTTCAAAAATGGCTTGGGTGAAAATGTGACCCCCTCATTACATGAAGTATCAGATAAAGACATTTCAAGGTGTAGCATTTTTTGCAGCTGGTACCTGCAGAGCCCCCAGCTTATTGATGTTTTCATAATAGGAAGGGGGAAAGGGAGTGGAGGTAGTTCAGTCTGGGCGATTTTCAGCCCCACCCCCCTGAGGGTGGGATGGGTATACTGGAGCTCCCCTAGAGTCCACCCTTCAGCACCAGCTGGAGAGCCCCAAGAACAAGCTCCCTTTGCTGCCTTTTCCCCCTCCTGTTCTAAAAACAGTGAGCACTGGCAGAGAGCCCTGGCCATTGCTATGAGCACCTGGCTGCAAGCTCCCCTCCCACCCTAGAAGCAATACTGAAATTTTGTTTGGTCTGCCGTACCAATGTAACTCAGAAGGGTTTGCAAAATCCATTATAAATTACTTCTTGGAGATCCACTTCTGTCTGTATCTCAGATGTTCAAGCTTTTTCTCTCAGAGTAAAAATGACTGCTTCAAGAGACCAGGGGTAAATCACTCCCAGGAAAGTTTCTCCTGGAAGAGAATGCTGTGGCTTTTCTCAAAAGAAAACATGGTCCTCCAGCATCCCCCCTCCCCTCCATCTCCCCTGCCCAGAAGACAGTTTTTTACTCTCTGGACACTTCTGTTCCATCGGGGGTAGAACATACTTCTTTCAAAATCCCCACATTGTGCTACAGAGAAATGCAAGCAGTCTGGTGCAGCCAATCAAGGCTGCCATATGCACTTTCACCAAGAAAACAAAGACAGCCTGCAGGGTACCGCCACACCACCGGGGGCTACACCCTGCAAGCTTTACACTCCTCAGGGCCTCAGCCCTGAATGTCTCAGCATTTGAATGTCTATACACGTAATTCTGGGTAAGCTTCTCTACCAAAAGAATAAATACTGGAGAATTCTCCCAGATTATGTATGCAACCTTTGAAGAACCACCTCTTATATTTAAATACTATTCTATAAACTCACATATTTTCACACATTTAAATTACCTGTCAAAAATGTAATTCAGTAGTAATGTGGATTCTACTCCGCTTCAGGTAATATTAAAGGATGTTTATTAAGCAGAATTGTTCTGGTTTCACTGGGTGTGTATAATAGTGTGTGTAATACACACTATTAGTGTACATGAATAAACTCCAGAGCTTCCAGACACTGGATCTGTGTATGAGCCTAGACTGCAGCAAATTGAGCTGGATCAGAGCAGCTCAGAGAGGCTTGAGAGTCAGCCCGCCAGCCTGGGGCTGCTCCCCCCAGCTCAATATACTGTGGAGGGACAGGCTGGGGTGTGAGAGTGCTTCAGTGAGGCGCTAGTTCAGCAGGCAGCCCCCACATTGACACATCCTCATACCCTAGCCAGGTAGGGCAGCGTCTATATGTGCACTTGGAATAAAAAACTGTATTTACAAGTACTATCTTGCTGCAGAGTTGATTAATTATACTCTCCCCTAACAGGAGCTCAAGTGCACAACATTTGCTGTGCAGCTAATTAGTCAACTGCACAATAAACGTATTGAGTAGACATGCCCACTGTGAAAAAATAGATGCAGGGCAGAGAATTGCTTTTCCATCAGTTTGGGAAAAGCTGGAGCAAGAGGGGGAAGGACAAATGTCAGTTGTACTTGACCACATGACAACAGGATGCTCTATACAATTCTTATTTTTCCATGACAATTTTGTATTGGGTTTACTGTGTGATTAATTTTAAATAATGGTACACATTATTTAAGAGGGGTGCCAATTATCTTTAAAAGTGGGTTATATAAGTGAAAATATAGTATACTGGGAATAAATCCAATAATCAATAGAAGCCCCAAACAGGAAACCACAATGTTCTGTTCAGGGTAGAGCATAGACAGCTAGAAAACAGCAGCAGGCTTGTGGGCAAAAAAAAATTCATTATTTATTATTACTTGAAACTGTCCAAATATTGTGGTAAGCTCCTCACAGTGAAAAAAGAAAAAAAAGACAGCCAGTGCCCTTAAAGGTTTACAAGCAGGTTTCAAATATCAGACATGAAACAATGAAGGGATGTAATAAAACAGTAGGGAAGGGATGTGAGAGAAACAGAAGTGATATAGCCAAAGATTTATGATCAGATTTGAAATAGATGGCTTATTTTATGTTGTGTGTGTGTGAGGAGGTAGAGAGAAAGCATGAGTACACAGGAGCAGGTGGGAAGCTAAGAATAAGGCAGAACTGATCAAGAATTATGACAAGGATTCCAATGAATTTAATTAACAATTATTAATCCAGCATAGCTCTTGAATCCTGAAATGTACTTTATACCTCCAAAATACCACCTCCATCTGCTAGGTTCCTCTTTCTTTCTAAAGTAAGTGATTAAATCCATTATTAATCTAAAGTATGTGACCAATTCCATTTTCTGTGCAAAGCTAGTTTAAGAAACTGCTTGTACTTTACAAATCATATCAAATTTTACTCTCATGTGCCTTATTGATTTTACTATGGGCTTTGTTGTTATAATCTTAAGGAACTTTAAAGGAAATGATTAATGATTACAATGTAGTTTACACTATAACAGTTGATAGCAATTTAGTATTTTTTCTGATGGGTACAGTTCTCTGCCCAAATGATCAGAGCTACAAAACTTCACAGAGGTTTCCCTACTGTAGAAAAAGAAAGCAAGATAGAAGGAACCTGTAAAGAATGATGTAGTTCCAAAAAAAGGTCACATTTAGTTGTTACAAATCAGTTCAGGCATCACCCATTGCTTCAGAGTAGTTTGCTTTTTGATATTGCAAAATATCAGGACAAGGAAGAAGGAGACTTCATAATGTGAAGCTTTTAAAACAATCTTATGAATTAGTAGCTATGCAGTTCTCATCTATATTAAATTCAATTGCACTACTCTTGTGTGTTCTCAAAAAGCTCAGCTCCTAAGAGCAACAGGGTTAAGACACTTGCCTTTTCTCCAGACTGTTTTGTGACCTTGGGCAAGTCTCTTTATTTCTGTGTGATTCAACTCCTCCACATCTAAATGGAAGAAGTAAACCAATAATTCTGCAGTGCACTGAGCACTTTGGTTCCAGTCATGTATAAATTGAATTCAATGAGACTACCCTCAGGCTTAAACTTGTGCTTACAAAATGCACAGGGTTGGGGCCTGAATGCAGATGAAATTGCTGGATCAAGCCATAAGTTAATATAACATATTAATAATTCAATTGTTATACATGATACTATAAGAAATGAAGGGGAAAAACAATAAAACCTAAACCTTCCAAAATGGCAATGAAGCAAGCTATACAACAAATGTATCCTATCTTTCTGCTCTGGGAATATCTATGATGTCTCAACATTTTTTTGTTTTGATAAGGATGTTCAAAGGAGCTTTAAAATATAAGGCACCCAATTACCACTGAACTTTGATAGGATTTGGGCCAGGATTTGCTTTGGGCTCCTGTCAAACCACATTCCAAGTACATATTTTGAAAATGTTATGCTATGGAATATTCTGAGTGGAGCTGTGTGGCTTAGTTGTCTTACTCATGTAAGTCATGTGGTATTATTTCTGTTTGTCTGATAGGCTGAGAGTACAAGCACTTCTCTTTTTTCCCCATTCAAATTAATTTAATTTACTTTCTGGGCAGGCAACTTTGAAATCTACTTCCTGAAGATTTTCAGCCATTATAATGCTATTGCTCAAAAGTGCCTATGAGACATTCCTCTAAAGTTTCAATCTAACAGTCATAAAAATGCATTTTTATATTTGCCCAGTTCTTATTACCTCTTATCACAAGAAAAATAATGATTTTTTAAAATTGTGGTAGATTTTAGAAGTTCAATTAAAAACGCTGATTCAGCAAGCTACTTAAAGTGCAACTTGTAGCATATTACTGTACTAGTTCCCTTTGGGTACAACTGGATTACTCAAATGCTTAATTTGGGCTCCTTAAGGAATTATGGCTTAAATGAGGATATTTCAATGTTATTTATTCTTTAACCTGGCCATAAATTGTTTTATTTTTAGTAGTTTGGGTTATTTAGATTAAAACAGAAGGTTTCCAAATGTTCTAGGGAAAGGGCTTGTAAAATCTTTTTAACACTTGTGCACAGTAGAACTCCCTGGGAAAAGGGAGTAAAAGGGGCTGCTTGGAAAAAAAAAGAGTTAGCAAGAGTAGGGAACCAAGATTGTTATTGGAAGTCTTAATGCATAAATCTTCCAGTATAATTCTGTAAACTCTCTTCATCCCCACCCATGGATTTCAATGGGACATCTACATGTAGGCTGCTCATGGAATAGACCTATGTATGTTTATTATTCTCTTAACAAGCAGTTTGGTTGGTCAAAATTCAAAAGAAAATTATTTTAGACCAGACTTTCAGTCTCACCTTTTAAGATTATTTCTAACATTTGGAAGGTGCAGCATGCATTTTAAATAATACAAAAGGGCCAAGCTGTGAAATCTTTATTCATTTGAATGAGGATCTATTAAGACAAATATTATATGTATTGTGCTAATCCTGATAGACCCCAGTCATAGGCCAGGGCCCTTTGTGGTAGGCAATGTATACAAATAGAACAAAAATGCATTCCTTGAGCCCAACAATTCATAGTTAAAATAGGTTTCAACAAGAATAGAGTAGGAATAGGAATAGCATAACCATTTGCCAAAACAAGTAAGATTTCCAAAATCTGGTCCAAAACTAATGACACCTAGCCAGGAACTAAGAGGGAAAAAAGTATTCATGGACATCCCCAACAGACATATCCAAACTGATGAAAAAAGTATCTTATATTGGTAAATGTCTGAACTCTTTAATGTAAGTGTGTATGCAATGATTCACTAGATAGCAGGAGCCACTAGGTGGCATTTGTGATTTATTACTCCGGAAGCCATGGCTTAAAAATATTTCATCTAATCCCTAGTTTAGAGAGAACAAGACATTTAACATTCCAAGACATTTAATTCAAGAAAACCTTTCTATAATTAGATAAATGCACAGAAATTTCACTTTCACTATATCATTTAGGAATCCAATTTTTGAAGTTTCAATTCAAATCATATGCATTCTTATGCTTATACTCCCTGACCCCAGAACACCAGCTTACATAAGTAATTACTTGTCTACAATTAAGCTGTAAATAATGCAATCACTCCATTCTTGTCCTGTCACTCTAGTCCCAACCACAACAAATAGGGCTAATCACATACTTATTCAAGTATGTAATTATTCACAGTTAAACTTCTGTCACTTTCACCCTGTTTGGAAACAGTAGAACACAACCTGTAATTAGCAAACATTGCTGCAGGCACTTTTACTTGGAAGTAAGCCATGGCTTCAGCACCTATGTCAGCAAAGAGCTAAACCCTTTGATCTGGGATCCTGGCATGGCTTCTTCCCCTTGGGCTGTGCCATTATGAGCCCTCAGTAAGTTGCTGAGATCAATGAATGATTATTATGTCAAATAAAACTATAGAAAATCACATATTTCTCCCCCCACCATTGTCTCTGGCATTTATATATGCATTCACATTATAGGTGTGTACATGTGTGGGCATGTAAACTTGTGTCTGTGAAAATATACACGTGTGTATATATTGTGTATACACACATCATTTAGCATAGAGGTATAAAGAGTGACTTCATAGCCTTGCGATTTGCATTTGAACCAAAAGTAAAAATTCCCATATTTCATAGAATAGACGAATAGGTTTGGGGTTGGGATTGTTTATTTTGAATAATCTCACTTTAGAATTTGAGCTTGTATAAAAGACCTTTCTGCCTTTAAAAATAACTTTTCATAATGAAATATTTAAGGTAGCAAAATTATTCTTAGCAGCAACATAAATGCTACAAATCACTATGTGCAGGCATGTCAGTAAAGAGACTACTAATGAAACAAATGCCTTTATATCCTGCTCCAGTTTACTATACACAAATCCCCCAAATAAAATCAGCGCTTCATACGATGTCACATATGTAACATTAAATCCCCATGCCTGATGCTCTTCTTTATTTAGGAGCCAGATTCAACCAGATTTACTCAGTTTGAGTCATTCCTTGCACTGTGAGTAGCCTCTAGGGCTAGCAACAGAGTAGTCATCCTGAGCAAGGTGGCAGAATCTGGCCTTGGTAGAAGATTATAAAATTAAAACAACTCATTTGCCACCTGCCCTTAGCAGTAATTTTAAAGGCAGATGGAATATGAGATTAGAACCAGGACCTGCTTTTTGTTCTCTTGTGTATAAAGTGATTATTTAGTGGAAAGGCTGAGTAACAACAGGCACAAAAAATAATTGTTCTAACACTCTGTTTAGTTTATCAAAGGAAGTGGGTTGTCAGTTTTTTCTTTCCCTGTGAATAGCTAGAGTGTTTCATTTTGCAACTGTTCTCATGAACAAAAGTTGCCCAAAAACCAATGTGAGCTGAAAAAAATATATGTTATTTTTAATGTTTATTTGAGAAATAACATATCTAGGAATAACATATATAGAAATATATATTGTTTGTGAGATGATTATGTGTGTGTGTTTGTGTGTGTGTATAAAACCAGTATATACAATGTATATTATAGTGTAATGTATATATTGTGTGATTATATATATATAAAATCAGTGTGGAGGGAATATATACATACAACACACACACACACACACATATATATACACATACACACACATGCACAGACGCACATGTACACACACACACACACACTTATATATACACACGCGCATATACATTTCCCTCCACACTGCTTTCTGGGCACATATTAGCACTCACAAGTGTGTAGGTGTGTGTACATACATCCATAAACAAATTTGTAAATGAGCCTTTTTTGTACAGAGAAGCCTGCTGCAAAAGACTTCATTAAATACTTCAGTAAGTAGATTGTCTAATATTGATGAGAAATATCTTCCTTTTGGATATCTTATATATTTCTAAATCTCATACTACTTCACCGGTTCACATTCAGCGTGAGGGAGAAAAATAGCTGTCATTTCAGCCTTTTTTGAATATGGGGAACAAAAAGAGTTCCAAAAACATCCTATCAAGATCTTCTTGTGTTGTGTATAGTTAGAATCACATAATACGGATCTGGAAATGATGAAAGCTAATTATTCACTGTGCCTACTGGATAATCTAGTGGTTCTAAGAGTGAGAGGGCTAAGGATTACTGCACAGCTTTTAATGGCCTAGCAAGCAGTTCTAGACTAACAGATTTCAGTAAAATGTCAAGTATCTGATTGCCATGGAAACATTAATACAGGGTGGACCCTTTCACACTTTTATTTAATTATTTACTTGCTGTTGAATTACAATAATATAAAATTGCTATAGTCTCAAGATGCTTTTTTGAAATGGCAATAGCTGCCTCCCAATGTAATGACTCACTTGAACACGCTATATTAGCCAGAACAAAATGCTCAGTAAATGTTTCCAAGATGATAGATATTTTGCTAGGGCCCTATTATTCGCTGTCAATATGATGCAAGGAAGATGAAGACGTACTGCCCTTTGTTTACATTTTTGGCAGCCTGCTAAGATGATGACCTTTCACTGCTGATGATATACATATGCTGAACATTTGCTTAAACTGCCTTCCTACTGCTGATAAATGCAACCCTACGGATTACGTTATGCAGATGAGTTGCAAGGGAAATAAAACAGAATTTCATATTTTTCTCCCCAGCAGTGCTTCCCACAGCTTTGCATTCATGACACTTTTTAAAAATATGTAATCACTGGAGAAAAGTGAATGGTTCATGTAGTTAATGCATGTAATTTTTCCCCCAACACCATAATCTGTCAAACTGTCAATGCTAGCTGCCCTCTGAGGAGTTGCCCTCTAGAGTTTTAATTTTTTTCCCCCCAAACTCAGATTATTTAGCAGACACAGGCACACATACACACACATCTCCAATCAGCTCTTTTCAGATTCCTCAAGACTTGTAAACTCCATGTGATGAATGTAACAGCATCTGCTGACAAAGGCTAGGTACATCTGCTAAAGAACCTACCTAGCCTCTTGTTATCATTTGCGTGTAATAAATGCCTCATGCATCCCTGCTGATTGGGCAATCAAGAATCTGCCTATTAGGTGAGTTTGTTTTCTAGGTAAGCCAGCTGCTAATTTCTTTCCTCTTCTACAGTATATTAAACTTATACTTGTGTCACCAGTAAAAACAGGAAATAAAGGGTGGGGTTTTTTTGCTTTGTCTTTTATTGAAACCTGAAATGTGTCTGATCTGCAATAAATTAACAGCACTATATATTATACATCTGTTCAGAAGTCTGTTGTATTAACCAGCTTTCCTCTTCCTTTACCTGTGTGTTCCAGGGAGCATTCAGTATGTTTCAGGCTTTGGTTCACTGAGCTCCATTAAAATATATATTTTCTCTTTTCATTTTACCTACTGAATGCCAAGGTGAATCTGGGATGTACAAAAATTGAAAGCAAAATTCAGTTTTGGGTGACTAATTTAACACATTTTTTTCTGCATAAATCCATGTGAAACTGAAAATTTCAACTATAATTTTACTGTCAAAAGTTGTTACATTTATTGTATAAAGTTGTATAAGTCAAGTCTGAAACAAATTAATGCAGCAGGTTAAGAGATATGGATGTCTATGTGGGAATAGTTCAGACTTTGAAATGTGCCACCTCCCCAGAGCTCTTACATATTTTGGTAGCAATGGTATTGAGCTCTTGTGACTGTTATAAAACACATCTCAAAGTCCAGAAGGCTGTTACAATATTAGGTTCATTCACCCTTAAATTGGTGGACCTAGCTTTACATTTTATAAGGCTGTAAATAGACATCTCATTTGATTAAGGCCTTATTGTTCTGGGGTTTGACCCAGATCAGGTGCAACACAGCCATTTACATGTCACCCTTCTGCATTGCATTGCTGCTTCTCTGCTAGTACATGGCCAATAAAAACATACCACCTGACTGTCTTGTCCCAGGAATTACCCACACTAACCTTAAAGATGCTCACAGTGACATTCTGGGAAAAATCATTAACACATTTTATCCTGCAAACTTCAGAAAGATTTTGAGGCTAGACAGTGGACCTGTACATCTGTAGGATTGTGAAACAAAAGCCTTTCTCCCAGAAGAAATTTTACTCTATTTCCAGACTAAAAGATATAGACTAGAAGGATATTTTGTAAATCTGCATATTCAGGCAAACCTATGCAACTCCTTTGAGTTCGCAAATATAAAAATTCCCTTGCTCAAAATAGGGCTTGAATATGGATGAACCACATGAGCAATGGATGATAATGACTGAAGACAAAAAAATTGTGTGTAGTTTCAGGAATAAATGGACTTAAAAAAATTAGCTAACTGCCATATAGAGCACATCTACACATGCAGACATGTGCACGTGTAGCAGCTCATATAGGAATGGCACAAATCTGAGCCAGAGATTTTTGCATCAGCGCACATGCCTGAACATGCACTTTGGTGTGGGGCAAGTTGTGCCACTTGCGGCAAAATAACCCTGCCTGGCTCCTCCCAGATCTGCAGCCAGGGGGAGCTAGAGCCCAGGGCCAGCACCTGTGCTGACCTCAGTAGTATAAAAACTTACCCTGGCAAGCAACTCAAGGCTACTTGCTCTCAGGAACTACTGGGCCCCAGTCAACTGGTATCTGGGAACACTACCCCTTGTGCCAGCTGGACTGCTGAAGTAGCCCTAACTGAGAGTTCCCTGCACCCTCTGCCCATTGCACCAGTCTGGCAGTGGGGGCTGCTGCCTGGCTATAACATGCTGTTACCTGTCACAGCATGTGGCCCTGAGGCTGCATGCCTGCCAGATGCAGATGGGGACTGCATGGCCACAGCAGAGGCCAGCTGCCAGTGGGCTCTGGCTACACAGGTGGCCTTTGTGCAGCACTACTGTGTGTGCTGCTTCCTTGCCATCTTGGCAGCTATTGCCCAGAAGATGTTCTCAGTGTAGTGGCCTGCTTTAAACTGTCAAAGCATCCTCCTGTCTCCAAGTGGCCAGGGGGTCAGCCACCTCTAGTTGGGACCGAAGTGCCAGCTCTGAGCAGGTTCTTCTACCAGGGTCCTGCCACTTGCCTCACCAGCAGGAATTCTGGTCTTTCCGGTTTAAAAACTGCAAATCACTGATAAAATAATCTCAAATTCACCTTTTAAAATACCCCAAAATCCATGTTCTTCCACAATTAAAACAAAAGACTAATACACACACAATCACAGAGAGAGAGAGAGAGAAAGAGAGAGAGAGATCAGTTGGGCAATGTTTTATTGATATATTTACAAGTGAAAGCAATTTGGAAGCCTACCAGTGCCTCTATCATCATAATAAAATAAATTCTAAATATCAGTATGTTTCAATGTTTGCTTTTTTTTCTTATCATAGAACAATTAGAGCTCCTCCTGGCCCCTTCACTAACTAGGATGTGGGGACAGCTGCACATACAGCTACAGCTCCTGCCAGCAGGTCTCATCCTGTCTGGCAGCTGGGAATGATGGGTGTGTGATGGGGGAACATGAGTGGGTGTGGAGGGATGTGGGAGGCATGGGGTGTGTCAGTAGGTATGAGGGGATTGTGGGGGGACTGTGAGTATGTGGGAACCATGAGCGGGATCTGCTCAGGATGGGTGGGTTCCCTGCCCCTGCACAACACATGGATTTCCTCTCTTAGGGCCACAGTCCCTTCCCCCTGCAGGTCCACCAGGCCCCCCTGCAGGGCCCCAGGTGATGCCAGGCAGCTGGGGCTAAGCTGCCTCACAAGAGGGGCTATGACAGGAGGCCCTGAGAACCCCAGTGGCTGCTGCTGCTGCTGCCAGTGAGCTGTGGGCGATGTAGAGGGCTGGGGTCATGCAGAGGGGGGTCCACCCCTCCCAAGCCTACCTCCCCATGGTCCCCTGTACTCTCATAGCCCCTCCCTCCCTCCAGCCCCTACTTACCTGGAACTAAGTACCAGTCCAGGTCACTGCAGCCTGCATCACTGTTTGCCTTGCATGGGCAGGCAGCATGCTGCAGCACTGGGGCAAGAGGCAGGCATAGAGACACTCGGGCCAGCTAACAGAGAATCTCTTTGGAGGACCTGAGCCTCCAGTTGCCTCTGAGCACAGTCCTGGACAGTCCCCTGCCACACTTCTTTCTGGCTATTTTTTTTTTTATATCTGGATATCCAGGTATCAAATTTTGAGCCCACACTACAAATATGGAGCATAGGAAATGTTTTTGTTCCCAGTGTGCCTGCCTCTTGCTGCATCTCAAACTGCTTTGAGATGCAGCAAGAAGTATGTGTAGGCTCATCTCAAAGCACCCGTAGAGTTTGGTGGGAAATTTCATACCTATACATTATCTTTGTTCTTAGAGCAACTGACTGTATAGATAGTACTGCAAGAAATCCCATTTTGTGCTATGAATTGACAAACAATTTTAAGGGCCAGACTAATAACATTTTTATTCACTTGACCAGTATGATTAAAAGGTTATTATTTTCCAATATGCCACTCAGAAATCATGGGACCAGAAATTTACCTGGTATTTTAAGATGAAGGCAAAAGGGGATAACTTTAAGATGCAGCTTTCCATCTTTGCTCAGCTTTATTAATATATCATTGGTTAGTTATTTCATGGAATTCTCTTGGATTATCTGTTTGCTACTTTTTTTTTAAAAGAAAGAAAAGGGGAAATAGAGTAAGGGTCTTGATATCAACCTACGGGTATTTTGGCTGTAATTTCCAGATGCCAGCTCACCTGTGACCAAATCATGGCTAATCTAGGTAATATCAAATACTTGTATTTTTTTCAGGGCAATTTATCAGAGCATCATTGAGGTGCTATGTTAAAATGGCATCTATTATTTAACAGTACAGAGTGAAGTCAATGGCAAAATTCTCACTGATTTCAATTCAGCTGAAAGCTCATCCTCAGTCTGAGTGCAGAATTGAGAGAGTGCAGAATTATGTATATTAATAATAGGCTTCTTTTAACAAACGAATTGTTCTAACACTACCAAAAACTCTTAAAACAACAAAAAATCTTTTTTCATTTTATATATACCAAGTGTACCCATATAGATATATGCACAAATGCACACACATACGTGTGTGTATATATATAGATGCTGATTATATGTGCATTTATTATTTTTCAAGTGTGGATACTGCAAAAGTATATAAACTGAAGGCTAATGTTATTGGGCATTATTCAAGATTAGTAACGGCAAATAATATAATTGTGGCTTAATGTTTGGCGAGATGGGAAGAAAAATGACAGAGTCCCACTTGCCTGCCAAACGGCTTGATGAAAGCACATCAGTTTTATTTTCTAGAACTGTTCTAGAATTAAATTAAGGAATTCTCCCAAATAATCGGATGATAAAGATAAAAAACATTATGTTATTATTGTTGCTGTTGTTGTTTGTGATATTTCACTGGATTATTTTATTGATTTGCACCAATGAAAGGCAATGCACCAAATGGGGCAGAAACAAAAGCAGTAAGAATCTTGTTACACATAAATTTTAGGTAGCTACTGGAGCTCTTAACCCCTAAATTATCTACACATAAACACCTACAAGCAGTTGTATGCAAATTTGAGGTGCCTTAAATTTACACCATTCAGGTTCAGGTTTATCTCTGATTCATGTTATCTAGCTTGTGTTCCATCAATGTGTGGCTGTTCCTCACAGATGAGCTGCACAAGTCCTCCAGCATCCCAGGATGCAGTGTCCACTCTCCTGTTCTGTGTGGACAAAATTTCTACCTCTGAACTCTACTGCCCAGGGGGTTGTTCTGGCACTAAGCCAACTGTCCCTCTCACTCTTAGGGTGTGATCTTCTCACCCCCAGGGGTGAACTTCTGTGAAAACAGCCTATGGAGCACATGTTAGCTAGCCAGGTTCCAGGTAACAGACAGGTCCAGGAGTTGGGTCTAGGAGGAGTGGGGGGAGACTAGAACTCAGGCTAGCATCCAGGACTAAGGACAACAAAAAGTCCTTTTTCAAGTACATTGGGAGCAAGAAGAGGGTACCAGGCAATGTAGGACTCCTGCAAGACACGAACAGTAATCTTGTAGCTATGCCAGACAAGAAATCTGATATTTTTAACAGTTTCTTTGCCTCTGTTTTATTGAACAGGGACCAGGATATACCACCTACCAGAGGTAGGGACAATCTTGGGGATAGCTCTGTCAGGCCTTCAGTCAGTGCAGATATAGTTAGGGATCTTCTGGAAGGACTAGACATTTTTAAATCTGCAGGTCCAGATGCCCTCCACCCAAGGACGTTGAGGGAGCTGGCAGGGGTCATTGCAGAGCCCTTGGCCTGGCTGTATGAGCATTCATGGTCATCTGGCCAGGTGCCAGGGGATTGGAAACTGGCTAATGTGGTCCCAATTTTCAAGAAAGGGAGGAAGGAGGACCCAAGTAAC
>JAGPOW010000304.1:52066606-52103167 GCA_030014935.1 Caiman crocodilus | reverse complement strand
CATAGACAAATGCAGGGTGCTGCACCTTGGGAGAAGGAATCCACAGCATACATACAGGCTGGGGAGTTCCCTTCTTGAAAGCACAGAGGCAGAAAGGGACCTTGGAGTCATTATTGACTTCAAGATGAATATGAGCCACCAATGCCAGACTGCAGTCAGCAAGGCCAGCCATACCTTGTCATGCATCCAAAGGTGCATCTCAAGCCGGTCCAGAGAGGTGACACTCCCCCTCTATGCGACTTTGGTCAGGCTGCAGTTGGAGTACTGCATCCAGTATTGGGCGCCCCACTTCAAAAGAGAGGGTTCAGAGGAGGGCACCCGCTTGGTGAGAGGGCAGCAGGATAGGCTATACGAGGAGAGACTGAGGGACCTGATGGCTGCCTATAAATTCATCAGGGGAGATCAACAGCAAATAGGTAGAGCCCTTTTCTCCCCAGCACCACCTGGGGTGACAAGGAACAATGGAAATAAGCTGATGAAGAATAGGTTTAGTTTAGAGATCACAAGGCAATATTTTACAGTTACGGTGGCCAAAATCTGGAACCAACTTCCCAGGGAAGTGGTCCTCGCCCCTACTTTGGTCAAATTCAAGAGGAGGTTAGACAATCACCTGTCTGGGGTCTTGTGAACCCAGCATTTATTCCTGCCTGTGGCAGGGGGTCAGGTGAGATGATCTGTTCAGGTCCCTCCTGACCCTAGCTACTATGATACAATGATACCATAAATAAGGTATGGGAGTGAATTGAGTCCCCATGAGCTGGAGCTTCCTTCCTCGGACGGGGTCAGTAGCTCCCCCAAAAGCAACTTTCTTTACCACTCCAACATCCCAGCCACCCTAGGAAGCATAACCAGCATACCCACCTCCACCCCCTACCTGCACTGAGATTCCAAATCCCAATTTATTAAAAAATGAGACCTTCTTCAATTTACTTCCTCTTTATTTCTTCTTAAGGTTTTTATTTTAATAAAAGCTGATGTCCTTCATTTTATCCCCTTTCCCCCGTTTCCTTTCCACCTCCAATTTCATTGCCCATCCCCATCCTCTGTCATCTTTATGTTTCTGTCCCTCCACCCCACAACCCATCTTTCACTTCCCTCCACCTAGAACAAGGATAGAGCCTGTACCGGCTCACAAGCCCCGTAGTGGCAACTCGTAGCTGTAGCTCCTAGTTAGACCACTGCTCACCAGCCCTCTGTCCACCACCCAAAACTGGGGGGCAGTCGGAGAAGATTTTTAGGCTTCAGGTGTGACTTCTTCAAACTTAAGCTAGTACTAACACCAATCAACATTTGAGCAGCTCAAAGTGCAATGTGTAACAAGGCCATTAGTGTCTTCCTATGTTACATTTCCTATAAGGTAAGATTTGGAATTTCATATACTATATTTACTTCCAGTTGAACCTATCACTTATTAAAGTTGTATTAAACTGAAGTACTCACAGATTATGCTACTTTATTGTACAATTTATGGCTGGCATGCAAACTTCAGTTCTGTTCCTTCCGTTTTTCATTTTTGTCCAATCATTCATTTAAATAGGTTCTCCTGAAATGCTGAAGAAATTAAATGTTCTTTCCACATTCATACTAAATGAATTCATCATGATTAATGTGACTAGGATGAATACAAAAGGAATTAATCATCATTAGAAAGATATTGAAATGTGTTGCTCTGACTTTTCAAGCTTTACTAAGCTGGTAGGTGTTTGACATTAGATATGAATTCAATTCAAACCTCCAGATATGAGAAACAAAGATTCTGGAAGAGTCTACCTATGGATCTGGGCATTGGGGTTGAGGTTCCACTTCCTGGGAAAGATATTTGACATGCATGTTCTCCTGGGTTCTTATTTTGTTGTTTAATATTTTGGTTCTCTAGCAGCTTTCAGCCAGGGCTTTGAACGTAAAGAATTGAGAAGCTGTATGTCTACTACAACTGTTAGGTAGGCAAGGGACCTCTGTGATTAGATTACACAAGCGGGTAATTACACAAGTGGGTGATTACACAATTGTCAGAGTAGATATATGGGTTGAAACTGATGAAAAACATCCAGAAAAAGTTTTCACAAAGAACCATTTGAGGGTGTTCAAAAGCATGCTTTTGAGAGTTGGCTGTAATTAGCAGACATTTGGAAAGGAGTTGCTCAGCAGGATAGATACTTTAAATGTATCAAAAGAACTTTAGAGGCTGGCCTCTAGATAAATCTTTTTACATTTAGCCATGTTCTAAAAATGAAATGGTGTTTGCAACATGCGATCTGCTCCACATAACATCATCATCATGAAAAACAGTTGAATACCGATTTGTCTGCAGCTTTACTGAAAGGTTTATAGCACAGAGAGTGGTAATCACATTAACTGCCTTTATCACTTGGACTGTACATTACATTACCATAATACAATTTATAGCTTTAAGAAATATTAAACAGAAATGAAGGCAAGCAAGCTCTTCACTAATGGATTTACAACATCTCTCATCCCCGCTCAGCTGCAATGTCTATAATCAGACAGAATGTTATTTGCTTTTCTTTAGAAAGATTTGTTCATTTCAAACATTATGTTACTCTGCTAAATATTTATCTCCTAATCTGCTAGTGGAGAGACACAAAAAACTGCAATCTTAATCCTGGTTTCAAATGACTGGATGTCTTGTTCTTCTATGTGTCAGTAATAGAGAAAGAGTGTCCTCATATGAGAGAAAGACATTGAGAAAGATTATCAAAGCGGGTATGGGAGTTAAGCTTAAAAATCCCATTGACATTTAATAGGAGTTGAGCACCAAGGGTTGGATCCTATTCCACCTATTAAGTGTCTAAGTAGATTTAGGCACCTATGTGGAATTCTATTCCACCCTGTACTAGTCCCCAGAAATGTATTACTACCTCTACTTTTGTACAAAAGGCTTTTGCTTTTGTAGCACACCATCATCTTTCCCTCAAGACCAAGTTGCGAAGAAGAGGAAGGGAGAAGCTGATCCATTAACTTCTTGTATTAATAGTCTGGGACTCATGTAGCATGGAATAGGATTTCATTTAGGCATCTAAGTCCACTTCTCCACCTAATAGATGGAACAGTCCTTAACTTCCTTTGTTTCTCCTGAAAATCTCTATTAAATTACTCGTGGCAGTTTCTCTCAGTCAAGCTGGAAATACCAATAAATAAAATAAACAGTTCAAGGGATATATTACATTTCTAACATCTTGTTTCCATTGAGTACAGGTGAAAAAAACATGCAAGCAAAACTACCCAGTCCAGTTTTAAAGTAACGTATTCTTAGTATTAATAAAGCATTTTCCTTGCATCTAACTCATAACTGGTAGTGTGAGAGCTGAAATAGGTAGGGAATAAATTAAATGAATTTAAAAGAAGCAAGCAATCCCTATACAGTTTTTTCCCCAAAAAATAAATCCTAAATCAATTTAAGCTTGTTTCCAACCTTAATAAAAAAAATAACCAAAACTTCTAAAGCACTTTTTATGAATATTCAGTGACTTAACCCTGTGAGTAGACTTCTGTCTCATGTCATAATTCCTGAAGGTTTTATCCCCCAGATCAGAGTGGTAAAATTTCTAAACTTTTATTTACAGTTAAATTATTTTCTCAGTAAGGGCTTGATCCAGAGCCTACTGGCACGGATAAAAAGACTCCCATTGAGGACAGTTGACCTCAAAAGAGGATCAAAGGTCAGTTCATATAGACACACCATATACAAGGTTCTCTCTGAAGGGAATATAAATTCTGTGGTGGGGGGAGAAAATTACATTCAATGTCGATAGATAGATAGATAGATAGATAGATAGATAGATAGATAGATATTTGCTGGATTATTCAAGATTCCATTGTTATAAATGAGTTTTACAATCCACACATTTCCCCAGATTAAAGATTGTGATCATACAGACCAATCAAATTGGGGAGGAAATAAATTAGAGGAGTCCATTAGTTATTTCACCAAATTGTCATGATAACTATATTATTTCTGCAGATATTTGAACTTGCCCCTTAGACTATGATGTCAGCAGGGAATCAGACAGATAGCAAATCTGAGGTAGGGCAATGAAAGAAGCATATTTATTCAGGTTTACTACTCAAAGAGGATAAGATCCCCTATCAACTTGTAGTGGTTGGAAAAGACCCACCTATAGCTCCATAGAGCTGAAGAGACATACAAGAAAAATCATAGAGGAAGCAGCCATCTCTCAGTAGTATGGACAAATACACTTTCACTACCCAGGCACATACTTGTTTTTCTCTTATAAAAGTAGATGTAGGGAGTACCTCCTGTCTTCCATCACAGGATCTCTGTTTGCTGAGATTTCTTTGGGTTTTTTGGCATTCAGAATGGTCAGTGTCTCTAGGTCACTCCTATGTTAAGCCCTTTCTTTTCCAATTGAAGTTAAAAAAAAACCACTCAGCAGCTCTCAGGCCTGGGCTCTGTTTGTTATTTTGCTGCACGGATTTTTGAATAGTAGGCTGGATTTTGTCTATATGCTGTTGTCTCTTTTTACCATTATTCCACCTTTGGAGATCATGGTGGGGGCAACTTTTCTTACTGTCTCTTCACTGTAGACACAGACAATGCTTCTCTCTTCCCTACAGATGACTGGCAGGCCACAACACTTTAGATTAATCTTTATGTTTTCATTTGCTATTTCAGTATGATTCTAGTAAAAGAACTATATCCTGAGCTTCCTGGTTTATACTGGGTCTTGCACTTAGAGAAGGTGTGCAGTTCACAGGATAGAAAGATAACCTAAAACCGGGATTCCCAAACATTTGATAGTTAGCTGGGACACACTTCACTCTCAAAAAGGCAGCAGTTGGCAGATGTCCAATCTCAGTGCTGGTGCCACCTTCATGACTCCCAGCACCCCACTGCTTGGCTGCAGCATGTGTGCAGCTACCAGCCACTGGGGAGCTGCACTGGGACCAGACATCTGCAAACTGTCTCCACTACATGCTGCCTGTACCCTTGGGACATGGCTGAGCCATGCTCTCTTGTGCCTTCCTCTGTGCCTTGCTCTGCATACACGCTGTGCCCCTCAGCTTAAAATACAAAATAAAAGAAAAGTGTTTTTTTTCCAGGCATGCCCTAAAGCGTCAGAATTCCTATATTCTATTCTTATTTCACACACTGACTACAGTGAGCCAGTTAGCCTTGCTGGCTAGATCCAGATGCGTAGCACCACAAACCACACGAGTTGCACATTAATCAGTGTGCAGCACAGCTAATATGCAATACTGGGGCAAAATTTGCTATTGAAATTTCCTGATAGCAAGCCCCGTCCCCCGCCCCCCAAAAGGTAGCACAAACCATGCCGAAGTGGTGTGCACCAAGACAAATGCAGAGATGGGAGCAGGCAGTCTCTCCAGCAGCATATAGAGCAGCAGAGTCCTAAGGCACATAGAGATGAGAAAACAGGCAGTCCGGGTCTGGCTGCTCCTGCATCTCAGGGCACACTGTGCCCCAGCCACCTGCTCTAGAGCTGGCTGAGGCACAGGGTCCCCTGGGGAGCAGCTGGACTGGGTGCAGTGTGCCACAAGATGAGGAAGCAGGTAGCCCAGGACTGCCTGCTCCCCTGTTTCTGTGCCACTGCACAGATGGTTAGGGCACAGGCCGCCTCAGGACTGGGGCTGCCTGCTGGCTAGCCCCTGCTGAGGCAAGCCAGGCCCCCCACCTGCAGCACGTAGAGCAGTAGGACAGTGTGTCCTGCTACAAAGTGCATGGGCATGTGCGTGTGCTGTGGCACAACATAGTGCCACAAATTAGTACTGCTACTCTTTTTGCTGCTGCAAAGGCATGCCCCTACTCATGTGGACCCAGCCTCTATGTCTCAGTTGCCCCACATGTAAAGTGTGGGATTACAATATTTGCCTCACAGAAATATACTGAGACATTCTTTTCAAGCATTTTGAGATCCTTGGGTAAAGGATGCATTAGATGTGCAAATTGTTATCACTGTAGCAAATCCAACACTAAATAAATTGAAGTCATATTCAGATATTCAGCAAACAGAGAAAGCTATGGATTCATTCCTTGCTTTAGCTGCATGTAGTTTCTGTCAGCATCAAAAAGTGAGAGAGACATGTGTGATTTATGTGGCAGGAGGGCTGTAGTAAGGTGTAACTCCAAATGTGTGCAGCTGAAGTCTGTAACTCAAGGGAGGCACAGATTCTGACCTGTCATGGTGGGCTGTACTGCTCCATTCTGATTTATGATAGGGAGAAATATATAGTGCAGCACTGTGGAATCTGAGGCTTGATATATTTGCTACTTAAAAAATAATTTGGATTTTAAAATCAGTCTTCATGTAACAGATTTCATTCATCTGTGCAACACAGTAAGCTTTGATTTAGGCAATCAAGATTTTCTTTATATTTAATCATGTACACTTTTTTTTTTTAATTCAGGCAAAGAGTTGTCAGCTTTTCACGTATTTTTAAAGCCCCACAAGTTGATAATCTGAAGTGTTGTTAATTATCAATTAAATGTTCTCAGAGTAGATTGTAAAAAGTTCAGCTGAACCCAATTAGAACATGGCTTCCTTGTGCACCTCTAGGTTCAATTATTTTAAAGTATCTGACAGCATAGGAAAATAATCAAATTGTTCATATCGATTATACATGTGCTTTCACAATTAGCTATTAATTTTAATATTTTCATAGCTTAAAACTGAGAAAATTAATAGAAAATATACATATCTGTTTGGGGCTCACATGACAAGTGTCAGTGTTATAAACAATATGACTTCATAGATGTACCAGACATCCAGATAGACTTGCATATTCAAAAATCCTTATACTACTAATTAAAGATTTACCAGATAATATATTGCTAGCAATTCAGATAATCTTTCTACATCTAATTTATACTAATCTGATTGTAATTGCTGTGATAAATTGAAGTGGTTCATCCGCTAGTTAAATTTCAGCATCCAAGTGAATTTTTTGTTTTCACAAGCTGAGTTAAGAACTAGTAAGCCTGCATCCATCCTACCATGTGCTGTTGTGCCATCAGGGCTAAAAGACTGTTTGGTTTAAGTCTTTTGTATAGCATAGTACATCTCCATAATGCTTCAGGGAACACCCATGAAATATTGTCTTTGTACCAAAAAAAAAAAAAAAAAACCCCCAAAATAAGAGAAAAGAAATGCAATACATGATAACATACCCAGAGAATCATTAAATGACTATGGAGTTTCCTAAATGAAGAAAGGAGGAAAATTTTCGAAATGATGCGTTAAGAAAGGGTTTGAAGGGAGGGAGAGAAGATCATGATGGAGGAGGGCAGGAAGACTTTTATCTGTAAGGGGCAAAATGAGAGGATATAAACTAAGAACGGGGAGTCTACTGAAAGGGAACCTTATTATGAATGTTGGAGAGAAAAGGTTGCAAAGGCACAAAGAATCAGAAGAGATTTCTTGTCTCAAGTCCAGTGCCCATCTAGTGTCAGCATATCCCAGCATTCCTCTCAGAAACTGATCACCATCAGAAAACCATTTAGGTTTTTTGCCCTTAATACTCTTACTGGAAAGCTGTTCCAGAAACAGAGTGCATGAATGGTTCTTCTTATTTCTAGCATAAATGTATTCATGCCTGAAATCCATACTGGTTTGCTCCAGAATTGTCTTTTAACTTAAATACCTGCTCTTCTTCATGGGTACACTGGGCCTGCTGGTTACACTTAGCATTGTTCCCTCAGACCCTGCATTTACTAAACTAAACAACCCAAGTTTTTTTTTTTTAAAGTCTTCTCCTAGTCCTATGTGAAAGACTCTACATTCTCCAAGTCATCCCAGCAGCCCTTCTCTGCTCCCGCACAGGTGGAATGCATATTCCTTGAACAGTATTTGAGATGAGGCCTCGCCAGAGCCTTGTACAACGTTACTGATACTCCCTTATCACTACTACTAATACTTCTTCTGATATATCCTAGGATCACTTTTACCATTTCACAGTTGCCTCATGCTAGTAGCTCATACTCATATACTCATACACGCCAAGTTTATTAAGTTTCCAAATGATATCAGAAATTTTTGATGTATTCCTTACCTAAGTGTATGATTTTGCCTTTTGTACTACTGAATTTCCTGCCATTTTTATTACTCCTGCCCTTAAAGCTATCAAGCCCTTTCTGTATTCCATGATCCCAGAGATCAGGAGAAAAGAAAGGACACATGCTGTCAGCTTCTCTTCTGCTAAAGATTACAGTTCTATATATTGGCCGTCTCTCTGTCTGCCTATTCCAGACTCTCCTTAATGACAGCCCCAGCAGGCATCCATATTATCTGTCTGCAAGAACTTATTTCTTAAAACTACCCTTGTAATGTTGCTCTTCAATTTATACAGGGGCAGGCTTCAAACTAAAGGATGTTATATTTTAGCAAGAACTGGCAAACTATATGGGTTGTTTAATTATTAAATAATGGTAGAGTGCTTTAGGGTTAAAATGATACATAAATATTTTACAGTTACACAGATATTCACGTTCTTTATTCATAGATTTATAGATGCTAGGGTTGGAAGATCAGCGAGTCCGACCCCCTGCATATGCAGGAAAGACTGCTGAGGTCAGATGACCCCAGCCAGATGCCTATCTAGCCTTCTCTTAAAGACCCCCAGGGTAGAGAAGAGCACCACCTCCCTTAGAAGCCCATTCCAAATTTTGGCCACCTTTCCGTGGAGAAGTTTTTCCTGATATCTAGCCTAAATCCGCTCTCTGTCAGTTTGTGACCATTGTTCCTTGTTACCTCAAGAGGTGCCCTGGTGAACGGAACACATCCCTTGCTGTGTCCCCCTAATGAATTTGTAAGTGGCCACAAGATCACCTTTCAGCCTTATTGTAAGTTGTTTCAGCTATGGACCAATTTATGTTGTGTTTTGGTGCAACCATAGGGCTTTTTTGTTGTGCTTTTGGTGCAACCATAGGGCTCTAGTTTACGGCTAGAGTAAATAGAACTTATTGCAATATAAATATGAAAATATGGATATTATGCTATTTGTGTATTGTGCAGTTAAAAATTACACACACATGAAAAATGACAAGGTACAGCCTTTATCCCAGAGCAAAACGATTAAATTTTAACTCTCAGCCATAAATATTGCATTTGTTGCGTTGCAGATTTGGAAAAAAAATAATTGTATTGGTTTGTCATTAAGAAGAGTTTTTGTAACTTAGCAGGTGTATGCTAGCTTTGAGATGCTAGATATTCTCCTGCACAACTTGTGTAGCCACATTAAGAAATAGCAGCATTAATTCATTGATGAATATTTGACCCTAGTTTGGAAATCATTCAGATGATCAGTCAGCAAAATACTTGAGTTTCTCGCTTATTTTAAAATGCTAAGACAATAGTGCTCTTCAGAGAGATTTTCCATAGATACTATCATTAACAAATCTTCCCTGAGATTGTTCATATGTTGCAACATGTCTGTTTTCCTTTCATGGAAGCTTTCAATAGGGCAAAATCAGAGCTCATGTCACTAGGTTAAAGCATACTGCATTTTAAAATACGAAAGCATAACTAAGAGTTTCCATTACAACAATAGCTCATTGCTAATGTTGTGTCTGTGGGAAAAATGGGTTCTAGCAACACTTCCTTGATTGTTGTTTTCTCTGATTTCCCCCCCAGACAGATATACATGCCGCCAAAAACTGAGGATAGCTGCAACATTCCCTCCCTCCTGCAGGGTTTTAAATATTATCAGTCTTTCTTACTATACAAGAAAGTAAAACTCAGCTTAATAAAACTACATGCCCTTTGCTATCCCCCTACTCTTTTTCAATTTATTGTCTTTGGTTGATCCTAGACATGCCTGCAGTTTAGTATCTAAACATATATTTTCAAATAACTGTTTATTTTGGGGCCTCCGTTTGTGGTTGCCCAACTTGAGAAATCCTAAAATGGCCTAATGTTCAGCAGGTGAGCGCTCAGCACTTTCTGAAACTCAAGTCCTTTTATAAATCTGCAGCTGAACACCCAATAAGTGCAGCACTTCCATTCACTAGTAAATCCTTTTAGTAATCATATACCTTGATGTCACTGCTGCTAATCACTCATTTAGTCTTAATTACACAGCTAAGTCATGTGATCACTGAATCTCCACTTACATTTAAAACAAGTTTTTAATTTACAAAGTTATGGGGCAACACTGTAAAAAGTAGCCTGTATGAAGCTTAAAGTTTATATCAGTTTCAAGAATCAAATCATTTGGCAGTTAAGCAGTAATCCCACATATAAGGAGCGTGTGTTCTTTAACTCTTACATTGCCATTGTGTTGGAAGGGAAGGGAATATGTTTGTCATTCAGGAAAAAAGATGAAAAACAAACAAATATATATATATATATATAAAATGTCACACAGAACTTCCATCCTAGAACCACTACCTGTGATTAAACAAAACCAGACCTTGGCAGAGAGGAGAACTGAAGATTCTGAAGGGCGGACATCAGGGCCTGGGGGAGCATCTGTTCGCCAAAGTACCCCAGGGGAAGACAAGAACCAATGGTCACAAACTGCTCGAAGATCACTTCAGATCGGACATCAGGAGAAACTTCTTTATGATTTGAGTACCCATGGTCTAGAACAGACTCACCCCAGAGGTAGTACAATCACCTACCCTGGAGATCTTTAAAAAATGTCTTGACGCCCACCTGGCTGGGGTCATCTGACCCCAGCAGTCTTTCCTGCCCAAGTGCAGGGGGGCTGCACCTGATGATCTCATGAGGTCCCTTCTAGCCCCAACATCTATGATTCTGTGAAGACTGATTTTCTCCTATGCAATACCTGAATCACATTTTAGTGGCATTTAGACCAAGATTTCAGCAGCACTGCTTAAGGAACCTTGAAAAACCCTTTATTTGCAGAACGTGCTGACTATCTGGGTACTAAAAATGAAAACCCTTTGAAAGTGACTCAGGTTAAATTAGCTTAAATTATCTTTGCAAGGAAAATAATACTTCAATAAACACTAATTTATCTACTCAAATTTCAAAGAAAGCAAATAAGCTGCTGTTTCTAACTGGACTAAGTTAAAAATTTCCTTCTTGAGCTCTGAGCAAATTGATACAAATCCATGTAGTCATTTGATTGTTCTCTGAGATAAGAATCACTAATCTACGAAAGACATTAATTTCTACTTTTTCTTATTGTAACTTTATAATAGGAAAAAGTTCAGATCCACAAGGAAATCCATTTCTGTCATACCAAATAATGTACACAGTCAAATTAAATATTTGGAACTTTATTTAAAAATCAAGGAGTGCATCATTTTGATGTGCAACGTCATTTATTACTTTATGCAAAGAAGGATTCTCTTTTCCTTTAAATTCTGATTTGTATAATGCATGGGAATTCAGTGACTTCATTTTGCAAAATGATACTTAGAAGTAAATGCCTACAGAACATCAAATTTGGATGTTGCAAAACCAAAGAAGATAACATAATTGTAGAGATAATGAACTGTAATACTAAGAGGTGAAATCATCCCTTGGGAAGAAAATTGCATCATGAGACTTTTATTTCAGCAAGTTATCAAAGGAAGGGCAACAGTGGTCTTTGGCAGGGGTTTACATAAGCTAATGAATAAGGCAGGCATAAAAGCTTATGCTTCATTAGCCTGACATTAAATCAATCACATTTGATCAACAATGTGTCAGATTCCAAAATAAGACTGAGATATTATATAGGCAGGTCAAATAGAGAAGAATTGCTTCATGGGAGTTAAAAAAAAACCCCCCAAAAATTCCCCAAATAAACAACAACAACAAAACCCTGAGCAACATCATTCTTGCTTTCTTGGCTCTGATTTAAAAAGGTATTATGTGGGAATTAGTGACCATGACAGTGAAGGAGAAACAGCTTTGGCAAGCTTTAGGAACAGTGCAAGTGTCTGAATTCTTCTGCCAATGCAGAAAGATGAAGTAAGGTTTTCATATGTGCCAGGTTTAAAAAAAAAACTTTATTAGATATTGAAATGCTGTTGGGTTTCCTATTTTCCCAGGAGGCTAGCATCCAACACCCTGTTCTCCTGTCAGTTATGCTTTGTATTACTCCATCTGTTTGGACTCTGTGGCTCAGACAAGTGATACCAGTCAGTTTTAGAAGTTACATGAAAATAGATTTTGGCTACTATAATAATGTTGTTCATTTCAGACAAGTTCACACGGGGTGGAGGTGGTGTGTCCCTCTCCAAAGGGGAAAAATTAAGGGGGGGGAGTCTCACATTTTTATATACATTGTAAGAGGAATTTTAAAAGAAGGGAAATGACCAACTGATTGTGCACTAATGATCAGATGGAGAAGTTGCAGAGTAACACAAAAGAAACATGCAAATATTGACAAAGGTGTGCACAATAAACACTCTAATAAATGACTTGTTTGATTTAACTTGTCAATTTTCAGGTGGTAAATTGTATGTAAAATGTTTCCAGGATTCAAAATAGTGAACAAAAAGTAAATCCAATTTACTTGCATGGCTTTTTCTGGTATGAACTATTCCTCACAGCCTTCAGAGTACAGGAGTGTGTTGTTTGTTCATACAATCATAAGTGCCTTTCAGATGGCTTCCCCAGACAATCCTAAGTATTTTTCAGATAGGTTCCCCAAATGAGTGTGTTTTATTCTTGATAGATACTTTTAAAACTGTTTTAATCCTTTGCATTATGCTAATTTTATTGAAATTATGTTTTATGCATCTGTTTACATGACAGGACCTGCTTGACCTCAACAGAGAAACAACAGTAATATAAACAATGAAAAGCCTCAAGAACTGAGTGTATAGACCATGATCTTCCACTTCCTTATGACATAGTAAGCCTGTTACATCAGTACAGAGTTTAAAAAGCTACTGTTCTGATGTAGTAACACTGTGCAACCAATAACCAATAGGCATTCACTCCAAAGAGATGCACAAGACAATCAGGACATTTCACTGCTAGTCATAGTAGTTACCAGGTGCACTTGCTTACTCTTGCAGGTCACCCCTTCATTTGATATTGGGTCAAGAAAGAAAGCAATTTCTGTTGCAAAAGTGACTTTCTGCCAACACAATGTGTTGCTGTCAGTCTCTGATAATCTGGGTAATTGCTTAATTGGGGCATGTCAGTTTCTTTGTGCCATTTAAGAGAGTTCTACAGTATGGAACTGGCAGGGAGATTGACTGCACTTATTTCAAAAAGGGTTGATACGTTATATCAGTAATTAAGCAACTGACCTCTCAGGAACATGCAATGAATAAATGTGTAGACGTGTAAGTACTATGCCATATTTGGAAGAGATCAAGTAGCAGCTTGCTAATCTTAGGTAAAGATTGTAAAACCATTCCTTCACATGAACTCACTAAAAATGGGAATTGGCTGCTTCATAACACAACAAAATCATGGTGCTCAATGTTAGGCTCTGATCCAAACCCCATTAGGGTCCTTCCATTAATTTCAATGGACTTTGGAGCAAGTTTCCACATAATGCAGCAATATGAATGCAGCTTGCCCTCTACACAAAAGACAAAGAAAGAAAAAGCAAAGAAAGAAAAAGGAAGATAATGAACTATTTTTGAGAGAGAAACAGCTGGAGCCATTTTATTATATGCACTGTATTGTTCAGAAGCCTCAATCCTACAGGCATAGTTTCAAAACAAGAGAAAGACCTGTTAAATGTCTCTGAGCTAGGGTCAGAGAAGAGAGCAACAAGGGTGATGTTATGGTGGGGATCTGCTACAGACCACCAGACCAGGAGGAAGAGGTAAATGAGGATTTCTTCAGACAGCTAATGGAAGATTATGATCATAGGCCCAGGTTCTTGTGTGGGACTTTAATCACCCTGACATCTGCTGGGAGGGCAGAACAGTAGTACACAGGCAATCCAGGAAGTTTTAGGAGAGTGTTGGGGACAACTTCTTGGTGCAAGTGTTGGAATAGCCAAGTGCCCTTCTTGACTTGCTGCTTACAAACAGGAAAGAATTGGTGGGGAATGTATTAGCGGATAGCAACTTGGGCAGCAGCAACCATGATATGATTGAGTTCAGGATCCTGAGGAAAGGAAAGAAGAGGAGCAGCAGAGTGAGGACTCTGGACTTCAGAAAAGCAGACTACGACTTACCCAGGGAACTGATGGATTGGATCTTCCAAGAACCCAGTCTGAGGGGAAAAGGAATTCAGGAGAGCTAGTTGTATTTGAAGAAACCTTACTGAAGGCACAGAAATGAAGCATCCTGATGTGCAGGAAGACTAATAAGTATGGCAGAAGACCTGCTTGGTTTAACAAGGAACTCCTTGGGAACAAACAGGAGCAAATAGGAAGCTTACAAGAAGTGGAACCATGGACAAACCACTAAGATGGAGTATAAGAGTATTACTCAGGCATTCAGGGATGAAATTAGGAAGGCCAAAGCACAACTGGACCTGCAGCTAGGAAGGGACATGAAGGATAACAAAGAGGGTTTCTACAAGTATGTCAGCAACAAGAGCATATCAGGGAAAGTGTGAATCCCTTACTCAGTGGGGGGAGACAACCTAGTAACATATGATGCAGAAAAGGTTGAAATACTCAATGCTTTTTTTTACCTGTCTTGGCAAGGGACAGGCAAGATAAGCTCCCAGACTACTGTACTTGGCGGCACAGTTTGGGGAGGAGATAAGCAGCCAACAGTGGCAAAAGAACAAGTTAAGGACTATTTAGAGTAGCTGCACATGTACAAGTCAATAGGGCTAGATGCAATGAACCCAAGGGTGCTGAGGGAATTGGCTAATGTGAATACAGAGCTGTTGGCCATTATCTTTGAAATCTCATGGTGATTGGGAGACATCCCAGACAATTGAAAAAGGGCAAATATAGGACATTTTTTAAAAAGGGAAGGAGGAGGATCTGGAGAATCACATATCAGTCAGCCTCACCCTTAGTCCCTGGAACCGCTACATGATTTTTCCTCAAGGAATCTATTTCTAAGCACTTGGAAGAGAAGAATATGATTAGGCCCAGCCCTTGCATGGATTTGCCAAGAGCAAATCATGCCTGATCAACCTAATTGCCTTCTATGATGTGATGACTAGCTCGGTGGATGCAGGGAGAGCAATGGGTGTGATATACCACCTTGACTTTAGCAAGGCCTTTGGTATGCTTTCCGACAACATTCTTTCAAGCAAGCTAAGGAAGTAGGGGTTAGATGAAATGACTGTGAAGTAGACAGAAAACTGGCTGGATTGTTGGGCTCAAAGTGTAGTAATCAATGGATCAACGTCTAGTTGGCAGCCAGAATCAAATGGAGTCCCCCAGGGGTCAAGTCTGGGGCCAGTTTTGTTCTTCAGCAACCTAGAAGACAAGATGGAGTGCACCCTTAGCAAGTTTTCAGATGACATCAACCTAAGTGGAGTAGTAAACATGTTGAAGAGTAGAGCTAGGATTCAGAGAGACCTAGACAAATTGAAGGATTGGACCAAAAGAAATCTCATGTAGTTCAATAAGGACAAGTACAAAAGTTCCAGAAAAATTCCATGTACTGGTATAGGCTGGGGCTGACTGGCTAAGCAGCAGCTCTGCAGAAAAGGACCTGGCGGTTACAGTGGACAATAAGCTGAATATGATCCAACAGCGTGTGCCCTTGTTGCCAAGAAGGCTAATGGTGTTCTGGGCTGCATTAGTAGGATTGTTGCCAGCAGAGTGAGGGAACTGATTATTTTAATCTATTCAGCACTAGTGAGACCACATTTGGACTTGTGTCATAAGGGATTTAATAGCAGCTTTCAATTACCTGAAGGTGGTTACAAAGAGAATGGAGCTAGACTGTTCTCAGTGGTGGCAAATAACAGAACTAGGAGCAACAGTCTCAAGTTGCAACAAGGGAAGTTTAGGTTAGATATTAGGAACAACTTTCTCACTAGGAAGGTAGTAAAGTACTGGAATAGGCTATCCAGAGAGGCTGTGGCTCACAGGACTCTCCATAACTCCTTGCTCCCAGCTTCCAAACTATGTACTTCTGCTGTGCCCCTTTTGCCTGTAACACCTTTGGTCTCATAGGTAGGCAGACAGTAGTCCTTCACTGGGCATCTGTGCTGGGATAGAGAGCATGATTGGTGGGATAAATCTTGAGGGGGATGCGGGGAGTGGACTTGGGATTCCAGCATGTAGTAGGATGCAGTCAGGGGTGTCAGGTGGTGGAGTGAGTAAGAAATCCCTGTGGTGCAGGCAGCAGGGTGTAAAACAGTGGCTCCCAATCAGGGTGATGCATCACCCTGTGATGCTGTGAGCCCTTTTCAGCAAGGCTGTGATGTGAGTGCTGCCATGGTCAAGTTTGAATGCCTGGCACACCTTCTATGGAAGCAGATTCAGAAGCAGTTGTAGCTGGCAGGCATGCTGTCATCACAGCTCTGATTCAATCAGCTATTAAAGTCCCAAAAAGCTCAGCTGAAGCACCTGTGATCTATACACACTGTGGAGCTGGTTTGAAGTAATGCGCTGCGGCTTCTAGTAAAGCATGTTTTTGGAGGTGTTTTTTAACCTTGCAAGAAGCCTAATTTACTATATACAGGCAACATGAAACTAAAATGTAAGTGATCCTGTTCACAAGGGATCCAGATGAAATCATTATAACAAGGAAGCCCCTTGACTTATCAGAGCTAAGGAATGGATACAAATGTATCTTCAGTATTTGCTTGCAATATAGTGTGTGTTTTATTATAATGAAGGTAGATGTTTTGTTTGAAAAAGAATGTCACCTTTAGATTTTAGCACAATGATACATAGCAGGACCATACATCCTTCTCTACTACTAGCCAATTGCCCATCAAGAATATCGGGGAGCGGAGGAGCAGCTGGGGATGGATCCCCATGCCCCTTCCGTCTGGGCCCACTCCCCCCTTCCCTCCTGCTGCGTGGGGTTTGGGCCCGTTCCCCACCCCTGCCGCAGAGGTGCAGGGAGGGGAGAAGCAGGCCCAAGCCTGATGTCAGGGAGGAATGGACCCAAGGGTGGGGAGAAGCTGGGCCATCGCAGCCGTGGGGGAGCAGCAGGCCTGTGGTGACCCAGCAACAGAGGAAGGGGTGGGAGGCAGTAGCTGGGGGCCAACATGGGCGAGGGCCTGATGGAGGGAAGAGGCCTGCTCCTCTCTTCCCCCAGCTGCTGCTGTGTTGTGCCAAGCATGCTGCTCCCCCTACTCCCCCCACCCCACGTTGGGCCCGCTCTTCCCCACACCACCACCAGCTCACTGCAGGAGGGGACGATATAAGGGGGGGGCTCAGACACTGAAAACCCTGAAGGAGAGTAGGCCCTTTTCACCAGTGCCTAGAATCAGTTTAGTACTTGCCATTTGTTACTGCTAAATGCTGATGTAGTCATTAACTATTGGAACAGAACCCTGGACTTAGATCCAGGCTGGTATTGAGTTGGAAGCCTATGTTCCATTTTCAGAAGGAACCTAAATGTCTTTGATAGTCAAGGAATTAATCAAAAAGGGCATATCAAAAGAGGTTCAGTTTCCCCTTAACCATGGAAGTGCCTAAAATAATCTAGGTACCACCCTATTTGCCTTGAAAGTTTTCTAGGTGTCTATAATTGCTTTTTTATACTTGCCTAGAATATCACTAGCCCAAGCTGCTTATGCACACCTATCCTCCATTGGTATCTATAAACCCTAATATTTGTATGTACTGACTGTCTAGTGTAAAATGAAGTAACATGGTTGGAGCAGGACTCCCCCTTCCTAAATAAGTGCTCCAACTCACAGAGGATATGGATTCATGCTTTTTGATGCAATTGCTCACTCTGGCTCAATGAATCATTCATTCCTTCTTCCACAGCTTCAGCTGAAGGAGTAGAGGGTGATTCCATAATTCCAAGCCTAGTGGTTAGGGCACTCTCCTGGGAGGTGAAAAATTTTGCTGAGATGAATGAAAGCATTCACTTAGGTTTCCTACTTCCCATGGAAATGCTATAACCAATGGATTACAGATGTCTCTCTCTACCCTTCCAGTCCTTTCATTCTGGAACTGCATGCAGCTCAGAGACAGGGTCTAAGCTCTGGAGATTGGTCATATTTCATATGGACATTTGCCCTCAGTATTTCCTATTCACTAGCTCTATGCTGCTCCATGCTTGGTCTACAGTTTTATGAATTACCCTTCTGAGGTACCTAACTCTCCACAGCTGGTTAGTGAGCCTATGGGTCTAATTTATCCTAATATATTCTGAAAGCCTGGCACAGCAGCCAGGTATTGCAGCCCTAAGTCAATTTTGAAGATAAAATTTAAGCTCCTTATTCATTTAATCACTGAACATTTTATCTTTCCATATGTATGTAACCCACCCCAGCTCATTGTAACTGCCAGGCAGAGGTAGAAGGTGAAAGGTATCTAAGGGCCATCTAAGGTATCTAAGGTATCTCAGGGTAACCTGAGAATAGTTAAAGCCTTTTAACCTTAAGCAAATCTCAGGGAATCCAGTGTGCATAATAAGTAAACATTTGGAGCAGATAGGCTTTATATTTTTTTAACTAAATTTTAATTCCTATTTTCCCTTAATGCATGCATCCCCAGAGGACGGTATTCTTTGTGCTGTTTACATGAGACTGAGTTAGCAATCAGTCCACGCATGACTGGCTCAAGTTTGCTCTGTGTATAGGGGGGTAGTCTCTCCTTGATGTGTTCATATAAATCTCATTAACATCAATGGGAATTATTCATGTTCATGAATCTGAGAATAGAGTCCCACGCATTCCATTTTTCCATCATAGGAGCTGCATTCAATTCTAATGAAAAAATGGGAACTAAAGCCTGAGAGAATATTACATTGGCTCTCTTTTTCTTTTCCATTTTCTGTTTAGCAATGAAACAATATGGTATAATATATGAAGAAAGGGGTGAAATAAAGACTTGTGGAAAAGTCTCCCAAGGGAGGCAATAAAAACCCCATCTCTTGAGATATCTGAAATTAAACAGGTTCAAATATTTGAAAACCTTCAATAGAGAATAGCCTTGCAATAGTAGACAGAGGAACTAGAGGAGCTGACAGATGATTTTTAACTCCAAGTTTTATACATTCATAGAATCATGGAAAATTAGGGTTGGAAGGAACCTCAGGAGGTTATCTAGTCAATCACGCTGCTCAAAGATCATCGCAGCCAAGTCTTTGTCTAGCCAGGTCTTAAAAACCTCCAAGGATGGAGCTTCCACAACCTCTCCGGGTAGCCTGTTCCAGTGTTTTACTACCTTCTCAGTGAGAAAATTCTCCCTAATTTCTAACCTAAACTTCCCTTGCTGCAACTTGAGACCATCACTCCTTGTTCTGTCAAGTGCCACCATTGAGAACAGTCTAGCTCCATCCTCTTTTGAACTCTTCAGGTAGTAAGTTCATGCTGGATTTACTCTTGGGTGACTGTTAGGCCTGTGCAAAGTGTGGTCACTCAGGTTCTCTTAGACAGCTGCAACTGCTGTATGTCCCAGCCTGAATAGCCCTGAACATATCCAACTGATGCTTTGCTTGCTCAGAGCCAGTTAGTCACATGTGCCAAACTAAAAATATAATTGTGAGATTACCTTGTGTTCATTCTTAGTGGCTACTCTCAGCACACCAGACTGAAGGCTTAAGATCAGCTTCATAGGGTTGACTCCAAGTGTCTTTACTAGCAAACTTCTGGATTGGAAGTGATATGATGGACTTAGGTGAGTTGGCAAGTGACCTGGCTCCACCCTGGCCAGACATACTGCTGCCATAATGCAGACACAGAGCCCTGCGATTAGTGAGGGGGAACCTCATTTTGTCCTTATGACAAAGTCTGGCTTTTTTGATTTGAGTGGCTACAGTTTTAGGATTGTATTACAGTTGTAAGAAACCCTGCTCCAGAATCATAAGGTGCGTATCCTGGTGGGTGGGATCAAAGCAGATATGGTTGTAATAGAGCTTGGCTGTAGTCATGTACTTAGGATGAAAGCTGATGGAGTGACAGTCACTGTGGTAGGTTGGTAGATTGAAATTGCCACCAGATGGTATCAGAAGCCTTCTGTGTCCCAACATTGATACATACCATATCGTCAAAGGATTGAATAATGCCAGTTATAACATCCAAGGTTCATTCACTTGCAATGCCACTGATGCCATACATGCCATCACACGTTTACAGTGACACTCTGCTGTCTATATTGGACAAACTAAATGAATACTGCTCTGACATCCACTGCAGAAAGACACAGAAGCCTGTGGCCAAACACTTTAACCTCCCCGGACACTCCATTGCTGCTCTGAGAGTGGCTGTTCTCAGACAGCAACCTTTTAAAAACAGATTTTCATGGGGAAACTGTGGACCAAGAAACCATCCTGACTGGATTGTGTTAAGTATGGTTTAAACAGAGACTGTGGATTCTTAGCCTTTTACCTGAGTTACCTTCAGTGACTCCTTTATTTCTATGGACTTCGTAGATTCATAGACATTAGGGTTGGAAGGGACCTCAGTAGACCATTGAGTCCGACGCCCTGCCCCGGGCAGGAAAGAGTGCTGGGGTTAGATGACATCAGCCAGGTACATGTCTAGCCTCCTCTTAAAGACCCCCAAGGTAAGGGAGAGCAACACCTCCCTTGGAAGGCCATTCCAGATTCTGGCAACCCTTACCGTAAAGATCTTTCTAATGTCCAATCTAAATCTGCTCTGTCAGTTTGTGGTTGTTGTTCCTAGTTACTCCAAGGGCTGCCCTGGCAAACAAAGCATCTCCTATTCCTTGCTGCCCACCCCGCCAATGCATTTGTAGATGGCCACAAGATCACCTCTCAGCCTTCTCTTGTGGTGGTTGAAGAGATACAAGTCCCTCAATCTCTTCTCATAGGGCTTTGCCTGCAGGCCCCTAACCATGAGTGGCCCTCATCTAAACCCTATTGAGGATGTCCACATTCCTCTTGAAGTACAGTGCCCAGAACTGGATGCAGTACTCCAGCTGCACCCTGACCAATGCTGCATAGAAGGGAAGTACCACCTCCTTGGACCTGTTCATCATGCACCTGCTAATGCATGATAAAGTGTGGTTAGCTTTACTGATCACTTTGTCATATTGGCGATGTATGTTCACTGCTTCCCACCACTTCTCTTCACACTCTCCCTTTGTCTTTTGTATTCTAATTTCTCTCTCCTCCTCATACTCTGCTTCCTGTACCTCCTTTTACAAATCTGAGGAAGTGAACTTCAGCTCATGAAAGCTTGTACTTCATATCTACTTTGCTTGATCTATGAGGTGCATCTAGTCTATCTGCTCTGCTTTTTACTTCAAAATGAAGTGACCACAACTGTATTTTATAGGAAGCCTATTCTAGTCTTTGGAGCATACCTAATTCAGTAGCAGATATCAGATACTAAGATAATACATGCAAGGGAACAGTTTGTTTCTGGATCCTGACTGGGGTTAAGTGGGGGACAAACACTGAGCTGTTCAGACTGTGGCAGTTCTAGGAATGTGTAGAAGCAAAACTCCTGGCATAGGGAACTCTAGAATTGAATGAGAAGGCCCTAAGTAAAATTAGGTGACCTCTAAGTAGGGCTGTTTTGTATTATATTTTCAGACTGAGTTGCCTGCTTTCATCTGAATCAGGCTTTAAGTTCTAAAAACCGTTATTGGCTGCATCACCAATCTCTTCTTTGCCCTTCCTTTACCACAAACAAATTGCAATGAGTTAGAAAGGGTCAGAACAGTGGATGCCTGGTAACTACTTAGGTACTTACTTTTACCACACAGTGGATGCATCTACATGTGAAATTAATTTGAAGCAATAAACTCTGGAGCAGTTTGAGCTGCAGTAAACTATTCTTAGGCACAGTGTGCAGGCTGCTCCTGCCCTGTTTTGCCACAGGCTCCGGGTGGTAGTGGAGGGTGATGGAGGGGCTGGCTGGGGCTGAAAGTGCCATGTTGCTAAGCAGCAGGCAGGAGTCTGGCCCCCTACTGACTGGGCTGATCAGGTGTAATTTACCATCATGATCAGTGTCTACACATGCATTTAGACCAGGCTGGTAGGCATCTGAAGACCCAGGCTGGGCTGCATCAGTAGGGAGAGTGGGGAGCTAGCCTGGTTCCATAGAGCCCCTGCCAGCTGGGACCCTGTATTTCTGCTGCCCTACTGTGGGCCCTGCTGGTGCTGGCCCTGGGACACTGGTGTGGGCCCTGTGTACCCAATGCCCCCCCAGTCCCACAGTACAGATGGGGGGCAGCACAAAGACCCAAACCCACACTCACAAGCAGGTAACAAGCTTGTGTGGAGCACAGGGAAAGGCAGCCCCTGGCCAATGCTCCCTGCTGCAGCCACTTGCAGCCCATGCAGGGCTGTCCAGAGAAGGCACAGGCAGCTCCATGCTGACTGCAAGCGGCTGCAGCACATGGCGCCAGCCACAGGGTGGGCAAGGGGCCACTTTCCCCCCCTCCCATACTCAGCACCAGCTTGTAACCTGTCCCCGCTGCCAGCCTGGGCCCCGTGCCGGCTCCAGGCTTGCCTGTCAGGACTGTGCATGGTGGCAGCAGCTGTGGACCCCCACTTGCCATGCTGGGCAGTGTTTGCCACTGCAGCCTCTGGGCTGCCCAGCGTGTGAGCTTTGGGCAGGCAGCAGCCAATATTGCCCAGTACAGCAAGCGGGGGGCCCACAGCTTTTCCCACCATTGTGCTGCTCCGATGGGCAAGCCCGTAGCTGGTGCAGGGCCCAAGCTCGCAGTGGGGTGGGTTACAAGCTGGTGCTGAGCGCGGGGGAAAAGTGGCTCCTCCCCAGCCCCACGCTGCAGCTGCTTGCAGCCTGCTTGGGGGTGCCTGTGCCTGCTCAGGACAGCCCTGCATGGGCTGCAAATGGCTGCAGCAGGGAGCGGGGCCATGGGGTGGGGGAGGGGACACTTTCCCCTGGGGTCTTCTCCTGCCCTTTCCCCGCCTCCCCACTTAGCTGAGGTTCCAGCGCAATGCACTCACATGGTCCCAGGCCAGAAGACCCAGCTGGGGCTTCTGGCTGGGGGGGGAGGGGGGCGGAGAGGGGGAGGTAAGCCGGGAAGGCCCTGCTGTTGCAGGAGCCTGCTGGGCTTCCCTTGAGTCCTACTGCCCCTGATTCCTGTAATTTTTGACAGGAACCAAGGACAGATCAATATTAATTTCCTAAAATTTTAAGGGGTCTTGTGGGCCAGATCCAGCCCATGGGGGATATTTTGCCCAGCCCTGGTTTAGACAGTACAGTCCCTGATAATACTCTCTCACAGTGATATTAATTCCTATGTGGCCTAATACTACTGCAGATGTAGACTTTGAATTTATACAATCTAGGCCAGACCATGCTTGGAATTTGATATACACTAGTAATGAGAAAAATGGCATCTTTTCTGAGCCTATTATTAAGTGCAGTTATGTCAGTCCTAAACCAACACCTCCACAACCAAAGGAAAGAAAAAAACAAGGATAAAGCATTCTATGCAGCCCTTTAGTTTGTTTCTTCAGAACTCTACCTTTATAGCTAATAAAAATGCTGAATTGGAAGGTTCTTTGTTTTAAAGATGAAATAGCATAACCCAGGGTATCATGAGAGCCAGAGAGTTCTCTGGTGTGTAGCCAGAGAGCTACTATACTTGACTGCAGGATTTATATCTACATATATTAGGGAGTTCCCAAGTCTCCCCTTCCCCCCTCCCACCCGCCCCCCCAAAAAGAGAGAAAACAAATTTAAGAAAAAATCCAAACAAAAAAAAATCCCCAACCCAAGTTCTAAGCTATAAGCATTTTGTTGACCTGCTAAAGCAAAATCTTCAAATACACTTGAAGAATAGAATCTCATTATATGATAGGGAAAAAAGCAACAGCCTTAAACATCTTGGCAAGCATTTGTCTCAAGGGAAGAAGATTTTTATCTTTGAGACAGAACCGCACCACATTCAATGTTATTGAATGTAAAATGTCAGAGAATACTAGCTCAATTCCTCCAAAGTAAGACAAGTTAGTTTTTCACATCACTGCTTTCTGAAATGCCTTATACCCCTCTGCCCTGAGCTTATGCTGAAATTAATATTCCACCAAGCATAGAGGATTTTATGATTGTGTTATAGTTCAAATGAGTATAACTTACTTTAAAAATGGTGGTTGGAAACAAAATTAACATCACTTTGCCTTATCTATATATTTTTTTACAATTGATTTCAAACAATTATGCTAGAACTACAAGCAGCGGAGTGTAACCATTTCCTATCCTGCATCTATATAATTATGAATATTACTACCATTTTAGCTCTTTGTTTTTTGTTAGGTGAACAATATTAACAATCATGTTCCTTAGCCTGCTTCTTAATTTGCTTACTGGTGCCTGGACATTCACGCTGGCTTTTCATTTCCCATACCTGATTTTCTCTTGAGATGGAAACATCTGCACCCCTAACTCACCTCACTGCTTCCTGCACCTGCTGTGAACAGGCTTAGGGATGGGAGAAGTAATAACACACAATTAACATGTAGTCATGTTGCTTAACGCACTAGTACAACACACTGATATACTACAGTGATGAGAGTGGAGTAAGAAGAATCTGCAAAGATAGAAGAGAAGAGAAATTCTCCAGATGTAGTGCAGAAATAATGTCAGACCCCATCTGCAGCTCCACCAGAGATGCTAAAACCTGACATCTATTTTTTCTCAAGGAAAGAAATGCTTACATTTGAGGGTGCAGCACAGTATCACTGACTGTGAAATTCAAGGGAATATTGGCATTAAATCCTTGCTGTTTATACATCCACTGTGTTAGCAGATCTGTGTTAGAATGGCAGAGTCAGTAACACACGTGAAAAATATGGACTGAGCAAAAAGGCAAAGATCATACTTACTCAGTATTACTTACTAATGAATGAAGAAGAGGCAGCTGAGTGTTTTTGGAGTGCTTGATGCAGAGAAGGAGATTTCATACAAATGATCTTCAAAATGATAGCATTAAAAGTCCCCAAACCAGACATAGCCTTTGGCTCTTTGCCCATAGGAGAGTGTAAAGGAAGTAAGGTGCATTTAACATGTGTCCTCCACACACACTTCCTGCAGATTTAGTCACAACAGCCTGACACACACTTTCTTCAGGTGGCTGTGGAATGGGCAGTGAGGAGAGCAACATCCAGTCTTACGGGCAGGTCCAAGTAAGAAGCTGTGCCTGTGTGTGACTGCTCCTTCCTTCAGTTCCACACTAGTGTGTGGTGTTGCTATGTGCCTCTCATACAAGGGCTAAATATAAAAAACAATTTTTTGAAGTCAACTTTCTTTCAACTTTTTAAGCAGGGATTGAAATGCACCCGCACCACCCAGAAGCAGGTATTCCTGGTTGCCATCTCAGCCTATATCCTTCAGCAAGAACCCATTCAGTTACAGCTTTACTGCTCTATCTTTAGCAACTCTTCAGAGCAACAACATATTTGCAGGCAAATAGAGCTTATAATGCAGTAACACAGGGCGTGCAGAACCCACATCTTTGTAGTGTGGCAATGTCTCTCAAACACCATCATCTTTCAATCACCACTTTCTCTACTTCAGGCTGAACAACATCTATAAAAACCCATGCTTAAATCAATTAACTCTTAGTGGACTGTGCATATGGTGAAGGGTTAGGCTTGGTTCTTACACTTTTTCCACACGTTTTGCTTTGAATTTTAGGGGTGAAGTCTTTATCCCATTGAACAAAAACCTCATTGACTTCACTGGGGCAGGCTTTCACTCCAGAACTGCATTGGCTTATATTATGCATCAAGCACTGGACAATATGGCTGCATCCAGGCATGAGTGACTGGTGTTGCCTTAGTTGGGCAGCAGGGGGAGTAGGGGGGGGTGGGCATGTGTCCCCCATGACTAGCCCTGCCACAACTGGGAAGAGGGTCCCCTGTGGGTGATCCTGTGGACTAGAGGTGGGTCCCCACGGGTGATTCAGGAACAGCAAATTGGTGCAGCCAATTGCTGCAGCTGCTTCTGGGAGCAGGTGCGGCGACTTCTGGGAGCAAGCACTGGCCAATTATTGCAGCCACTCCTGGAAGCAGCTGCAGCGATCACAATTGGCCAGTGCTTGCGGGGGGGGGGGGGACCGGTGCAACCACCTGCCCCCCCACCCATTGCCCCAGCAGTGAGCTCAGCCAGTTATGGGGTGCACTGGTGTTCTCAGGGGGTGCACATGCACCCCCGCGTATCCTCTACATGCCACCACTGCATCCAGATGAGTGTGACCGTGCAGCGTGTGGCAGCACAAACACATCTGCGGTGCTACATATCCATTGTTCTCTGCACTGCAAGGGAACCACGTGGAAGGTTTTTTTGACCCTTGGATATCCAGTGGTCAAAACAAACAGCAGAAAAAAAAAAGCAGAGTGGTGCACATGGTGGCAGCATGAACTGCCTGAAGCCAGAGCCTAGGTGTTCGGAGCCTAGCTCTGCTGCCAGCCAAGCTCTGCATGGCAGGACCACTACTGCTGCAGCTGTGGGAGGCCCATAGGACACCAGGTAAGTCTTCTGGGGCCAGCCCAGTTCTGGTCCCAGTCTCCCCTAACCCTACCTGGGGTCACTTGCTGTGTACCAGACAGCACATGGCACAGATTCCCAGGGGTACCTATCAACGGTACAATATGTGCCACTGCTAGTTGTCCCCGGGGAACCAAATGTCCATGTACATCTGGACATGACCAGTGTGGGCACTACAGTAATACCAAAAAAAAAAAAAAAAAGAAAAAATCAATAATAATATAATATTGTCAGCTGTGTGACTTTCCCTATAGTGCACCCAAATACTACTCAATTTAGATACATAGTTAATTCCAGCTTCAGTGGAATCAACTATTGATGTAAGGAAAACAGGATTAACCCTAAATTATTGATATGTTAATAAAGAACTGCACAAGCATACATGGACTATTTCAACATTGTCTCATCCCACCAAGATCCTAGGAAAGAGAACTCATGAGGTCATCTAGTCCAGTCCCATGTTTTAGGAAGGATTTTCCTTACTAATCCATCCCAGTCAAGCATCTGTCTAACTTAGTCTTTAAAATTCCACAGCTTCTCTATATAGCCTGTTCCAATGCTTGATCACCCTCATAGTCAGAAAGTTCTTCCTAATCTCCAACCTAAATTTCATCTGCTGTATTTTGAGACCATTGCTCGTAGTCTTGTCATCTACAGTCACAGAGAAAAATCTATTAGCACATTAAGATAATATTAGTAACATTAAACTAATCATCCATACCTCAACAGTGAGAATTGTATAATGTTGGGAACTTTTGTGTGTGCATTATGTTTTTTTTTCCTCTTTCGCTCTTACCTCTAACTTTGGTCCCACACTATCCCATGGAGCATCACAGGCGCTAGGGTAACTGCTATTGTCATTGTTGCAAACACTCCTTTATAGTGCAGAGTTTCTGTGTAACTCATACACTACCAGTTTGTTTATGCTTCAGTATCAGCCTAATAACACATGACATACTTCTAGAAATAATCATCTTTTTTCAGAATGCACTTGACAAAAAAAGTTTGACTTTTCTGGGTTTTTACTTTTTTTGCAGCTTATCCAATTTAGTTCAGAATCACATTTATTATCTGAGATGACAAATAGATCAGTGTGGGCCCTGTTATAAAAAGTATCATTGGCTGACACACACTGTGCTAGTTTTCCAATAATAAATATCAAAGAGCTCAAAATAATTCCCAGTGAATGTGGGAAAAATTCCTGCGGTGTCTTTGCCCCCGTTCACATTAGGTTAAAAGAGTCCGATGATTCCAGAATAGCTAGCTATTATAAGGATTGTCACAATCATAAAAAAATGGTTTTCTTCCTTAAAACACAAATCGTATTTCAAGATTTTATATATAAACACATTACATGCATGCACGCACGCACGCACACACACACACACGCACAAGGTGTATGCTTGCAGTGAAATCTTGGGCCCATTTAAGTCAAGAGGGGCTTTACCATTACTTTAGTTGAGTTGGGATTTGACTAAAATTTAACACATGGTGCCCTTACTACAGGATGAATGTAAAGAAGTTGAAAGTGCCATGCTTGTGTGCAAGTAATCATAGGGTCATATTCTGTCTGGATTTTCACAGTAGAGATGTTTATTCTCTACCAAGAGACCTAACATGTTGGTTTCTCTACGTCTTAAAAGTCAAAACCATGTATACTAACTTATATAGAAGTTACAGGCTTCATGAATATATGCTAGTGTGTGCAGATGTCTTATCTCTTTTGTCCATAAGGTCAGAGAAGATCATATTGGTCCTTTTGGCCTTAAAAATCATAAAACTATAAAATAAACACAAAAAAAATCCAAGGAATCTCCTGCAGAAGTCCTATTAAAGAAAAATAAATATTATATAGGATTTATTTGCATCGCTTACATACAGTTTATAGTTTGCATATCAACATGACATAACATCTGTGAACTATATGTAATTCTCTACTGTGTAATAAGTTCTGGCTAGTTGGAATAGTGTAGACATGATTGATGTTTGTCTTCAAAAAAATCCTCTTATTTACAGATATAAATCATAATAGGATAATATGGATAGTCATAGGAATATATTCTTTGACTCCTATACATTATATCAAATATATGAGAGGATAGATGAAAAATAATGGTTCCAAGGTCTTTGGGACACTTCTGTTTCTGAAGAAAGCATGTGAGGTTTAAAACAGATTTTTCAGAGCACCGTGAATCTTCTTGCACTGTTTGACCTTGATCATGAATAACTTACTCTTCATCCATCAGAAGATATCATCTCATAAGTCTGTAGCTCACCTCCTCCTCATCTCATAAGAAAGTAGTTATACATAGGGCCTTGTTTAAATCACAGGAACAACTTGCTAAATCATGGCGGGGGTTGTCATTTTTGCACCCAGATTGTGGACCCACCATCTCCCCCAATTGCCTAAAGGGCAAGTTTAGGGCCAGGTTTAATTGCAGCATCATAGGCCTTGCATGGGTTAAGGGAGGAGCTGTTGTCTCCTCCATGTGTGAGTTCTCTTCTCCCTGCCCCCAACCCCTGGTGCCCATTTTTCCACCCAGAGGAACAAATAGCCGCTCCCTTACCCAGTGCCAGGCGGCTGTCTGTCAAGGTAGCCCCAAGGCACCTCCAATCCCTTGCACCTGTTTTCTCTCATGGAGGAGCAAACAGCCCCTCCTCTCCCCTCCCCATCCTCAAGCTCTCTCCTCCCCGTCACTTTTATGACCCCCTTCCTCCCCTGCTCCTCTCCTGAGCTGCTACGCTTTTGCTGCTGGTTGGAGAATGTTTTCCCCAGCCTGCTGCAGTAAACTTATTGCAACAAAATGCCATGATATGGTCACTTGCTGAGGAACTCAAGTTCCCCGTATCATGTGGCATTTTGTGACAAGTGGCTACATCATGGCATTTTGTTGCAAATCACATTTTTTGCTGAAAATCCCTTCATTTTGTGGTTCTCATGAAAAATGCAAAATCACAATTGAAACCAGGCCCTAGTTATGCATTTTAAACGAGTCTAGCATTCGTGATCAAATGTAATCAAATGGCAGTTGATAGCTTTTGACTGCTTGTTTGAGGTGGAGCACAGGGAATTAGTTATGTTAATGCCTCTGTATTTTCAAAATATTTTTGTACTAAACTGACTGTTAGGTACACTATTACTTTAATGGATCTGGTCAGATGTTTCCCAATGAAACAAAGTTTTGCTGAAAATGGTAGTTCATTGAATCTGAACTATTTTGTTAAAATATTCTTAGGTTCCACAAACTCACTAAACCCAAGACAGGTTCCAAAAGATTCCAAGATACCCAATGTACTAGAAGCCTTGGCCTAGAGACACTTAGCTTATCTGGCCCAAAACTAAGGACACTGTAGGCTACACATTTTTGATGCCAGAGAAGTCTGCTGACAGGCCTATCAAGCCAGGGATGCTGGGAACCCTCTGCAGTTACCTAATGACTTGGAGCAGCAGTGAAGAGTTAATTACAATGAACAGCAGCAGGTTTCAGAGAGTTTTTTGCTTATCATAAATTTGAGAAAATTTTATTTCAGGCCATACCTCTTGGACTAGAAACCCCGAGTTCTGGGCAGATCTACATTTTGAAGTTATTTTTTTATCAAGCCTGAGCATGCTACTTGATGACTGTGTGTTGCACTCTCCACAAAACAGTACATCTTTTGTTTCTTTTTCTGTTGGCATCCTGCTTTGCTATCAAGGGAGCACCCCTGGGATGCTGACACATGCTATTTTTGTAATGCTGCAATGTTACTATAAAAAAAATAGATGGCTTGGAGTGTGTTCATGCGTAACAATGTTCCCATAATGGCATACTTCCCAGACAGAGTGCGATTGTGGACTGCTACTTAGCTCCCCTTGCCCCTGGGGGTGACCTTTCAGTGAGTAGGACAGATTCATTGACAGATTTGCTACATCACTGACAAGCTGTTGTTGCTGCCCCTTTGAAGTTTGAGCACCAGCAACCCTTTACAGTTCCCAGCTTGTATGCATACAAGCTTCATCCTTGCTTCCCTGCAGGCCCCGACAATGGCATGGACCGATTGAGAGGTGGAGACCCTGATCAACCCCAGCTCAATGTGCGGTCAGGCCTATCACCCTTATTGCTTAGCATCAGCAACGGTGGGGATGCCAGCAACCAGATCTCTGCAGGGCTCCCTGACCGTTGACTACTGGACCAGCTGTTAGAAAGTCAGCTGTTTTCTCTCCCTCCCTACCCACCAAAGGTGGGGGAGGGAGAGCAGAGCATGGTGGAGTACTGGGGAACAGGAATACCTGTCCACAGTTTAAATCTGTCACAGAATACTTTCCATAAAACCTTTTAAAATGGCCACTTCATTGTGTGTAACTACATTTTCTCCTTTTTGGTCAGAGATATTTTCCATTTCTAACTTCCATTAGATCATCCAGTTTCTCACTGTAAACAAGAGAAAAATCACTCCAAGACATTACAGTTATATGCACTGTATATATTCACTACATTATTTGTCCTTAGCAAAACATTTTTTTTACATGTTCAATGTAATTTATTTTTATTTCACAACAGTTAGGTATGAAATACAACTCAGAAAAATCAGTTCATTGGTAAACATTTGAGGGCATATTCCAAAAACTTATGACCATAATGGACTTTTATGCTAACTGCATTTTATAACTTATTCTTTCATGGAAGATACGTATTTTATATTGAGGAATTTTTTTTATTTTGGGGATTTTTTTTTTTTTTTTTTAACCAGATGAGTACTTTGTGGTATGTCTAATTGCTATAGAACTGACAGCTCTTAGTGATAGTTCCTATACCTTCATCTAGTAGAGAGAAAGAATTAGTAATTACCACATACCTTTTATTGATTGCTTTTATTGGATTCCTGTTTTGAACTTAGAATCACATAGAAAAGTAGGACTGGAAGAGACTGGAGGATGTCATTTCCTGACCCCCACTCAAAGCAGGATCATTTCTATTTAAATCATTCCCTTAGACACGTGTTTCTTTTATCGCCTCCAAAATCTTCCACATCTACAGGTAATCTGTTTTAATGCTTAACCTTCATAGAGATAGTTGCTCCCTTGCTGCAACTTAAGACCATTGGTCTTTGTCCTGTCCCTTTCTAGCTAAAACCTCTGAACTATTAATAAACAATTCTAATGTTATCTCTGTTAAAAACTAGGGTTGGCAAGCCAGACAACTGACTGGTTGAATATTGTCAATTGACAGATATTTTTTGACTGGTCAAAGATTATAGCCACTTTTTGTAGTTTTCTTGACAGAAGTATGATTTTTTTTATAATTTTTGACACATTTCTTAATGGAATATTTGTGCTTTTTTCTATGTATTATGTGGACCTATTGGCAACTTTATACAAATTTTGACTGATATTTTATTGGTCAATCGACCAAACTGTATTTGACTGGTCAAATACCCAAACTCTAGTCAAAACTGATCACTCGTGTAGCAGGTTCACTGGTGTTTTTATCACCAGGCATTTAGATGTCAGATGACATAAAGCAAGTTTAGATGACAGTTGCCTGATCTACACGAATGCTCCCAGCACTGCTAGCAGTGATGGAACTGGACTCATGACAGCAACAATGATCAAATCTGGCAAAAACTTTACTGTTCCCAGGCCATTGAAATCAATGATAGTTCTGACAGTTTTTTAAATGAAGCAAGATTAAGTGTCTGGGGAAGAGGTACTGTGAGGTGGGATTTTAAAAGAATTCAGTAATGTTCCCACTGAAAACAATACATTTCCTTTGACTGAGCACCTTTAATACCTGTGCATATCCTGAGACTATTTCTGGGCATTAAATATGAAAATATATTACAGCAAGTTCAAATCTTCAGTCTAACCATAGAAAAAAGACAAATGAAAATCTTCCTGTTATTTTTCATATTGTAGATACAATCATGGAAACTATGGCTGGATTTATTTTTTTTCTCCATAAATTTGGATGACCATGAAAATTAGCCTAGCTCCTTTAAAACGAGACTGTCCCTCACACATGCACATGCTTTATCTTCAGGGCCTAAGGAATATTCAAATGCTAAAAAGTAAGAATTTCTCTGTCAGCAAGATTGGGGTCTTAATTTGGATTTGAGTTCTTGTCTTAGCAAGTCATAGAGCTTCTGCTTTTGTGTCCATCTTTAATAAAAGGCAACATAAAAATGTTTAAACTATACGCATGTGCCTGAGGTTCTAAATATATATATATTTAGAACAGATGTGTGTTTAGTGAATACTGCATTAGTCAAGTTTTTCTCTTCAGTTTCTTCTTCTTCATCCTCTGTAAACGAAACTTAGTTAAAAAGCAATGAAACAGCCCCCTTAGCCCTCAGCTGCCACTAATGCCATGAGCTACAAATCATTTTCAGTGATGGTGCATTTTTGCTTCTCTTGATGGCCTACAATAATAAAAATGAATGCAAAAGTAACATTCAATAAAACCAGGTTCCAGGATGTATCACAGCATGATCAAAAAAACACCTTCCCCACAATTTCCCCCATTCTCAATAACAGAAGATGAAGCATCCATTTATGAAAAAGAATTTATACAGAGGGTTTTAATTAAAAAGAGAAACTTTGCAAGGGATTATAATTCCTTTAATGCTGGATTGAGTATTAGTGTACAGACATGAATTCATTGAAAATGGTTTTTGCAGCATAATGATCTGGATTGGAACAGTAACTTCTTTTTCTGACTGAAAAAGGAATTGGTTGCAAACTCCCTCTTTGGATTTTAAAAATCCTATTGCTTTTGCTTCCTATAATATTTTATTTTATAATCCCTTGTTCATCACTGTTTGGATTTATTGGTATATGCATTTACATTAAATAAGATGAGGGGGCATTAAAATAGCATTCTATACAATACAACTGAAAGAAAACTGCAAATGTGATTATTTATGGAGCTAGATCAGATGCAAAACTACTCGTATTTAATACATATTGGCTCACAGAGTCCCATACCATTAAATTGTTAACATAATTATATCTTAATGGCTAGAAAATAACATTTGTGAGCTTCATATCAGGTGCCATAACAGGAGTATATCGCATGTTATTTTACCTTGTTTTCAAATTTTAAGCAATATTTTAATCCAAGTCATAAATGCCATTTAACAGGAGAATGTGGAACTAAAAATTAAAACATCAGCAACAGGTCTCCTGTGGCACATATGGGCCCAATTTTGATAGGTTTAAGTTGAAAATGCTAACCCTATGGATGACAATTGCAAAACCTCCATTCCCTTTAGCAGAGCATTGCATAGTAACTGCAATGGAAAGTAGCTTTTTACAAGGAGGCTTTGGAGAAGGAAAAAAAGTACTAGTTCTAGCAATCTGTTTTCTTTGAGTTGACACATTAGGTTGAGACACTTGGGTTCATTTAACTTTTCAATATTTTCAATATTTTTAATGTTAATATTTGTCCATGTTTCTTATTAAAGGCTAGACTCTTGCTCTTATAAACAGCATCTTAGAGCACAGAAAATTCCTGTTGTATTTCTAGAGTGTACCCGTAGACTAGTGCACAAGTGAACATGAGTAAACCTACCATGACCTGGCCCTTCACCTGTGTAGACTTCCACAGTGAAATACTGGCCACAGTGAAGTCCATGATAAACAGGACCAGGATTTCAACCTGAAGATCTAAAATCCATAAGGGCACAAAAAAAGTTAAGAGTTACTTTGCAAAGTTCCTTCCACTCAGAAGAAAATTAATCAGAAATGGCAGAACATGACATCTTTATGGGTTCTTCATCCTAACTCATGAAATATAAATCCATGTTTTAAATATAGTTCTCACAAAAAGTATGATCAACTTGGGAGCAGGACAAGCTCCCACCACTGACCTATCTGACTGCAGACCTTTAAAGGCTATGTTAATACAAGGGATGTCTAACTTAAAGTGTTTCCAAAGGCTAAAGGTCAGAATGCTTATGACACAAGGCATCTATCCTTCCTGCCCTCTGCATTACTTGTTTAAGCGAGATGCCTGATATGTTACAAAACTAAGCGTTTGTCTTAAAATGTAGTAGAAAGCATATAGCTAAGATTTCACATTTAATTTTATAAAAGGAAGGTAAACAGTGGAAGAATGGAAATGGAAGAGTACAGAAGAGTCCTAAAATACTCCTCCACCATATTTGAGAGACTAGAGAGTAATTTATATTGAGGATCTCACTGGAAATGAAAGATAAACACAAGTGAACTGAAGTACATGCAAAAATTGGAGCATAATTTTCACATTAATCAGACCTAAAAGTAGTAACTGAAGCTTAGAGGTAATGTGATAAAACATTAACATTGTGACATAGTATTGTTAGGTCCAGTATTTCTCCTGTAATAGCACTATGCCCCTTTTAAACATATATAACATTGTGCCTCTCTCTGTCACACATCATAATGATCATTTTATTATAATCCTAGAATATTTTACTAACTTCTCCAATTTGTTATTATACCATATTAGCTTCCCTCTACACTTTTGCTTTCTTATAGTTGCTAAGCTTCACAAAATAAGAAGTCAACTTCGGGGGGAAATTAGAAATGTGAAAAAAGAGACAGGAATACAAATCATGTTGATTTTATAATTTTCTAAAAAGTAATTTCTGTCCAAGTGTCGCAATTGCTCTATCAATACATAGACTGTTAATATTTTATACCCAAATATAGCATGGCAGTGAAAAATGCCATTAAAATCTAAGCATAAACTTTTCATGAAATATAGATTTTATAAATATGCATTTTTACGTAGAGGTGTGAAATCCTGAGTTGGCTATAAAGAACAATATGGAACATGATAATCACATCCCTGCAATACTGTAAGTCTGATGCTAAGTGACCCCAGGAAATGCTTTAGTAGGGGAAAAAGTTCACCACAAGGGACTATAAAATAGATTAATCTTGACAGATCAAACCACAGACCAGTACGTTTCAAGAGATCTGTGCGATTCTAAGATTGGCTTACTGATTTAGAATAGATACTATCTGTTTGCTTAGACATTTTCCCTGCCCAAAAGGAGGACAATAGTTAATCAACCACAGACAGTATCAACATTAAAGCTTATTTTAATAAACAGAAATGTCATACAAATGATCACTGCTTAAAGTGCCACACCACAACCAGGTTACATATTTAATTTCCCTCCTCAAACAAGTGGCAAATAAACTCTACCCCGCCATATAAACACATACAAGATTTTAAATGGCAAATATTTTAAAACACAGTATTGTATGAAACAGCAACAACACAGTAAGTATTTATTTTTAGTGTGCTCTGCAGAAAAAAAAAAAATTAAAGACCTTCACTTTAGAGTGACCTACAAATGGGATTTTATACTGTTCTATACCCTCATGACACTTAGCATAACCTTCGTTTACAGCAGGCAGATTTCCTGAAGTGAAATAGGTAAAACTAAAGCAGTTTAAGGAAAATCAGATGCATGTCATTTTGTTTGCCTCTGGTGGTCTCTTCCATATAGATTCATAAACATCATGATAAAACCTTATGACTCGATTAAGAGTCCCAAAAGCCAAACAGGTCATTGTTTTGTCTTGTTACTGTTTTATCGGTTGATAAAGTGTTATACTATAAATCATGTTACCAACTGTCAAAACTGAGCACAATACTCATGTGTTGTATTAAGTATCTCAGTCTACATGGATACATTTCCTTCTGTTTCCTATTGTGCCTGTATATAGCAATGCATCAGATTGCTTCTTCATCCTGCTTCATAATAATCATCTCATATGTACACTTTTGGAATGAATAAAACTGTAATAAGTCATTGAAATTTTTTAAATAAATATGTAGACCTACCTGTATCTTTCCCCACTATCATCCTCTATTAGTTTTCATGAGACTTATTTTTCAAAAATGAAAAGGCAAAACAGGTGTTAGATTATTTATGTTTGACAAAATTCATATAATTTAAATAATTAAAACTAATTTGTGTTCAGAGCTACAGTTGCATTTTTATTAGAGAAACAAATACAAATAGGCATCTCTACAGAACTGTTTATTCAGTAGTGAGATTAAATTTCATAGCTTCAATTGCTTCTTAATAGAGTAATCCAGAGGACTAACTTCTGTGCCCTTGCAAT
>JAGPOW010000304.1:51999106-52061606 GCA_030014935.1 Caiman crocodilus | reverse complement strand
TTTCGACTACATCCTTTGATCCATCTGTGGATTTTTCTGTTCCTAAGATGGCACTGGCAGCTAGGGGAGAAGCAGCTCCAAAATATCCATTGGTTGCAGCAGTAGCAGCAGCCAGGCTACCTAATGCAAATGTCCCCGCCGTACCACCAGCAGTGCTGCCACTGGCTGAGGCTTCACTCGCATAGGTGGCCAACAAATTGGCTGCTGCTGCTGCTGGGTTGGCACTGGCAGCTGCTGCAGCCAAAGCCCCTGTAGCTGCTGCCTGACTTAGGCCTAAACCTAATGTATTGAGATTATATCCATAGCTGGCTAATGTATTAAGTGCAGAGGTGATGGCCACCAGGTCATTGCCTGTAAAGCCAGATAAAACTGCTGGAAAGGCTGCTACTCCAGCAAGGTTAGCATGTCCTAATAGCCCTGCAGCAGCTGCAGCAGTTGGTAACACTTCAGCAGTGTTTGCATAAGGAGATCCGGTTGGATTGGAATTGGCCACTGGACCTGTGACATTGGCATAACTGATATTGAGACAGCTGCCACTCTGTGGATCCTCTTGTATCTTCTGGATGATAAGTTCAACAGCTTTTCGGTTTTGTTCAGGTTCTCCACTCACAGTGACAACCCTCTCTTGCAAGTTGATCCCATCAGGTTTCTGAGAAAGCTGCACCCAAGCCCCTGACTGCTCCATTATAGCCTTCACTGTAGCACCTCCCTTCCCTATTATCAGACCTGCTGTGCTGTTGGGGACTATAATCTTTACCTGTAATTAAAAAAAATATATATAAATAATACTTCTGCTTTGTGCATATATACTATAATACTTTGCTACCTATAACAGGCAGGAAAAATGAAGCAAATTAGTTAACTACATTTTAAGGAACGTGGTTAAAAAAATCATGAGTAATAAAAAGTGTAGCTCATTAAACCATTTAATGCTTTGCAATAGTTTTACATGTACAATAGAAAGGATTTCTAAAGTAATAGAAACCATTCCACAAAACACTTTACCTTTAACTTAGCACATTTCAGACCAAGAGATTTAAACAAATGAAGATATTAAGTTAGTGAGGAAGGAATATCTGAGATCATATCTAACTGAACATTTTCATGTATGTTTTCTTCCAGTTTAATATAGCAGACCAACTTCCCTGACAATTCGTCTAGTGTCCCTTTCTTCATAAATTTAAACACCATCATGATCATAAATGCAAGACAAAATTTAGAAAGGAATATTAAATAATATGTTAGGCTTCAAATACAACTTATTAATTGTTCATATTTTTATTCTCACAACTATATAGCAGTGTTCTGTAGTATAACATAATATTCATACTATATGAATGTAACTGCACCACTCTGAAGGCACATATGAAAGATAAAATTTGTTTAATGAGTACAATATGCCATTTTTACATGTTTTACTACTTCTGAAAGGTTTTCAAAGCTTTCCCGAAAAAAGGTTATTTTACTTTCATTTAAAGAAGTTCTACACTGATGTAACTTCACTAACTTCAACAGATTTATTAACATTGCTGTGCTTTGAAACTAAGACCAAGATACTTATAGACACAGTTTATATATGAGTGTCTCTTTGTCTTATAATACACATCTTTTTAAAAATGTATTTTGAGCATTTATACACCATGTGTCTTTCAGTATTGTATTCACTTTACAACTTCTCTACACAAATATATATACCCACTGGCAAGTGATAGCTATTTACTCATCAATCCAAGGAAGTAACAGTCAACAGAAAGTTGGGGATAACAGGTTACCAAAATCTGTCATACCAATCTCATCATCAATAAAAATGTTCTTATATACAAATATTTAATTTTTAAAGTGATTTTCATTGTACTGGCTTTACCAACTTCTTATTCTTATTTAAAACAGCTAATTTTCAAACAAATAGGCTTTTTCTAGTCTATCCATCCATCTGTTTAAGGTATTTATAGATAACCAGTCTCCTATTGTTATAATGCATCAAAGCTAAGGCAAGCATTTAAAAAAATACTAAAAGTCCAATACATTTCTGACATGGAGAATGAATGGTAAATATTTTCCAATGTATAACACATGCACAATCAAAACAGTAATTTAAAATGACAGACTCATTTCTGGGGGGGGGGTTCCCCCCTCACATTTGAAATTCCTAACTTGTTATAATTTCAGTTATATTTCAGCAGTATTCTCCTGTATCACAACAAAAAGTTATGGAAAATTAAATAAAACAAAAGCTTTAGCCTCTTACTTATGCTGAAAGTGACCTGTAAATGTTTTATTAAAAAAAAACAAAGAAACCACACAAACCAAAACAAGTTAGGTAAAAAAGTTGCTAAATATCAAGAAACATTTCATTATGTAGGGAGAAGCTAAGGAAACAGAGAACCTCCTAGTTTTATTCTAGTTGATATCACTAACATGCTGCGTGACTTCCGTCAAGTTAATGAACTGCTGTCTGATTTGATTTCCCTCTATAAATGAACATATTCACATCTGAAACATGATTTGGAACCTAGAGATATAACACACTACGTAGTTGCTTAGTATTACAAATACACATTGTTTAGCTGAACTTATTTTTGTTTTGATATCCTAAAATCTAAACCTATAGGCTGTTGCGGAAACACAGTCAACCAGAAAGACTCAATGAAGTGGCATTTCTTTTAGTATACAGGATGATTTTAAAGGTTTATGGTTTTGTGATACACCAGCTCTGCCCCCCAGCTCCCTGACGCAAGTGATTTATGACATACTAGAAGCTCCTTTGCACTCTGAAGTATTACAATAAAGGAGGATTTGTTAAGTAACTAAGATATCATGGAATAAAAATGAAAGGGGTACACAGATAGAGAGTCTGGGGGCCGATACCAATAGCCAATTTTTAAGGAGGTATATTGGCCAATACTGATCTGATTTCTGATATGCAGCTCTTCAGCTTGAAGAGCTGCACCCAGCTGGTAAGTCTGGTGTGATGGAAGGGAAGGGAAGGGCCGGGGTGCAGATCAAGACCCCTGTGGTGAGGGAGGAAATGGAGCTGGGGAAGGGGCTGACCAGCTGGGGAGGGGAGGGGCACACTGCAGCTTTGGGTTGAGGCCGGGGTGGGTGTGGGACAGAGGCACAGCTCATCAGGAGAGGGGGAGCAGGAAGGTGGAGTAGGTGGCTCCAGCCATTGCATGCGGCTTGTCTGGTGCTCATCTGGTGGCTCCTGCCACTTGTCCAGGAGGGCATGGGGGGGTGCATGTGCACACGGACCTGCCCAGCCAGGAATAGCCCTGACCTGTGCTGATCTGGGGTCACATGCCCCGCCCCGTACACTCCACTATGAGTGGTGGGAGCAACAGCAGGAGCTGCCAGACAAGCACTGGATGAGCTGTGTGCAGCAGCAGTAGCAGCCCCCCCATTCCCTTCCTGCATCCTCTGATGAGCCATTCCACCATCCCGTGCCTGCCCCAGCCCCAGCTGGGCAGCCTTAACCCAAACCCCACATCCTCCCTCACTCGGATGCCTGAACTGTCCCCCTACAACCTCCCCTTTCACCACACCAGACTTACCAGCTGTGCGCAGCTCTTCATGCTGCTGGCTCTATTCCTTACTGCCTACGTGCTGCACTGAGGTTGAGCACGTGCACGGGCATTTATCAGACAAATTATCAGCTGCATTAGGCCTATTTCTGATACAGAAAATTTTCTTTATATCAGTGCCAATCTTATATTGGACTGATGTATCGGTGTACCTCTAAAAATGAAGGATTTAAACAAAAATGTATACTAACAAAGGCACCTCAAAACCCAAACAAACAAAAGCCAGAACAAAATTCTACATATTGGCAAGTCTACACATGCGCTGTAATATGCACAAAAGCATTATGTAAAACACCGTGGTATTTACTTGAAGTGCATTAAAATAGGCTAATTGTACATTATGCATTACTTTAAAATGGTGTGATTTAGTTAATGCACATTTTCCTAGTACCTCACAATGGAGGTACTAGATTTAATACACATTAACTAAAGTACATTAATGCACATGCAGATGTGCCCATTTGAACATTTTTAAGCCACTGCTTTCCTAAGATGCTAGTAAAGCTTCTAGATTCTTATAAGAAATTAGGTTCATTTTGATACATTTTATGAGCATGTTTCAGTTGTGAGTTCTACTATTTGCATACTCAGTATCTAAGTCTAGCTGTTTTTTTAAGTCTGTTTTTAAATACATCAATGTGTTTCATAGTTCATAGGCTGTCGGGTGAATCTTCACAATCAATTTTTCTTTTCAGAGTCTTATTTGGAACTATTCAATTAGTCTGATGTCGTATTTCTTTAAGACAAAAATAGAAATTTTTTATAGGAATTTTCTACCTTTGCATCTGCAAATTTCAAGCTTTATACAGATATGTTTCAGGGGTACTTTATTCACTTTTAAGTGCTGTTTCACTCTGAAAAGTGAGAACTAGTCTGTAAGCAGCATTGAGGAATTCCATATACTAGTTTTTTTGTAATTGTTTTTCCCATTTTCCAGCTCTGCAAAATAAGCCTGGAATCTGTAAGACAAACTGAATTAATTCTAGATTTTTGCATTATTACCAATGTTAGAAGTTCTTCAGACAGAATCCTGCTCTCAGTCACAACATTATTGTTGTACGTGGATTGTGCAGGTGACACTGACACCCAATTTGAAGTTAGTGATATTATACACATACTCCTGTAATTGGAATTTATTTTAATTACTCTGAATCCAGTAAGCTCTAGTACCATTAGATTCAATTTGCAGGATTAACTGTAAAAAAGCTGTATTTCTTTATTTTAGTCACAAGTGAAAAGATGGATCTCTGACTACACAAATATACAAAGCAAGTAGATTTGCTGAGTGACAAAGTATCTTTTTTATATTCACTTTTCAGAGTAATACTACACCTTTAGTTCAGCAGTGACAATGACATTTTAACGTTGCAAGATATTCAAGGCAAAATGAAAGATGTGGAGGGGGGAACAAAATTGTTTTGTACTGAGCAATATAAGGTTAATACATATTATGACACTTTCATTAAAAAATAAATATAACATTAATTGAACCCTATAATTACAAAAGGTGCGTACATTTTTCACCTGCTGAAGTAGCAAAAATATTAAATATAAATTTATTTTTATAAATACTTGATCACTTGTTATAATTGGCAAACAGTCTTTAGATAATCATTCTTGATGAACAATTTACCTTTTCTGGATGTACATTTCACAAATTAGGCTAAAAGGTGTATCAAACGTTGCATTCAGATGGTTCCACACTAAGATTTGAAAGAAAACTCTTGACATATTAAATTTACCCTCCCCCCCATGTCTATCATTAGAAGCAGCATGTGTTCAGTCTTGGAAACCAACATTGATTGAATGCAGCCTATGCTAAGCATGTATATAAAATGGCTGGCCTACACTGGGAAACACTGACGGGAACTTTTTTTATTTTATGTGCAACTCTTAAAAAATAGACAATTGTTCCCCTAGGAGGAAATGAGCACCAAGTCTGGAGGTAATGCAATACCAGGCCAGCACCTGGAGGGACCAGAGCAAGTTCTGACTTCCTTCCCTGTTGCCAAGAATGTTGATGGGAATATGGGAACTTTTTTTCTTTCTTGGCCCTTAAAAATAATGGGCAGATGTTCCATCCATAGGAAACTCGGGCAGAGTCTTGAGGTACTGCTATACCAGGCCGGCAGCAAGAGGGCCAGAATCAGCCATGACACCACCCCATCCCCCGCCCCTCTTTGATGCCAAAAATGCTCGATCTTAGTCACAAGGCAAAGATGCTGATGGGAATGCACCACAAGGCGAGGTTAGTGTAGCCCATCTAAATATGGGAGTGCTCATTGTGCTCAGCCCCCTCAATGCCAAATCTTTTTCACCTCATGATGAATAACTACATCAAATACATTTAGACTTCCTCTTCAATCCCAGAGCTGAGCATTTCTTTCCCATTACCAGTGATGTCTGTTTCTTCAAAAGTCTTCCACATCTGGCAAACATTACTAAACGTCTACGTAGCTGAGAGACTTTTTACTCCCTCTCTCAGACTGCTGCATAATATTAGGGTGGCCTTGCCCTCTACCGGGTGGAGAATGACAAAGCAGCCCTGCGCATCACCTACATATACATTTTTGGAGGATCCCAGCACTTGTGAAAAGAACACCTGGTTCCAGTCATGAGCAAGGGGATAATTAGTACATGGATCCTTTGTTGGGGTGGGGGGCTGGTTTCTAGGGTACAGACACATACTGAGTAGTGTTGGACTGTGGGATCACCAGGGCTTGAAATGTTGTTGATAGCAGGAGTTCAGCCAATGAAGTATGTGATAAGTTTGCCTTTTGGCTCTGGATTACTGTCATGCATGTACTATATATTAGTAGATACAAAAGTGCTACTAAAAGTGTGTTTATGGCGTACCTGTGCTGAAACTTTAAGCAGTTGGCAACAAGTTAAAATGAGTCCATTCTAAAAGAACTTACCCATAATACTTGCATATATGCAAGTTACTATGGGTAAGTTTATTGTAAAGTCAGTGGGGATTTTTGGTCCCTATATTTCAAATTAATGGGCAGGGGAGGCAGGGGGAAGGATACACCTGCTGCAGTCCTGACTCTGGCCCTGAGTGTGGGTCAAGGCCAGAGGTAGACCTTACCAAACTTGTGCTCCTCTCTCCTTGGCCTCTGCATCTTCTGCCCTCTTCTCTGTCCCTTACTGTCACATACAGCTCACTTCATTCCTTCTACATTGTGCTCAGGGAGACTAAAGAGCATCTGGCAATAAGGGGGAGAAGAAGGCTGCAAGGGGATGAGGTGCAGTGGAGCAGAGGCAAGGGAGAGGGCAAAGGGTCCAGATACTCCAGCCTCCCTGCCACTATTTTCCCCACAGTAGCAGTGGGAGGAGAAAAATTCAAGGTAACACTTTGATAATTAGATTCTACACCTGGAAAATAATAACCAATTAATATATTTTCTATATTTGAAATCTAATTATTGGGAGGTCATCTTATATTCAAGTAAATATGGTATATAATATGAAAACATTGAGTAAAAAGCAAGAAAGTTCAAATGGTTTGAAAACTGCAATATCAAAAACTGTTTTCCTTAAAAGAAATAGTTCATGGGTGAGATTTTGTGTACACTGAAATCAACAGCAAAAGTTCCTTGACTTCAGTGGGGAGGCAGAATTTCATCCTTCACTGTTTCATCCTTCACTGCTTTAAAAAGTTCCTTATTTTGTAATTTAAGGCCTTCTGATACAACAGTTGAAAACCAAAAACCATTCTATCTATAAACATTTTTAAATGTAGACTGAAGTTCTTAAAGTTTACATGGTGAATTTTAGTGGCTGTGCAAAAAGAAGAAATAGGAAAGCAGCAGAAGGGAAAGAGAAATTAATGTCAGTTAGATTATTACATGGGTGGCAGTGTGGCTAGAGTGACAAAGTGTTACTTTTTTATTTTCAGGCCACAAAACTGTACATAGCCATATAACAAACTTAAAAAGGTACAAGAATCTCCTTTGAAAAAAATAAAAAAAATTGAGAACTATTACTCCAGATAATATTCATCTTCCTACTATCAGCCACTTTTCTGTCAACTGTATGCACTTGTTTCTTCACTTATATTTTTAGACTGCACTCTTCAGGGCTGGAACTGTCTTTTTGTATATACCTGTGCAGAGTCCAGGTTAATGGGGCCCAGGTCTCAATGTGACAGTACAATATAAAGCAATACAAATATTAAATCTATTTCTGCTTTCTTCTCACATTTTTGTCTCGAATTTGCAATACTAGCTACTATTCAAAGAAGGATATCATAGATCTGTTTTTGTGCAAGTGGAAATGGAACTAAAATTCTATCTGGTTCCTTTTGCCAGAATACCTGAACACCCAGAAATTTTTAATGCGTTTATACAATGGTCAGACACAGAAATATATTATTCATTCATTGGCTTTACAGGACGGGAAGGGATACAAAAAGGTAGGGTGGCTTTGAACTTGCTGAGTGAGAAGAGCAGATTCATTCCCTTTGCCCAGCACTTACAGATCCTCCAGGCAGCCCAGCCTTGCTCAGGACCTGGGCTGCCCCAGTCCCCACGACAACAATCAGCTAACTGTCAGCATCTGGATCAGGATAGCCTTAGCTCTTGAACCGGGCCAAGGTTCCCACCATCCTGATGCAGACAATCAGTTGTTCATCAGTACAAGAATGGGACAAGTGACAAATTTGATTTAAAGCACCATGCAAAAGTAGGCAAAAGATATTTCACATATAATATAACATGGAACATTTTTGCAGTTGTTTTCCATCTTATGGAGCCATAAATTGGCATGATTAATATATTAATTGTGTAATAAATGTAACACTTGCCAGGCCCTACTAGGTACTGTGTGCAATGATATTTTACTCTGCTTGAATTCCTGAAAGCCCATTAACTACTTCTGCAATGTACTATCATCTTAACCTTGAGACTAAGGCCATAGACAGACTTTTATCTAAACCAGTAAAAAAACATCAAATATGCTTACTTATACGAAAATAACCCTGGATATGTTGCATACATGTATTCCAGCCTCTTTGTTGGACAGCTACAAAAGTGAGCTCTTCTGCCAAGGGGCACAGGAGGGCTGCTCCCAGAGCCACCCCAGCCCTTAACGGAGCCAATTAGTTGACAGCCTGCCCTCTCCCCTGCCTGGGAAGTTGTCAATTGGCAGTTGATAGCTGATGAAAAGCAGATGCCACAGGTAGTCCCCAGAAGGTTCCAGCCCTGGGAGAATGCCACCCCCTTATCCTAGCAATCAGCTGCCTCTTAGTTCCCTTAGCACAGCAATTTCCAAAGGGTGTACTGAGGCACACTAGTGTTCTGCGAGACTAACAGAAGCATGCTGTGAGAGGCCCCTGTACAAGGAGGTAAATGCTCTTCTCCCTTGTCTGGCACCCTGAGCCTGCCCCAGCCTGTAGCTGATCCTACCTTCCCCCATCATTCAGTATCCCTAGGAAGCCCCTGTGACCGCCCCTCCCAACACTCCAAGCAGCATGCTTTGCTACAAGTGGGTGGGGAGGCAGACACAAAAATGGAACCAAGCTTTGAAGTCCAGCTAATCTCCTCCACAACTCTCGTGCTTCCAGGGCTGGCAAGTGGGGTCACGGGGATGGTCACTGGTGTGTGAGATTGCAGGAGCAGCCGCAGCAGCAAGGGGCTGCTTTCACCTCCTGAGGTACACACCAGTGGCTTAGAGGGGGGAGGCAGTGAAAAGGCCTTCCTCCACTGCCCTTAAGTGGCATCAACTAGATCAGTGATTCTCAAACATTTTAGCCTCAAGACCCCCTCCATACCCTTTTTTTAATTTAGATCCATCTCAGTGATTTTCAACTGGCTGCCACAATATTCAACAAAGCTTTGGACTCCTTTTTTTTAACAGTACAACTCAGCACTGGCTCCTGGGACACTCTGATTGGTTACTAAAACAACCAGTGTGTTCTAAGAACATTCTGGACAGAAGGCGGCAGCAGCGCAGAGTGCTGCCAAGATGGCGGGGACAGAGGGAAAAGAGCAGGGAGGCCAGACTGACCTCCGCCCCTGGCCCTGCTTCCTGGAGGTAGCAGTGGCGCGAGCTGAGGGGAAGGCAGGGAAAGTACTCCCCACACACACTTCTGGGAAGTAGCAGCACATGGGATGGTGGGTGGTGCCGCTCTGTTCCTCCCTGCCGCACACCCCAATCACTCCTGACAGGCAAATGGCTAGTTGAATATATTATATATTTGGGGAAAAAAACTATCCCCCTCACCTACCTTGCCCTTAAGTGAAAATGACAAAGTACACCAGGCAGGGGCTCTTCTCCCAGGCCAAGAACCCTCCTGGATCTCCAGCAAAGTTCTCATCTCAAGACAGCGACCTTCTCCTGAGAATTTAGCTGATTGGTAGGACAGGGGGCATGGTCCTCACAGGGCTCCCTGGCAGCTTGCCCCTCCCTCCTTTGGAAGGAGGAAGGAGTGAGCAAAGGACTGCGGATACTGGCTATCCTCTCTACATTTGAAAGAAGCGTACAGCTTTCAAGTTAGTACGGAAGAAAAGAGAGCTAAGTCTAAGAGGGAGAACTTTTTTGCAGAAGAGCCTAAGTCACAAAAAACAAAAAAAGGAAGATAACTCACCCACCTACAACATTAATAGTTTTTCAGGGGCTTGAGCAGGAAGGAATATGATTGTACTTAGGCACCTTAGTCCACTTAAATACCTAAGAGATGGAATAGGACCTCATTACAGGTTATGCAGTGACCTAGAAAATCTGTGGCACAGGGAAGACTGTTAGTAATCATGGGAATACTCACATACTTAAAGTTATACAATGCTTAATTTTTTTATTGTACTAGACCAGGACTGTCCAACTAGCAGCCAGAGGACTACATGCACCTTGCAAGCAGTTAAGTTGCTGTCCTGGGCTCTCACTCTGCCACCTCTCCTCCCAGCACTTCAACTGCTACAGCAGCTGCAGCTGGAGTTTCCAGACTCCTCCTCCCTCCCCTGGCCGTTGCTCCTGCCCTTCCTCAAGGAGTAGGGCAATGCATGACAGCTTCGGGTACTAAGGGTGAGTCTGGACCACATGCCAAACGGAGGAGAGGAGATCAAGCCTCTGAGGGGCAGCAATGGGGCACAGTTCACAGTGCCTGAGAGGACATGTGTTTGCATTCAGATGTAGAGGAATCCAGTCATCTTGTGCAATGGTGGTAGGAGGTGCATGCACAGGCACATGAAGCAGACGGGTGCACTCATGCATTACATAGTCTGTTGGACTGGGGCTTGTCTGATGCATCTGCATGGTTCACAGCCCCTGGTGGTGTGGTCCCTGGGGTGTGCAGTCCACAGAGATTTAGAACTTGGACTGCCCTGGACTAGAACTACTGCTAATTTTAGGGATCTATAAATTCAAGATGCATACAGCATAAAACTAACTTAATAAAAATAAGTAACTTTATCTTGCAGTCTTTGCCAGATGATTATCCTTGCTCATAGTAGTCTCTAATGTATTCAAAGGGCATGACTGTGTTGTCACACTACACTTACACTAGCACAAATAAGGACAGAGTCAAGATCAAAGGGACTGAATCTATAAATGAAGACTACTCTCAAGGAGAGCCCCAAAAGGTATCAGCTTGTCTTTCAAACCTTTGGCAAGAGTAATACTTGCATAAACAACAAAAATATACATTACTTATAAGCTAAACCTGAGAACTGCTGATTGATCTCAACTCTCAACAATGTCAGAGGAGCTTAAGGGAACTCTGAATTTCATGGGAAATGCTTTTGTGCTATTATGTTGTATCAGAAACAAAAGATGCTGATTACACAACAAAGTGAAGTTTTACAGATGAATTCACACAGTTACATAGAATAATTGAAGTTAGAGATAGAAGCAGTTTAAGTAGACCGCCCAGGTGGTCTCCTTCCCCTGGCAGAATTCTCTTCTACAGTTTTTTAAAGCTAGCTTTAAATGTTCTGAGCAATGTAACTCATCACTTTTAATGATGATTATTTAATGACTGAATAGAACGGATCATCTCAGGTTTCACTATAGTACTTTTAGTTATAATCTGCATCCCAAACCACACCAACAAACTCCCTTCATCCTCTAATGTTTTAAATCTTTGACCCCTTTGAATGTTATCCAGTGTTACCTTATTAGTTAAGTAACTTTATGAGTCAGTTTCCACACTGAAACAATTCACTTACTTTTCCAAAATAAATCTGTCTTTTCCCTTAATAGAAAATGTATTTCATGCTAATATAAGTCAATTTTAAATTGCCAAATGTCCTTATTTCTACAAACTATATCCATTAATTTCATTTTAACCCCCCAAATCTCCATCTTGATTCTGACCCTCTTAGTCCTTAAAATATCAGGCTAGCTTCAAAACTCTTCATCTGATTGGGACCTGAGCTTCTAGCTCTACAAAGGCATAGACTGGCTGCAATCTGAGCAGACTGGCAAAGAAAGCTTATATATATCATACCTTCATTGTATGCAACCTGAACCAGGAGGTATGTCTTGGTTCCAAACCCAGCTATCCTTATACTGTTGTGACAATAGGGTTGGATTTGGGAGAAAGAAAACAAGTTTGGGAAGTTTAGTGAGAAAGACCCTACTGGACTACAATACAGAGATACAGCTATCAGAAGGTCTGTGCTCCATTCTGTCTGCTGAGAGATGTTTATACATATATCAAAGTCTCACAGTCTGTAAAACCGAACACAAAGAGTTTGAAAGACTCCAACAGGCTTTGGATCTGGTCCAATATGCAGCGTATTCTAATCAGTTCAAAGAAGTGGCCCACTAGACAAATGCCTGACTGTCCCATCTAAGACTAAACATTCACTGCTTTAGGGCAGTGGTTCTCAAGTGAGTGATGCAAGACCCTTCAAAGGGTGCCATGGTTGCCACTGCAGAGGCAGATTGGAAAGCAGTTGTGGCTGGAACTCATGCTCTTTTCCAGTCTGACTCCACATGTCACTCCCAGAAACAGGTCTGCGAGGTAGGTAGCACTGTCCTGTGTACCTCTTTTTCCAGAAGGAGCATGCAGGGTCAGACTAGGAAAGACTTTGGCAAAAGTATGTGCTCAAGCTGCAGCCCTTTGCACTGCCTAGCCACATAAGTCAGGCTGGGCTGGACCAGCTCTTTATAGTACTTGGCTGGAGGGGTCAGCCTGAGCTGAAGCAAACCTAGACTCCACCTTGCTGGAGAAGTCAAGCACCCCAGGGACACCAATACCAGGTAAGACCCCCTCATCCCTCCCTTGTTACTCTCCTTCCCTCCTTTTGAAGCTTCCAGGTGAGATTTCAATTTGGAATGCAGACCTCTCAGGAAAGAGGAAATGCATGATTTTTTTCCTCCTAAAGGACTGTGAAAAGTGGTAGTGCCTAATAAAATGAAAATACTATTCCCTGGTCCTTGCAGCACCTGCTACACTTTGTTTGCTAGTGGCTGTGTGTGGACCCTAACCATAACATGGTCTGTCTTTTTTTTCTGTAAAAACAGTTTGTATCATGTCGGTGAAGGTGAAACTTTTTGGCTGATAGACAATTATTTAAACTCTGTTTTGTTCTATTTGTGGTCACAGCCTGGAAAAATAGATTTGATAAAATAACATTTAAACAAGCAAAATGATAACAACAACAATAATAATAATAATATGTATAAGTGTATAGGTCCTTTCACTTTTATAAACATAATTCATAGGTTTCCGAGTGGGAGGGAGGAACTCTCCATGATACATAGTTTTAATAACACACAAGAAAATGTCACTTTTCTATTTTTTTTCCTGTGTAGCATAAAAACAACATTACATACTTCATGCATTAATGTTTCATGAGTTTCAAATTACATTTGCAGATAGTGTAATGTAGTTCAAGTAGCTTCATTTATACCTCCCATTTTTTTATAATTAAAAAAGAAAAAAATGAGTTGGTGTTAGGTATTGAATGATACAACAGCAAAAAAAGATTTTTCACATTGTTACACCACCTATAGTGTATAAATCATTCTCATAGCTTGAGTGATCAGGATGAAATGTCTTTTAGATAAAGCTGAAGTCTTAAATACTGTGGTCAGCAAGGAGCAAATGGCACTTTTAACAAGAGTAGGATGTTAACCTACTCTTTGTCCTTTGGATAAATTCAGAATAGTTTTTCTTTCTAAAATCCCTCTATTGTTTCACTTGCTCATTTCCTACTCTAATCTGCTGGGTTTTACAAACATCTTCCAGTGTCCTACCCCAAAATGGCTGCATCTCAAAAACCAGAATATATTTAGTTATCAAGTACTGTGATTTAGGATCCTTTTGGTCAAAACACACTATGTTAATATGTTTTTTTTTTTAAATTTGAACCTTTTTAGAGAAAGGAACTTCTAATGCAAAAACAATCTGGAAAAAGGAAATAATTGTTTTTGAAGGCCATATCCAATTTCCACACTTTAGAGTGTCCAGCAAAGCTCTCATCGACTTCAGTGGGGTAGATGTGGCCTTAACATTAATTACTATGACTGTTTCTAACAGGCTGAGCTGTTCTGGGTTCAAAACTTTGAGAGGGAATAAAAAAAGATGCATCTAAAACAACTGTGAGTACTGTGTGCACCTGTAAGTATTATGCCTACCTGCCCATAGCTCAAAGGGACACTTCAGCCAGGTCTATTTTTTCCTGGAACACTATCTGATGAAAGGAGATTGGAATAGCATTTCTGCCATTTTGTGTCATTTTGGTACTACGTAACTCCTTCAAGGACTGGATCCATTAGTTTTATAGCTACTTTGTGGCATGAGAGCAGCAGAAACCTTTCTAATAGACAGGACCTAATTTAACCAGAAATTATTTTGCTTGACTCGCACATAACTGGGTGAAATTCTATGATCAGTTTTACATAGGAGGTCAAATTATATCATATTAATGGCCCCTGTCTAGTCATGAGGTCTAAAGTCTGAGAACCAGAGCAGCCAGGGAAGTTTTGGGAATGTAGGCTTTTAAGTATAAGACTTTTCAAGTTAAACGCAAAATGCTGAACAAAACAGAACTTTACAACTGCATATTAAAAGTCAAAAGGTCTATTTATGACATTAACTTCAGTATTAAAGTATGTATCCAGGGGAGTATATGAATCAAATTGATACCAAGATAATATGAAGGGATTACTAAACCTAAATTTGACACAAAGGAAAAGCTTGCAGTTGGCTTGGTGCCGTGACTACCATTTACGTTAGGAAGAAGTGTAGAAGATCAGTGAGACCGGGACTCAAGCTTGCATTATGAAACTCATATTGTTGGATAAATGATAGCATTTTTGAATGACAATCAAAACTGCATCATGTTTTTGATTGTCAATTTTTTTAAAACATCATATTATAATCTTGCAACTGAACATTATTGTCATGAAATAATATTTATAAATGAGCTTCCAATAATGAAAAGTCTTCTATCATTAACTCATAAACTTTAGAATATTAACTTGAAATATGGATCAATATATTGGTCTTTATCAGGTAACTAAAGCTGTGTTGTTAAAATGGTCAAAGTGTGATTTTTGACATATCAATTGTTATTAACAACATTGCTAGTGGAAGCCCAAAAGATGCCTTAGCAAAATTCTTACCATGAGTCAGGAATGCCATTTTGTCTTGACATAACTTAACATCAGTAAAAGCAGAGCAAGCAGGTCACAGTTTAGAGTGACCTCTGTAAAACCATGTCAGTGAAAAAGTAAGATCATGTCAGTGAAAAAGTTAAAAGAGAATGCGGTTACAGTCCAAAATAGCAGGATACAGGTGGCAGACTAAGGTCTAACAGGAAAGACCACTGTGAAAGTTGATTTGTGGATATTTATGGCATATGGAACATACAGAAGAAAACTGCAAAAACACCCCAAAGACTGAGGAAAAAGACTTAAGAGGAAGGAGAACAACATGCAGGAAAGGAAGAAACAACACCTATAGAAAGCTTTGTGTGGTGATGGACACCTGGCCAGCTGAACTCACAGTATCCATTGGAAGGCTTGTGTAAGAATAACTTTGTTGATTGCCAGGGCTTGCTTAGAAGTTGAATGTTGCATTTAAAGGCTTGCTTAAATAGTGGTATTGTTTATTTGTTCAATAAATTAGGATTTCAAACTGGAATAGTTTGAGTGATCAATTCATTTTCATTCACCCCACCCCTTAACTAAATTTAGTACAATTCTAGGGACAGGAATAATTTGTTTAAACACTTAAAAAAAAACCCAAAGAAAAATGACTAAAAAATGATGCATGATTAATACACCAAATACTGTTAAGATACAAAACTAAGGCCTAGGTTATTGGATACTAACTCCTGCCTAGTTTGTGGTAACTGATCAGTGGTAACTGATCACTGTTCTAGTATAAGCACTTCTAACAGAGTGGATACAGGCATATTTTATAAAATATTTTATCTAATTTTATATTTAACTTCATATTCATTAACAGTAATGCAGAAAAACTCACAAAAATATATCACACTATTCAACCTGGGATAAAACCATTTCAACCTGTCTCCAGGGTCCCATGATCCAGCAGAAATACTTCAATTCTTAGCACTGAGAAATAGGGCTAAATCCTATTTCACAGGGTGCATATCTACACAAAACACAAAATGTGCAGTAGACTAATTCTAGTATACATTAACACATCCTGGCAAAAACCATGCTTTACACTAATGTGAAGCAAAATTAGTCTACTGTGCATTGGCATTACTAAAAAGGTGTGCACCAACACTGCTGTGCATTAACATTGGTTATTGTGAATTGAGTTAGCCTGAGCCTGAATTGATTCAAACTTTGCAGGATGGTTTAACCAGGCCAGGTTAAATCAGTTTGTAAAATGCATAGACAGCCCCTCTGGACTAAATAAATGCAGGCACATGCCTATACTGGCTCAGGCTAGAAGCCGAGGGCAGGGGGAGCCGGCGGGCACTAAAGCTGCCCTCCTTTCCCTTCCAGCCAGGAAGTAGAGGGGAGGGACCAGCTCTGCTGTGGAGCACAGAGCCCCACTCAATCCAGAGAGCATGCTGGGATGCTGGGGGAGTCTGGTTTAACCTAAACCAGCAAGGGGTCTGGGACATCAAACTGGTTTATGTGCACTGAACATCTGTTCTGTCACAGGTTTAAACCAGTTTCTGATCACTTAAACTGGTTTATGTGTAATGTCTGTCCCTAGCCACAGCATGGTACTAATAGCATGTTCATGCACATGTAGATGTGCTCACTGTTACATACCTAATTTGCACTTACATACAATGTACTTGCACTTTTTGGCACTTATCCACAGTATGAATTTCATACAGTTATGTTTTCACTGTACTTCTCTCCAGAGAATGTAGCACAGTTTAACTCACAGCAAAAACATGACTAGCTGGTGTTTGGAGGAAGCACCTGGTTTTAGGCAAATTGCCTAGTAACTAGGACACTTGGCAATGGAGAAGGAGATCCAAAGGTGTTCTGAAGTTGCATCACCTGTTTCCCAGGAGATGTAGCTCTAACCACTAGAGCATCGGTTAAATATTACCCAGAATCCTCTCTAGCCCTATTCCTGATGCTGGCACACTGCATCTGGAAGCAGGCTCAATCTCCTTGAATAAGAAATAGGGAGTAGGGACAAGAACTAGGTTTTCCACTTCTCTTAGAGCATGCCCTAGACTAAATGTGTCAGGAATTTGGGGTTGGATGAATAAAGGTGAGGCCAAGTTGCCAACTATGGGGCTTAGTTCAGGACACTGGTCAGTGGTGGAGGGACTGCAGGAGGAGCAACTACTATGTTAAAACTTGTGCTGCCACTTGCTTCGCTGCCATTGCCAGTTCTAGATCCAGGCCCCAAAGCTCTTTGCAGTCTGGATCTGGCATGCAATGATCCACAAGGTCTGAACCTGCTCAGAGGGCACCAATGAGTTTGACATTCCTGTCCTAAACTACTGGATGAACAGTGGGAAAGTCCTAATCCTCCCTTCAGTGACTCTACTGTTATGCAGACTAAACATTTTCTGATACTTTGAAATGGAAGGGAGAAGTATTTGGGAGACATAGCAGTTAGTGCAAACTAACTATTTGTGAGGATTTCTATAGTTTATAGCTGAGTTATCTAGTTGTGCACTGAATTTCTCTGATCTAAAAGTAGTAATGATATTAGTTTTAAATTTTCATGGTTTCTGCACCAGTATGGTTATCAGTATTATTATATTTTTTCTTACTTTACCTGAAGCTTAGACTAAAAAACAACAGTAGTGCAATTGAAAAAAATAATTGGTCTGAAACTAAAAAGTTTTAAATAATAGAGTATTAAGAAAGGAAAATACCTTTTAGTTAACATCCCAGATGCTGAACTGAGGAGTAAGATACATTATGGAATATAAAGAGCTGCATTCATTCCACATATCAGAACCAGAGAGTTACATAAACTGACAAGATAAATCATATCATCCCCTACATGAAAATAGCTGCCATTTAAAAGTCAACAGTTACTAACCATTATCAGGCAGAGTCATCTGGATTTTTGTAGACTTGTCCTATGATACTCAAGGAAATATATCAGACACATACAACTGTAACTGATAACACATACTGATTTTTAAATTGTAATTATTTTGATCAGCCACAGCTCCTAAAAGATTGCTAGGACCATGCAACATTTGTTTCTTCTGAGGTATATTTGGATTTTGTAAAGCTAACAACCACCACCATGACAACAACACCGCCAATAACTGCACATAAATAACAACAGTAGTAGTAGTTGTAGTTGTTGGTATTATTATGGAATGCAGTCATTTATCTAATGTTTCTTTATTAACAATTAAAGAAGACTTCCTATAGAATCATTTCTTTTTCTAGCAGAGAAAAAGCACGTTCTAAATGCTGAGCTGCAAACTATTCACCATCTCAGGTGAAATGAGAGTTTTAATATGACTCTGCTGATATAGAGATCATAGCTATTAATTTCTCTCCATTCTAAAAGATGTTCTACCCCTCTGCCACATGAATCGCAGAAATGACATCAGCTTGACACTACTGAATGACTTGACTTCAGAAGCAGAATTGAATTTCAGTGGGAGCAACATTAGCTAACATTTCCCTGGACTCCTTGAAGATCTTGCTTAACTCAACTTTTCACTGTTTCTTGAGGCTCTAATAGTGAGGATGTTAATATTTTCAAAATAGTTGATTTTCATAGGTGAAATAGTAAGAGCACAATCTCTGTGACAGACATTTTGCTATGATCTCCCTTCCTTATTCTGGGACATGGTTGCTTGAAAAAAAAATTTTCTACAAGAAAAACAAGGTAAGAAAGCAGATGTAGGGAAAGTGAACATTTCTTTAATGAAAAAATATACTGAAAACCAAGAAAATTATTTTTAATTCATTCCTAAATTTTACCAGGCTATATTTATATGACTATATATACATTGTAAATATGCATAATATTCTTCTGATCAGCCAGGACCAAGTGTCATTTGATCTTAGCCCAGAGATGAACACAGCACTGGATTTACTCAACATTTAAGACTTAGGGTTGCTTCTACTGTTTTCCTATGAACAATTTGCCTCGCTCACCAAAAGGTAGAATTACAGCACTGATGTAATTTAAAAATATAACCATACTAGGCATCCCACAGTACCTATGTAACCCACACATTTCCATCTGTAGGAAAGATGATAATCTAATTTTTCTTTCCTGTAATAAGATTGCAACCTCTGGGCCATTACTTCAAGGTGGTTGTCAGTTCTTTTAGCAAGGATAGAATAGCTTCCCTGACTGACTAAAATATGATAGGGCTGTTCCAACTAGTCAACTGCTATGATTTGTAGACAACTGAATGTACACCTCTTCTCATGAAACAGGATTGACATTTTCATTTATCCTGATAGGATTTGGTCCATGGGAGGGTTTGATTTCTCCGTACAGTATTCAATTGCATCACAGGCATGGTGGACAAAGGCAGCATGGGGACTCGAATAAATAGCTCAGTTCTCAATTAGATAGCATAAAGTATGATTATTTCATTGGGAGGAAATTAAGTTATGGACAAAAAGTGATAGCTGGTAAAAGGAAAACTAAGTTTCCCACCCAGGACGCTTTATTGTTTTTAAATAATAGGCTTAGGTATTTTAAGAAAGGTATAAATCATTTTCAAAAAATGGTTGCCTAAAACCAGGCTTCTAATGACATATTTATGCATATAAAAACAAGTGGCATGCTGCATGGACAGGACTCTTAGAAACTTTAAAACATATTTGAGAGACCAACTTTAAGCACGTTTTAGAAGCTCTTGGTCATGGCCTTCTCTGCCAAGCAAAACTGAAGCCATATGTCCTCCACACAGGCAAAAATTATTTGTCTTTATCTTAAGTTCATTTATGTCAGAGTTAATTAAAAAATGAAAAGTAAAAAGCACAATATCAAGTTTAAGCATCAAGTTTGGATTCCATAATGAAAAATGGTTTTACAAAGAATAATATGAATATAAATACTTTCATGCATCATTAATTTCTATTAGTAAACATGAGCCTTTCTTCAGATGTGACGCACAATAATGTTAGTAATTTATCAAAATGGCCCTGTGGTATTAATACTTTCCAATGTTGGAATTGGTACAAAACAGCAAAAAAAAAAAAGTAAAAATATGTAAATTATTTATCACTGTTCTTTCACAGCAGTTAAAAAATTGGAAAGCTTAGCTGAAATAAAAATAAAAAAGATCAACATATTATTACACATAACTCTAACATTTCCCTATTTGTCTTGAAATTTAAGGTACATTATATTTAGCATCAAGGGAACAGACCAAAGAGAATGCAGAAGGTACATTTTTGGGCATATTCCATTGCCCATTATTCATCTAATTCTAATAACTGCAAAGAATGAACAAATAACTGCAAACACATTTCCATGTACAGGGCATGTATATTCTCTTATTCTGTACAAACACAGAACAAAAAAAAATTATTAAGTGTTAGAAACTTATGGCTGCAATAACCTTACTAATAGGTATGCAACAAAATAAATAACAAATATCTATGAGAGCACAGAACAAGAGTCTCTCTGTTGCAGACTTAATTTGACTTAATCTAACTCCATCTCTAAACCCCACTCTTGCACCACAGTTTGAACAGCTTTTTCATAATCTGAAGTAGTTTCCCTTAGTACTGCCTTTAGAATCTAAGAAAAGAAATTTTGGTAAATCAGACTGAGAGCCTTCGTATTTAATCCACAAACTCATGCACAAAGATAAGCAAAAAATGCTAATATCCAGTTCCTAATAACATTAATATAAAGTAAATGATGATGAAAGAAAGTATTTATTGCATTTTATTATCATAAACATTGTGCTGTATCTGGGTGGATACCATGTGGTTTTGTTTTAAACCTGTATGATAGTGTGACAGTATTTGTAATATAATATAATAATAATAATAATGTATATATACATAATTTCTACTTGTAATCCTTGGCTCATTCCCCAAGTTCTGCTCAACACAGTATGACTAAGAAAAAAGCAAAAATGGCTTTAGCTCCATTCTATTAACCAAATGTAATATACTTTCTGGCTTGCACCATGTTCCCCATCTTCACAGGGCTACTTATATTGCTGCGGACAGCTGAAGTGAAATGGGTATATGGCTACAGATCCTCTGTATTAATGGTTTTCAATCTGTGGTCTGCAGACCCCACAGACTATGTCTAAGGGGGCCACAAAAAAATGACTATGATCATTCAAAAGCATGTGAATACCAACACTTACAATGCAAAGGGGTCTGCACCTCCATTAGAATTTTTTAGGCGTCTGCAAATGAAAAAGGTTGAAAACTATTCCTTTATATCTACACTACTGACTGTGCGATGGGCAATGGTATTAATTCTACAACATATAGGTATATCAGTGGATCCCATACATTTATGATCCCCCTTACTCTATTCTAGCATTGCAAAATGACAATGATATTAAGAGGCAGCCTGCCCCCTTTTGTCATGATAGCTGCTTAACTGTCTTAATGTATGAAGTTTGTTTAGCAGGAACCACATAAATAACAAGAAATACTCATCCAAAGTTTGAGATTTGAGAGATTTGAAAATCAATAACAAAAAAGGTAAGGGATAATTAATGACAAGCATAGCCCAACACCCAAAACCAAACTGGTTAATTAGTAGAAACTGGTGTTAAATAAGGAAAGAAATCTTATTAACAAGCAGATATCTTCCAAGTATAACAACCATTGTGGACCGGACAACAGAACTATATAACCCCAAAATGCTAATACAGACTTTTGGCATTATGATATGATAAAGGTCTCTTTTTACAGACACAGACTCTTTGTGAACACTTCTCTTCAGAAGCTGACATGCTGCTCCCTGACAAGGGTCAAAGAACAGAACAAGCTAACAGAACTAAGTTGTTGGTCTAGGGAAACATATCACTCTTTTGTAACTAAATCTAGGCTAACCTGGGAATAACTCAGAATTGCTATAAGTGAATTTGTATTGACCCCACTTTTTATTTTTGTAAGATTTTTTATCATTGTAAACTGGAAATGAAATGGTCTTTCACTCAAAACAACTTGATTGGGTCATTGATATTTATGGGCCTCTCTAACAGAGAGAAACTGATTTCTGACATAGATGGAGGCAAGGAATTGGACAAGATCCCATTCTATTTATTACATGGCTAAATGTTACATGAGTATCTAAGAGCTATCTTATTCCAACTTCCTTAAGTTCCAGGACAATTTATTTTCATACCATATTTGCATTTGGCTGTAAGACTATGTTACAAGAAAACCAAAGGGAACAAACAGTCCTCTGCCTTACCACACACACCTTTATATTCACAGTTTTTCAAATACTTAGGCAGGGTGGAATAAGATAGCATTTGGAGTCCTACGTACAATTTTGATGCCTAATAGTTGGAATAGGATCTGGGTCATTGTCTCCATAAACCCACCTTTTCAGGATATGTTTCTCTGATAAAGAGATTAAAGCATATGTTTTCTCCTCATAAGGAGAGCCCTCCTGCTAGCTAGCAAAAACCCAGACCTGGCTGGATTTACAGAAACCTGGTGGGATTCTATCTATGACTGGGCAGAAGACATTGAAGGCTATAGGTTGTATATACAAGATAGAGTAGGGAGAAAAGGCGGGGGGTAGCACTCTATGTTAACTCTATGTCCTTAATGATCAGCATGGATTCAGAAGACGGGCACACTGAGGTGCTCTGAGTTAGAATGCAAGGAGGTCGTGGGGAAAGGGACTTGACAGTGGGTGTCTGCTACAGACCACCTCACCAGGGGGATGAGCTGGACCTGAAATTTTTAGGCCAGCTCACAGAGGCTGTAAGGACAAGGGATAAGGTTGTCATGGGTGACCTAAACTGCCCTGACATCTGCAGGGAGGAGCAGTCAGCCAGGTCTGAACGCTTATGTAGGTTTTTTGCCTTCCTACAGGACCTCCACCTAAACCAGGAGATGCATAATCCCACCAGAGGAAATGCCCTGCTGCACTTGGTCCTTGCCACAGGTGATGACCTGGTGAGGGATCTGCGGGTGCTTGACTACCTAGGCATTAGTGACCATCGTCTGCTGGAATTTACTATCCAGCACAGGATGGTGCAAGCAAGCAGTAAGGCAAAAAAGTCTTTGACTTTAGGAGGGCTGACTTCAATGAGCTAAGAAGATTAATAACAGAGACATTGGGGACTTGGAGCTTCAGTGACATGGGAGTCCAGGACAGGTGGTTGTTCCTTAAGGAGATGATCCTCTGAGCTCATAGGGAGTCAGTCCTAATGTGAACCAAAGGGGGCAAGAGTCCTAAAAAGCCCCCTTGGTTAAGTAAATGCATCCAGGAGGGCCTGAGGGAAAAAAAAAGGTGGCATACAATGAGTGGAAGCGAGGGGCAATCATCAAGGAAAATTACACCTCTATTGCTTGTGATTGCAGGGAACTGGTTAGAAAGGCCAAGGCAGAGGCAGAACTAGGGCTGGCGACCAGAATTAAAGAGAACACAAAGTCCTTTTTCAAATACATAGGGAATAAGAAGCAGGCACCAGGTAACAAGGAGCCCCTACAGGACAGGCTTGGCACTCTGGTGACTGCAGCAAAGGAAAAAGCTGATCTCTTCAATGAGTTATTTGCCTCCATATTTCTGAGCAGGGATCAGGACAACTCCCCCACTAAGGTTACAGACAGGCTTAGGGGACATGATGCCATGCCTAGGGTCAGGGATGATCTAGTTAGGGAACTCTTGGAGGGGCTGGATGTGTATAAATCAGCAGGGCATGCTCTTCATCCAAGCATAGTGAGGGAATTGGCAGAGGTCATAGCAGGGCCCCTGGCATAGCTGTATGAGCACTCATGGTGCTCTGGCCAGGTCCCAGACGACTAGTAAAGGGTCAATGTGGTCCCCTTTTACAAGACAGGGAGAAAGAAGGACCCAGGTAACTATAGGCCAGTTAGTCTCACCTTGGTCCTTGGGAAGACTTTTGAGAAAATTATCGAGGAACACATCTGCGGGAGCCCAGCATGGGAGGTAATGCTCAGGGGCAACCAACATGAGTTCACTGCAGGCAGATCCTGCCTGACTAACCTTGTTTCCTTTTACAACCAGGTCACAAAATCCTTGGATGTGAGCGTTGAAGTGGACTACCAGGACTTCAAGAAGGCCTTTGACACTTTCTCACCTCATTCTCATAAAAAAACTAGGCGACTGAGATATTGATGCCTATACAGTCAGATAGGTGGCAAATTGGCTCAATGGTCGCACCCAGAGAATGGTGATGGATGGGTCATTTTCGACCTGGAGGAATGTGGGCAATGGAGTTCCCCAGGGCTTGGTCCTCAGGCCTGTGCTATTCAACATCTTTATCAGTGACTTGGAAGTGGGCATGAAAAGCACATCACCCAAATTTGCTGGTGACACAAAGATGTGGGGAGAAATGGGCACACTGGAGAGGAGGGATATAATCCAATTTGATCTACACAGGTTACAGAGGTGGGTGGATGAGAATAAAATAGAATTCAATGCAGACAAGTGAAAGGTGCTGCATCTAGGGAGAAGGAACCTACAACATATGTATAGGCTGGGGAACACCCTTCTCAACAACACAGTGGCTGAAAGGGAGTCTTGGAGTCATTGTTGACTCTAGGATGGACGTGAGCCACCAATGCGAGGAAGCGGTCAGTAAAGCTAACTGCATCTTGCTGTGCATCTACAGATGCATCACAAGCAGGTCAAGGATCCTTCCCCTCCGTACGGCGCTGGTCAGGCCACAGTTGGAGTGTCCAGTTTTGGGCGCTATACTTCAAGAGGGATCTGGCTAACTTTGAGAGGGTCCAGAGGAGGGCCATTTTCATGGTCAGGGGGCAGCAGGTCAGGCCCTATGAAACTATTTTCATAAAGGGCCTTAATCTAAACTAAAGGGCTTTAATCTATTCAGCTTCCACAAGAGAAGACAAAGGGGATCTAGTGGCCATCTATAAACTCACTGGGGGGACAAGCGGAAAACAGATGAGGCTCTGTACCCCCAGGCACCACCTGACATAACAAGGAATAATGGCCACAAATTGATTGAGAGCAGGTTCAGGTTTGATATCAGGAGGCTTTACTTCACAGTTAGGGCTGCCAGGCTCTGGAATGGGTTCCCAAGGGAGGTAGTGCTCTTCCCTACTTTGGGGGTCTTCAAGAGGAGGTTGGATAGATAGCTGGCTGGGGTATTATGATCCAAGCACTTGTTCCTGCCCAGAGCAGGGGGTGGGAATTGATGATCTGTTCAGGTCCCTTCTGACCCTAGAAACTATGAAACTATCTGTGGAGCTACATTTCATGAAGGAAAATTGTGTAAATAGGAAGTAAATGCAAAGAAATGACAAGATTTTTTTAAAATTGTGGCAAAAAATTAGATAAGTCAGGCAACTATGGATGTTTGTGTATAAGTAAAATATGCATCAAGCAGTGATGTATATTAACATCTGGAAAAATAATTATACAAGCTGAGCCTATTCATATACAGATCAACTTGAAGATATGCGCCAGGTATTTGTATATAAAACTTAAATTTACCATACTTATTGAATGCAAGAGAAGCCCTTCCCCTGCAATTAACACTGGGGGAAAAGCCTCACCTTAGACTCAAGTACTGACCTGGGGCACATGGAGGTTCAGCTCCAAGCTCTGGCTAGAGCTGAGCTGCCACTGGTCCTGAGTTAAGGAGGGGTCTTATGAGGTGGAGGAGGGGGCTTATAGTGGGGGGGGTGCACAGAGGACATCGTGCATCCTGCCCCTGCTATATCTTGACCCAACTGGGCCTGAAGTTGCCACCACTGCTTCTGCCTGGCTGCATTAGGGCCAGGGACATTGCCACCACTCTGAAGCCAGAGCCAGAGCTGCTCTAAAGGTAAGCAGCAGGGAATACAGGTGGTGGTGGTGGTGGGCAGCTGGAATGGGACAGATGGCTGGGGAACAGGCACTGGCATAGGGAGGAAGGAGGAGCAGAACGCAGGTGAGCACATTGCAGAGAAGGCAGCAGAGGGTGGGGGACAAGTCACAGCAGAACAAGTGGTAGGGAACCAGTCACCGACATGAGGGAGGGAACAGACAGGTGTTTGGCCCCTCACCTCTGCTTTCCCTGCCACTGCTGCAGAGGGGATGAATTAAAAACCACCCTCCAATAATTAGATTCTATACATGAAAAGTTATAACAAATTTATCATTTTCCATATATAGAATCCAATTATGGGTCATCGTAAATTCAAAGTTTTCTTGGATTTGGGTATTCATGGTACATAATTAGCTGTCTGCATGTGACTTTAGAAAAACAGAATAATTTTAGAATTAGCAGACTTAAAAAGTATAACATTTTTGGAATTCAGGCTTTATTTTAAAAGACATATTAAACATATTTTACCCTGTCTTTTACAATAATTTCACCTACTACTGATTATTAAACCTAAGCCATTTCTCCCTCTCTCTCAATCTATAGACACACACATGTGTGTATATGTGTGTATATGTGTGTGTGTGCATATATGTGTGTGTGCATATGTGTATATTTCTATTTTCAATTTTTTTTTGCTTTGATGTATGTGGATATTCTTATTTCTGATTTACATATTTTCTTTGGTGCTTAGCCCTTAAAGAAGCAGTTTTGATAACATCAATTTAAAACCCCAATGATTTTAAAATAAAAATGAACAAAGTAGTATTTTCAAGCACAGATTAAAAACATGAAATCAATGGCCTTAAGCTGTGGTTTTTAAAATACATGTTTTTCTTCACAAATTCTTGTTAATCACAGATTTCAATACAGCTCATAACTTTTCCTTTTTAATTGAAAAAGCTTCATTAGAAGTAATAAAGACCACTGATATCTAAGGCCAGCTGGCAGTTTCATTTTTAAAAGGGGCTTATTTTTACTAATCCAAAACTAATTAATGGTTATCATGTCAGACTTACAAAATGCATAACTGAAGTTAACTTTCCATTGCAGCTTTTTTTTTTAAACAGTAAAACAATGGCTGTTTGTGAAGCAGAAGTCAAACTGTACATTTTAAATTATTTATATTTTCTAAAAATTCCCACAAACTTGAACACAATAGAAAACAATTAGTATTGGTATCATTTTAAACAGTCATATTAATATTAATATGAAATACTAACAACAATGGGCAATTTTTCATGATTTGGAGAGTAGACTAGAATTAGACTAGTAGACTAGAACATATTTCAAATAAATTCATTCTAATATTATAAAAATTACAAACCTAGAGAAAAAAAGTAAAAACCATGTTGGCTATATTGTCATGGTTTATTACCAAATCTCAGAGACAAATTTATATTCCTGTATTCCTTTAGTAACTCATTTTCTTTCTTTACTACTGAAAAGTCATGGAGGTTCAATGGAAAGATTGAAAATTTTGAAAAATCCAGATTCTAATCTGGAAGAATATTTAATAATTTAAACTGTTCAACTGATTTATGATAATACTGAGTTACATTTAGACTACTGTAGTTGCATTTAACTAATATATGTAGAATGGTATAACTATGGACTAAGATACATTTACACTGTGTATATTTTAGTAATACATTTTTATTTATTTTATGTCCTTGTATCTTGTGACTAAGCTTCTCATTAAAAATACGTATAGAGAACATTTAAAATAAATTCATTTAAAAATAAAACAATGTATGGACTACAGCTGTATTATTTTCAAATAATTCATGATTTCCAAGTTAAATTTATAATCTTAAATGCAGAATTTGAATCCTCACACATCTATCATCTGACCTGTGATCTTTCTGTTGTCTTGAATTCATTCAGAACTCTATTCACGTTAGATAAATATTACTGGTTTATTCTAAGGACAAGTTGTAGATTTTTTTAAAAGAAAGCTCTTAGTGTCAGTTATATAAATTTGTACATCCAGCATTTCAAACTATCACTGTTGAGAATGTATTTAGAATGCACAACATGAATTCTCTAATCACTGTGAAACAAAGTAAGGATTCACTTAAAGAATAACAACAGTTCTATTACAAGCTCAAGTACAAGTGAAAGATAATCATATATAAACTGAGAAACATCTTTAATCACAACTATTTACTATTTAATTCATTACAAGACAAAAAGTAATGTTTGCTTCTGGATCAGCTCTATACATTCTTATAAAGCTCATTCATCTAGATATTCTTGCACATATGATCAATAAAAATTCCTCAATGGCCTGCTTATCTTCTGACACTATTTCTTTTTCTGCATCATTTAATTGCAAATAAGCACTGGTCTGAAGAAAATCTTTAAGGAATTCTGTTCTGCTTCACTAGAGTCTTTCCTAAGGAATGGAATTAATCATAGTTTTATTTCACTATTAATCTAATCCACTAAGCAATAACACTTTCAAAAGACTTTACATGGGAAACTGCATTTCAGTATCTTGCTGGTAGAGGGCAGATGTTAATTTAATATCACAAACGATTACAATCATTATTAAGAAAATAAAATGGCTCAAATTATTCTTATTACATTTATGCTTTGGTAAGTGATCAATAAATAACCATAAGAAAAGTTGCACAAGTATGAGAACAATGCAACATATTACATTATTAGAGACATAAATGAAGGCAGTGGAAATTGCCAAAGAGGAGGTTTTTCAATAACATTAATGAAAGATATGTAAAACTTCCTTTTCTCTGCAACTCGCAACTGAAAATTGTTTCAAATTGGACCCTATGTATAGTTTAGATTGCAGTATTTAAGATTCGACATTCAAATGAAAGACCAGCATGATTCTCAAACCTCCAGATGAAATGCAAGGTTGCCAGTTGACAAATAAAACACCTCTGTATTTGTCAACTGAGCAAATTCAACATGGAACCAGTGAGAACCTAAAGCTGGTAGGAGAGCTACCTTGGGCTGCAGCCTTCCCAGGCTAACCCTTCTGTTAACAGAGGCATTTCACCCATTCCATGTGCCTGTTCTCAGGAAACATGGCTCAGGATCAGACTGGAAAGGGTTGGAGCATAGGCTTGTTCTCCAGCTTGCTTTTGGCTGATCAGAGAATCAGGTAGGAAGAATAAGCTCATGTACCACAGCCCTTTCCAGTCTAGTTATATAGCAGATGCGTAGGGACAGTTTTACCTGAAGGCAGCAGAATGCAGTTGAAAAACACTGAGCTAAGTCAAGCACAGTGGTTCTCAATTGGAGATGCTGCCACATGGTGCTCTAACTCTGAAAAGGTTGAGAACCACTGTTAGAGACTAAGTGAATCAGATACATAAGCTTTCATGAGCAAATTTCGATGAACATTTGATAAAATGAGCTTTGCTCGTGAAAATTTATGCATCTCTGATACTGTTCTTCTCCTAGGAGCAGTTCTATCCTATTTCCTGTCTGACTTCCTACTAACACAGTTGACTACTACTCTCTTTTCAGAGAGACTCACACTTGAATACAATTCATGGCACCTATATAACCTGCCTGAAACTCAAAGGACATAGTCCTATAAAATATGTTTGATATCACCATTAGAAGCATGGAAGGAGAGTATTGATGCACTAACATATTACTGTATAAAACAATGTTTTTCTACCTGTGTAGATACAAGACACCCTCCATAAGCTTTTTTCTGAATTTAGCAGTCCCCGTTTCAAAAACTAATTTAACTCATTTTTGACGACAGAAAAATAGTAGAGCAATTCTGCTGAAATAGCTCAGAAAGACTGCAATAGTTCAGAATAGCTTTGATGCTATGGATGCCTATCTGAAATCTGGGTTTATCTTGTGAGAATCAACTGAAGGTGTTTGCAGTGCTAATATGGCAGGCAATCCACACCACCATTAAAATGATCTTACATCATCCTAGTTGAGAATTGCTAAGATTTAGACAAGCTTTCAAATGTAAGGCATTCTTCTTTAGTCGTGACCTTGAAACCTTTTTCAGTTCTTGAGATCTGAAGAATGCTTTGCATTTGAAAGCCTGTCTAAATCTATCCCAACAATAAGTCCATAAAACTCCCTGACCTGCACATATCTGATGCATCAAAACTGTATTACTCCTCCAGTTGTACCCAATACATGTGTCCCAAGTTCTGTGTAATTTCGTTAAGCAAAATTTTTATTTACCCTCAGGTTGGAACAGTAACTATGGCCTCATACAGACATTCAGTTTCTCCTGGGAGAGTCACTGCTCTCTCTGGTGAAACATGAGTGTACAAATGTTCAGGAATTCTCTACCACTAAAAAATGGCTGCTCCAGGGGAAAAATTCCTGGGAATGATTTAACGCTGGTTATTCTAAGGTTGTGTTTCTCCTGGAAAAGCAAATGCCTGTACCTGCTATGGCTTTTCTCAGAAAAGAACATAGTCCTTCTCTCCCTTCACCCCCACAGTATGTCACTTGCTGGACTCTAGGGCTCCACCAGGGAACAAAAAAATATCCCTTTCAAAATCCCCAAATTGTGCTGCAGAGAAAAGCAAGTTGACCAATGCATTTCTGCCATCTGATACCAGGCAGACTAGCAGAGTCTGCAGAGCACACTGAGATAAATATGTGCATAGCACCCCCACTCCAATCCCATGCACATGCAGTGTCAGCACTGCAAGCTCTTCAATCTTTAGGGTCTCAGCTTTGCAATGTTTGTACACACAGCTCGAGGTAAGCTTTTCTCCCAGTAGAACAAACCTGAAAGAATTCTCTCAGATCATTTGAACGTGCGTATGCAGTCTATGTAGGAGGCAAAAATGACAGAACATATGCTATGGCACTGTGGCGCATGCAACAGTGCCACCCTACTGTGAGACAAACCTATCACAAAAAAAATTAATATCAAAGTAAATAATAAAAATGCTTGGGAAACTGGACGCTGCTTCTTTTAACTTATAATTATAGCAAAATTGATAGAAAGCCAATGATAGAAGGATTAATATAAAAATGTTCGTTTTTATGTTCACTATTCTCATCAAAACAATAGAATGTGCTTAATAAAAACAAACAGGACAAGCAGTTGTTTTATATATTAAATTTTCCAGAAATACTTAGTAAAGCCAAAGCCCTTCTGTGAGCAACTGTCTGGAAAGTATACCAGAGGAACCTTGCCACAATGGGAAAAGCAAAACACTTTCAATTTAGGATGGGACATAAACCAAAGCAGGTTATAAAGACAATAGTGGCCTTGGTCTCCAGGCATTTATGAGGGCACTAATAAATGACTACGGTTACAATCTTCCTACTGGTCAGTATTTCCCTGGAAAATGCCATGGCTTCAAGTGTTATTACCTGTAGGAAATATAATTCACTGTCAGAAAAAATAACAGTAAAAATAAATATATGTACAAAGACAGCAAAAACGTTTCTTGTTACTGAGGAATAAGATGGGAGTCAACATTTTTGACTGTTGTATAAAGGGGATCAACAGGAACTGATTGGTTATATCACAGGTCAAGATGCTATATTCTGAGTGGCTGTGGACCACACTGCCTCATCGCCACCTTCCCTGCTCTGTCCCCAGATGAGTGTCAGGAAACAAAACCTTGAGTGGGTAGAGGGTGCCTAGAATCCCGGACAGCTCAAGAAGTGGAGGTGTTGATGGGAGCAGCAGGAAGAGGCAATGGAGGATGATGGTACTGGAACAGGGGAGTGGCACCTGGACCCATATGGGAAAGTTCAGGGAGCTAAGGATGTCAAGGAAGTAGGAACCCATGGGCTGCAAATTAAGCATTCATGGGCTGCAGATTGCTTGTAGACTTGTCATTTGAACAGATCTGTAGATTAGAAAACATTCCTTTTCAGAGTAGAAGCAAAAACCGTCCTCTTGCTCCCTACAGCACAGGAAGTGAAACAGGAAGAAAGTATTTCAATCTCTTTACAGAAAGACAAACTCTTCTTTTTACTTCCTCAGACCAGACAGACAGCCATCTTCCATGATTTTTTTCCCCTTACTTTTATCTATCCAAACCACTTGGCAAATAAAGCCAGAGAACAAGTCTTAAATGTTGTTCTTCCACTCCAGTGAAGTGTAAAGACTGCTGGATGCCCCTCCAAAAGCAGTATGAGAAAGAGTCTGATTCCCTAATCTAAGAATATCTGAGGAGAATACCTGTTGCAAGATATGCTCTCTGCTGCTCTGTAGTAGTTATGCTGTTGCACACTGATAATGATAAACATGCATACTGACAGTGCTGTCTGCTATCCTGTAATAAGACCTGAGAGCTCACAATAAAGATTTCTCACGTAGATTCTCTCACTGCATAAATTCCCAAAAATGTTCAACCACATAAATTACATTTAAGTTTACAGGAGTTCTGAAGTTAAATGCCATACAAGAGAAAATTTAGGGCCTGACATTCAAATGTCTGACACAGCAGCAGCATAAAAGGCTATAAAATCTTCTTGGCTTCTGGGAAATATCCCTGACATTTCATATCCCTAATGTTTCTCCAAAAAGTGCAGAGCTAGTGCTATGGTTCTATACTGTCCCCAACTTTACATTCATCAGGGATATACTAGGGGTCAGAGTTTGACCAGGGGGCATGAGTATGGGCTGTGTGAAGCTTAAACCATGTATATTAGAGATGTTGTTTGCTGCAGTCTTACGGCTCTTCTACATGCCTCTGAGACAGGAGGTCTTTGGTTACTTTCAAATTTGGAAAGAGCAACAAACATGGCTTTTTTTCCTGTCAATGGTCCTATACTGAAAGGAATATTGCCAAACCTAAGAACCAGAGCTTAGGAATAAGTGATAAACCATGTTTAGGCAGCGAAGTATCAGTGCAACAACTCTTGCTTTGACTTGTATTCAATGCAATTGCACTGAAGTGAAGGGGACTGAATGGGAAATAAGAAAGGAAATATTTGAAATTTTATAATTTGTCACTGACTTCCGATTGAAAGATCCATAAAATTATATTTTTACAAAGTAAATGAAAATAAAAAAGACCTGGAAAGATTACATACCATCTGCACAAATAATTGTAATATTTTGGCAAAGCAAAGGATGAGGGGTTTTCCCCAATATTTAAGTACCTCAGGAAAGTATTTTTACATCTGGAAATAGCTTGCTCTCTAATACATGGAGAAGGACTAGGCGTCAACATCTGGAAATTTGCAGAAAAAACATGCAGCATTCCTGAGGTTATCCTTAAAATATGTAAATTTTACAAGATTTCATATAGTAATTTTAGGCCAGACTATTTATCCCTTAGTGAAATGAATAACAATATATCAGTGAGGTAATAAATAGAAAATCCACTAACAACTTCATTTATAAAGTGCTAAAAAAATTTAGAACGGATATTGTAGCATCCACATAAGTTCCACAGTAGTTCCACAGGCAGGCAAGGTTCCTTGGTTAGATGTGATATCTTTTATTAAACCAACTGAGTAGTTGGAAAAACGTTTTTTGCAAGCTTTTGGGCACTGTCACACTTCGTCTGGCATAGGGAGTCTCTGCTGGTCTGAGACTCCAAGGAACAAGAGAAGATTTTAGCTTCTTTGCTTTTAGATTTAACAGACTATAAGAGGTATTTTGATCTCATCCACTGCAAAACTAGTGGGAAAGAGAAAGACCTAGATCAGTATGGACCTATACATTAAAATAAAAAAGCCTGAATGACATTCAGATGCAGAAGAAAAGCAACACATAGAGCACAGCTTTAACTCTGCTCAGAATGGAACACAGACTAGGTAAGAGGGATGTGGTATGGTTGCCATTTATTCAAACAAGACATCCAAAAACAAATTTTAATCCAGTGAGCAAGATCATTTTAGAGGTCCTGGCACCCATACAAGATTCTTCCTACTGAATGGCAATCCAGAAAAATGTAGTTCCTTAGCTCTCCCCAGATAATAGATCTAAACTAATATTCTTTACCAAATTCCAGACCGTGCCATTGACAGAAAGGTCGATTGTATAATGGAACTTGGGGCATCCCACCAAGAAGTGAAATTCACATATTCAGCTATACGGTGAATGTGGAACACTGGACACCTTACAACGAAACTCAAAACAAGAGGACTTATATTTGTATTTGAAGACCCAGGGGTTGAACTGATGATAGCATCACTGCCAACCTCTTATACTGTAGTCTAGTGGTCAGAGCAGCTGCCCAGGAAGTGAGAAACTAGTGTTATAAGTCATGGGTAGGGAACCTATGGCCTATGATCCATGTCTGGCCTGTCAAAGTACTGGATCTGACCTGTGGACATAAGGCTTTGGCGGCACAAGGGCTTCCGTTGCAGAGACTCTCCCTATGCCACTGTGCAGACAAGTGGGTGGGAGTGCTCAGGCCCTAGCACCTGCCTATGACCCAAAGTGAGCCATTCCAACTTATGGTTAAAGGTTGCCTTCTCCTATCCTAGGCACTCTGCAGCCTCACAGGATTCAAAATCCATATTTCTTACCTCTGGAAAGAGTGCCTTAACTAACACTCTCCATTCCCTTGCAAAGGTGGGCTACTGGGAAGAAAAGAACATAAAGTTTGAGTCCATAAAGAAAAAAATGCAAAGAGATGGCATGGCTCTAACCTAAGTGATAGGGAATTCATCTGGGAAACAGGAGTCCTGAGATCTACTAACTCTCGTTTCCAACACTGTGGGTGCATCTATATGAGGTATTTACTGCAGAGTAGACTAATTAGCTCCACAGAAAACATTATACATCTACAAGCCTGGCCCTATTAGGTCACAGGAAACTAACTCCAGAGCAGGATCGTACTACCTTGCTGCAGAGGTTTTTACTCTACAGCAGTGCACATATAGGCGCTACCCCAGGGGCCTGGCTGGGGCACACAGGTGCTTCAGTGAGGGGCTAGCCTGCCAGCTATCCCTGAACTGCAGCACCTTCATGCTCCGGCCAGTCCCTCTGCAGCACACTGAACCAGGTTGGAGCAGTTCCAGGCTGGTAGGCTGGACCTCTGACCCCGCTGCCAGTCAGAGCTGCTCCAACCCAGCTCAACATGCTGTCGTCCCATGTGCATGTGGATGTGGCACCTGGGAGCCATAAACTCTGACATAATAAGCATCGGAGTTTATTGCATCACATTAACATGCACAGATAGACATGCCAGTTTCTATATGGTCTTCAATTCAATTCTAAAGCTCTTCAATTCATATTCTTCAATAGTCTCTGGAAGAGGAATCAGAATCAGTCCAGCATTTTTTTTTTTTTTTTTTATACAGTAGCAACATTTTCTGCCATAAACTTGAGCCAATAAGCTCTCTGATGCCTCAGTTGTTAGGGTGACTGTTTATGGATCATTCATTTGAACTAAGGCACCTAAAATCCACCTAAATTTCATCTTAGATATTAAAGTACTTTTTTGGATTTGTCCCTGAGAGACAAAACTCTGCATTCTTATTAAATCGAAATCAAGAAGCTACTTTATACAGAAAGGAATTAACAATCCATAAAATTACCTTATTGTAGTGGAACACTAAGGATTTTTCCACACAACAAAGGCAGCTATATTTTTTTAGCTAGTTTAGCTACTCTCATTTGACCTACTTATAAAATGTAAAGACCAATGTTTCTGCATCTGTGTTCTTTCTACTTAGCCATATTATGTTCTGAACCATGGAAAAATCTGTCTATCCTATATTAAGTAGAAGATAGTTTGTTTGTTTTTTTTTTTAGAGGGGAGACAAAGAATGTCATTACTAGCACATGGAACAATGCAATTTAGTGTGTTTTTGGATATGAAAGCTGATCTTGGATAGGATATCAGGATATCCTATCTCCAACCAAATTAATGGCATCACAGACCAGTTACTAGGAACAATTATCTGTCATTTTAGGGCCTTGTTACACATTGCACTTTGAGCTGGTCAAATGTTGATCAGTGTTAGTGCTAGCTTGAGTTTGGAGAAGTCTCACATTCAGGCCAGCAGGTGCCTGGAGGACTGAAAGGGAAGAATCCCTGCCCCTCCCACTCCAGGTCTCCTCCCTGTCCCCTACAGATCCCCCAGTTCCCTGCCACAGCTGGGACACCCCCCCCCCCGACCCTTCGGGCTCTTCCCCTGCTTCCCATACGTATTTGTGGGTGCCTGTTAGGCTTGTGCAAAGTGGCTAGTATTTGCTTCGGATTCAGCTGATTCGGGGGACAATGATTCAATTCAATGATTCGAATCACTGTCCCAAATCAATTTGGCTGAATCCAATTTGGAGATATGGCCGCTGCTGAATTGGCCAATCTCTGAATCAAATAGGCCCCATCACCCGCCTGCTCTCCCATCCCTGTCAATTGCTGCCCAGCCCATGTCCTGGCTTTAACATAAATAAATAAATAAAGCCCTGCACTCACCGGTTGCTGCCAGACCTTGGGGGTGGGGGGGCAGGGCATCCCTGCTGCACTCTACTGCCCTGTGCTGCATGATGGGCTCTGCCATGACCCCCAGAAGTGAGTGCGGAGTTTTTGGGTTTTTTGTTTTAAAGATCCAGGTGGGGCAGCCATTGATGGGCCTGGGAGAGCGGGTGGGGGTCAGGGGGAGCTCAGAGGGGCTGGGGGAGCAGGCAGGGGATGAGGCCTGGCAGGGGTCCTCACCCATGGTCCCTTCTCCCCTCCTCCAGTCCCTCGCTGCTCCTAGCCACCTACTCACTGGCACGAATTCTGGGTCCAACTCCCTTTAGCAGCAAGTGGGGACTGCCTAAATCTCCGAATCTCTCTGAATCTTTTCTGAATTGATTTGAAGAGTGTAGAATCGATTTGGACCTTTTTATTGGTCTCCCAATTCAATTCAGAGATTCAGCTGCTGAATTGAGCCAAATCTCCTCCAAATCAAATCAGCACCAGAAGCTTCACACACTCTACAATGTGCTGTGTGTCTGTTCCAGGGGAGCAGGCAGGGAAGACAACCTCCCTGCCCAACCCCTGGCACCACTACTATCAGGCTGCTGCCCTTTTTTGGGCTGAGCCCAGCCTAGGGAGCACCAGTGGTAGGGTAGGCAGGTTAACCCTTCCCTGCCTGCTCCCCTGGGACAGATAGTACAGGCAACCACAAGAACGTAGAAGAGTGGGGGGAGATCTGGAGTGCTGGGAAGGGTGGTGGGGGGCAGGAAGTAGGTGTCATCTGGGTCTGCAGGGGGGAAGGAGGTGGGTGGGTTGTTTACATTAACTTAGAGTGGCTACACATTACTGTAACATGCATTATGTTAACATGGATCAAAAATAAACAGGCTGGAGTGGTACGTCTTTTAGCCACCTAAACAGTGCTTAAAACTAGTTTTAGATGTTTATGTGTAGACAATCCAGGGGTTAAGAAGTCCACAAGCCACCTAAAATTAATATGTAACAAGGCCCTTAAGCTGCTGATGAAAGTAAAACTTAACTTAAATTTATTAATCAAGAACCAGTATTAACTATACTAATTTGTAGACACAATCATGTTTAGAGCAGAACGGAGCCCTAAACTCAGTCAAAAGAATGAATATAGAGAATGGGTTTTGAGAGAGAGATATGTTTGCTTAATGAATCATTCCTCAAGCTCTGACCATAACCCCCCCCATAACAAAAATACTTAACTGATGAAAAATATGGAACAGAGAACTCAAGGGCTTACAAAGGGACTGGAAGGAGTTTATGTTCCAGATGGAAATGACATATCTAACTAGGCTGCAAATCAGGAAAGTTATGAAAATCAAGTGGGTTGTCACTGAATCACACTGTGGTACTTCTGCAAGACTTAATTTTAATGAAACAACACAGCTAGATTTTAACTAAAAGAAGTGCTTTTTATGTAAAGGCTGGTTGGAAAGCTACTTCATCCTGCAATAAACACTGAGATATCGATTTCTTAGATCACAACTTACACAAGTGAAAAATATATGTTGGAAATTATAATCCTTATGAATCATTTCATTTTCAAATGGAAAACATGAGGCAGAGGTCAGCAACTGTTTATGGATGATGGTACACTATGTTCAAATCAGGTCTATCTGGACCAAATATGGATAAAGCTTACAGTTTTAGATTACTTTTAACATATAACACGCTACTAATTACTACTCTTAAAAGAAGAAATTAGAACAGCTGTTTATTGTCTCTCTCCCTCATTTATAAATATTTATTGGAAACAGATGGAAAGTAATTTTGGAATTTGGTTCAGAAAAAGAATTCCATATATGATCGTGAATACTAAATTCAAACTAAGTTAAGGTTTAAATCAATATTTTCAAAACCTTCCTTAGGGTCCCCATGTTACTGAGGGGATGATAATGGAGGGTGACTATATGATCAAGGAAGGGTAAACTAACTGTAGTTATCTCTTCAAGTACATTAACTAACAGTAGTCATAGACTAAATCAGAGATGCACAAGTTTTCATAAGCAATAGCTTACTTTGTTAAATATCATCATATGACTTGCAGAGTCTCCAAGCACTCCTTCCCTCCTCCAGCTAAAGTGTTTTGCCCTTGCGTCAGGAGGCAAGACTGTACAAAACATTGTGGGTAGCTGAGGGTGAGTCTGGGCTATGCATGTGTGTTGCGAGTATTGGGAGCAAGCCAGAGACAGGGGTTGCATTCACATGGGGCAGCAGTGTGGGTACTTGTGAGAGCTTGTACTGCAGTGGGAGGGTGGACACTACACCCATGCATCAGCACAGAGCAGCAATGTGGGTGGCAGGGATTGATTGAGGCAGTGACCCATAGTGCGTGCACAGTAGTGAGGAGCAGCCATGAGGTATGTGGCTTGTGGCTTGCCTGGTATAGTCTGCAGCTGTTGCAGATGTAGCCCCCAGGGTGTTAGAAACTGGACAGCTCTGGGTTAGACCATACTTAACCTAATCCAATATATGAATGATTTCTTGTTCCACGATTTCACATCCCCTTCCCCTGTCTGGCCTGCTGCTGCTCAGCTTTCTAGTCCCTGCCCCATATGCCACTGTTTTCCCTGCTCTCTCTCTAGTTTAACAAGTGGAGGCTGCCTGTGCCATCTGTGGCACATCATGCACTCCTTGCAGGCCACCTGTGTTCTAAAAGGATGTCATGAGACCTGATCCATATTTTGAAGCAAGTTAGCCCCTAATAGCTGAATGGACAGAATGCATACAAGTGATTCACCTCTTGATTTTGCATCACTATGAGACCCACATAATTCTATTTTACTTTTAATACAGCCCCTGGCAAATCTCTTGGCTATTGCAAATCAAGAGAAGTGATTCTTCAACTTCTCAGTACTCATGAAGCCTCACTTACAGTACTATGTTCAATGTTGGGCCCCACACTTCAAAAAGATGTGGACAGATTGGAAAAAGTCCAGCAGAGACAAAAATGACAAACCGCCAGGGAAGCACGACTTATGTAAAAAGGCTGAAAAAAAATAAAGGGTTTAGTCTGCAGAACAGAAGACAGTGAATTTGATAACAGCCTTCAAATAGCCAAAAAGTGATTACAAAGAGGGTGGAGATAGCTATAGGGGACAGGATTAGGAACAATGGGCTCAAACTACACTTAAAGTTAAATTGGAGATTACAAAGAATTTACTGATTATAGGGTGGTCAGGCATGAAAGCTACCTCAAGATATTGTGGACTCTCCATCCCAGAAATTTGAAGCAGGTTAGAAAGACACTTGGTGGGATAGTTAAATCAGGGATTATCCTGCCTTGAGTTGGGGGTTTGATTAAATGACCGCATGGGGACTCTTCCAGCCCTACTTTTGTATGTTTTACTATAATACGTAGATACAGTGAACTAGATGGATTTGAGAACAGACTTATAACTCACCGGTGATAAAATTAGTGTAATTTCTACACAAAAATTAATAGGGCACAAAGAGAAGAGAGCTTTTATATATATATATATATATATATATATATAAAAATAAAGGATAGATCAAGATCCAAACTCTGCACCTTGTCACCAGTCACATGAATAAGTTAGACACTCACATTTCGTCTTCCTACATGTTATGTTTTGGTCTATAATGGAAAATGTGCATTACATCCTGATAACTGCCCTATGGTAAGGGAAAGGCAGATTGCACAAAGACTTTATTCTGCTGGGGTAGGAGTTTTGCTATGCCACTAGTAATGATGATCATACTTAAGAAGCTTTTTGTTCTCATTCTTTTTTTCCTACAGAAATAAAATAGAGCAATGTTTCTGTTGCAAGTAATTCAGAAATTCCACAGTTATGGATTTCTATTTAAAATCTCTGGTTTTAACTTGTTAATCATGCTTGTAAAACTAACAGTGCCAACACTGTATGGTTCCCACAGAACCCTTCAAAGAATTTCAAGGAACCCCAGGGTGCTATGATGCCTTGGTTGAGAACCACTAGCCAAGACGTATTGTTTTTTTTAAATATTTTTCCCAATATATAAAGTAATCATTGCAAAATAGACACAGACTAAACATGATCCTATAAACAATCCTATAACCTGTATCCTGTTTCATTATAGAAATATTAGTTACTCTACAATCAATTTTTAATACAAATATTAAAATGCATCTTTTAGAGATCCATAGAGAAATAAGAACTCCTAACTTGAAGGATACTGAAGAAAAGTTAAGTTGAATTCTTTTTTCCCCTGTAAACAACAAAGATATACTCCTCCAATTTCAGCAGTATCCACCATATTAATATGTTACATGCCTGCCAGTGTTTATGATATAAACATGACTGACAAAGTTCATGATGGAGCAACATTTAAGTTTCCAGGCTAAAAATAAAGGAAAATTGGATAATAGAAAAAGAAGTTATATGCAATTTTTAATCACCTCTAATTCTAAAGAGTCTTTGGCTCTTTTCCCTTTAGTAAAAGTTTGCAGTTCATTAGTTTTTAATGTGGACAAGTGCCCAGGGACATTCTGGTGAGAAAATTATAAACAATACATTTTTAACAATAGTGATTGCAGATGTATAGCTTCCTGGAACAAAAATCTCTTACATTTTTTAGGTCTTTGCTGGCATGGCAAGTCAATTAACACAACATAGTCACAGTTTTGAAGGAGTTGAACTTTTTCAACGTGCAAAATCCATTTCAGAGAATCCCTAACTACTAACTGCTGATTAACAGAGTCACTACTATAAAGTGAATAAAAATATCTTTATAATTCTGAGTTTTGGGTTTGCAGAAAAAAACAAGAAAAAAACCCCCAAAGATTCCAGAAATGTGCCAATGATAATCAAAATTAATTATGGTTTAATTTACACAGATAAAAAACCAAAACATTAAAAAGTGGAGACAATAAAGGCACATTTTTGATGGGTTCAATCAGCAGAACCCAAACTCTTGACGTAATGGGAGAAAATGTGCCTGGGGATGGGGTTCAAAAGTCACTCTCAACGCAGGTAATACAAGGAGCACAGTTCTAGCTGGCATGGTTCACACAACAGAAAAAACCAGAGCACAAGAGATTAAATCATTTCCAATCTATTTGAAGTAGTCTACTGGCAGGACCCCCAGCAGCCCTCTAACCAGCTTAAATTCTCCTCAAGTATCCTGTTCCATGTTCTTGCAAGAAGTTATTAGTAGAATTCACAGATTCACTGGAATCTGACATTGCCACGCTGTGAGTGGGTTGTCAGCCATGTGCCTTAGCATCCGTGCCACCTCTGCCCCTCCCTTCAACCAATACAGGCTGTACTCAGTACTCAGGACCTTTCTTCCCCAGAATCCTTACTCAAGATTGTTAACAGAATGCAAGGTACTATCTTATTATAAAAGATCACCAATAAAGTAGAGGATCTTAAATCTCACAAGATGCAATTCAGGCAGAACAGGGTGTATTGTGAATGCAGGTTAAACCTCACTCTGAATTTTCTGACTTGTTGTGTCCACTTAAAAGAGCTCTGTAATGTTATCTTCATTCAATGGTTTGTAAAAAATATCTTTACAGTTACTTTTGGTTAAGAGTCCTTGTAACTGAAGAACTGTATTAAAACAGACATTAGTTGTGTTTCTGTAATCCTCTTGTATTGGTTACTTACACAACTACTGACAGGTTTGAGATTACCGTGCTGGAACCTATTTTCATGTGACAGCCGCAGTGCAGATACTTGTCGATATACTAGTGCTGAATGTTAATCACAGCTACAGTCTAGAAACAATTGCCAGCTACGTCACTTATCACCAGAATGAACAGCAAAGCTTTAATTGTCTTATCATATGCCACATGCTTCTTGATGAAATGGATAGACAACAGTACGAAATACTGTGTGGTATAAAATGATTATAAACTCATAAGATAATAAGGTTTAGTGATAAATGTAGCTTCAGGAGTCAGTTAAGATCCTCATACCTTTCTTCATTTACAAAATTTTAATACTATCCAAGAAGAGATTTGGATTATTTGTACAATGACTGAATAAAAATAGATTATGAATAAAATGAACTAAATAACATAATGTGAGATATGGACAAGGCACAAAATACTTCTGAAGTTTGAATAATGACAGACCACTTCAACATAAACCAACTTTTCTAAGTAGTAAAATACTATTTGTCAGAAGTAGACAAATTTAATTTTCCTACCCTAAAGTTCAAATTAGAATTTGGATTGTAAACGACTTCATGAAACAGATCCAAAGCAAAGCATGTCTGATGCTATTCAAACATGCCTAAAATCATGTTAAATAAAATTCTCATTACATAAAAAGACTATTTTCCTCAAAAACCAGCTGATAGCCACATATTTAGAAAAACAACAAAAACAAAGGAAGAAAGAAACTCAATCAGAACATTAAAAAGCTAAATAATTAGCTGCTTCTGAACATTTTCAATACCTTGTAATTAAAGAACACATACATCTGACATAAGATGAAAAAAGACATGCCAAGTACAGTATTCATAAACAGAAACTGACTTGCTCTTTGCAAAGGTTTAATCTTTGTCATTTAACTGCTGATGAAGGAAAATAATCATTGCTGGAGTGGCAGGTGGCTGTATATAAGATTTGCATATCAATCTGTTGGACACTACAGCATAGTTTTCTGACTAGTGCCTCTAGATGTACAGTTTTTTCTCTCTAGATTTATAATTTTTTGTGCCAGATGTCACCTTTAACAGATTCTCTTGCAATTAAAACTATATTATGTTATTTTAATACATGCATGTCCTGCTACATGCTAAGCTTTGTTGTTTAGCAATAATTTATAGGCGTGTTAACTATCTATAAGAAAATTAGCTTGCTGGAAAGAAAATCCTTCTTGGGAATCAAATCAAATTTGTATAAAACCTGAGAAAAGCATTCTGATAATGCAATTTTAACAGATTATTTTCTTAATAAATACTGAATGTAAAAATCATTTAAATACAGTAGAGTATTTTTTTATCTTAATGTACTAGTAGTATACCTTAAAATGTCACTGAATAACATAGTATCTGATATACCCACATCTAGTTCTGAAGTGCAAGGTATTTAGTAAACAAATTAGGACTTTTCATCAAGTAAAGCAAAAATATATGCAACATGATATCCTTAACAATAAATGAACTATAGATGTAGCTCAGTTGAAAGAAAAATTAAAACATGAAATTAAAAATATTTACTGATACAATTTATGCATTTAAAAAAATAAGAACAAACTAAGAAGTAATCAAAACTAAGATGAATTCCATTAAAATGTTTTTAAAACATTATCTTTACTTCATTTTTATCATTACATTTTAATTTCAACTAATTTTATTTTGCTAAATAAACTGGATAAATACTATTGCCTCTACATTAAATGTCACAATTAAGGATAAACCTGGTTTCTGTTTCTTTAAAATTAAACGTAGACCATTTTATTTATCTATTTAAATATGGCATTGATGCTAAATCCATTCTATGACATAGGGATCTTGGGATTATATATGTGCACACACCCACACATATACACACACACACACTGCAATTACAGATTCACAAATACACACCTACAAATATATACATTTTTATTAAAGTAAAAATAAAATAAATATTATTTATAATATATTCTACTGTCATTAGATGTTTAAAATTAAAAAAAGTACTCAATGGAGAAAACTTTACCATTCAGTTAACCAAATTTTGAAAAGTTTTCCTTATGCAACAGTGTTAGATATCTATGATTATGGGTGTATACATGTGAATGAACGAATAAATCCTTAACCCACCATATCTTTTTCTCCAGTCTGCATGTTGTCACCCGTGAAAAGTATGGTGTAGATGGTAGGATGATACTGTACCTGATTGGCTCTGGAGGTGGTCATGGGATCAGATGGAGAGGACTTGGTGGTAGTTGGGGAAGATGGCAATGTCTGGGAACAAAGCAGTTCAGGAGCAAATCAACCTTTACAAGCCTTAGACTGAACAGTCAAAAATAAATAAACAAAAGTAATGTAACTAGAAAATTAAAAGAATAAAAAAGACCAAAATCCTTCTCCTACTCATTCGAACTTAATGGAATTTAAAGTCAATTGAGTAAATAAGTAATGCATGTAAGTATGCATGCATATGTGTGTAAAAACAAATTCATGACTTGAAACCAAGATGGTGAACTCACATAGATACTAAAAGGTATGCTGACTACATGAGGAATATTTTCTTTCCCCTCTCCTCTTCTTGGGGAAAACAAAAACTAAAGTAAACACAAATTCCAGCAAGTTCAATGAGCACACTGAAAACAGTAATGTTTCTGTAAACAAATAGGGCTACTGTTTGGAAGAAGTAGTGAAATTTACTTTGATATACAATTTTTTCATCCAGTCTTTGTATAGAGTATATCCAACAAGCTGATTCCAAAATAATTTTGTTATCCATATCTTAAAATAATTTAATTCAAGCTACTGAATTTTCAGCAATAAATTAGCTGCTAAAATATTGATTTTTTTAATCAAGAGGCACATGTGAAAAATGTAAACATCAATCTTATAAACAAACATGCAACTAATGCCGTCACAACAAATTACTACAATATATTTATCATTAGTGTCAAAGGATCATTATTTAATTAGGGCAAAGGTTAATAATGTAGCACCAGCCTGTGTTCAAAATAAACACAAAAATAATTATGAGTCATATTTATTGATAAGATTTTGCTAAATAATATACATATACTTAACATTAATTGAACACATTGGTTATTAAAAAGTACTTCTCTTGAAAAATATATATACACACATATAACTCTCTTAAACATTATTCCTAACAACATTTTCTGTTCATATAGTGAGAATGTCAGATATTAATTTTCATAACAGTATACAATACTCATTTAAACACATTTTTGAACATCTCTGTAATATATAAGTAACTTAGAAAATCTGAAAGTACACCAATAGTATTCTAAGTTAAAATGCTGTACAATGATATGCATTATGCTTTTATATAACTGAGGCAAATCTAGGTGGAAATATAGCAACCTAACTTTAAACTATGGGTAGTCCTGGTACTTATAATAATTCAGCCCTAAAATAAACAAAACTCATTTAAAAAACTGGGTGCATAGTTTTGCACTAACAAAATCCTGAATGCATGTGCACAAGTTAGTATGTGAATAGAGAAAGTCCTGTGTTCTGGCAAAATACTGAATTGTACATACACATACAATGCTGAATACCTGGTCTTACATTTTGAGCAATGTAGAGTTCTTTGTTTTGTGTTTTCAAAGTTTGTGTACAAGTGAAGCAGTCAGAAGCAAAACATATTAAAAAATACATAGACCTACTTGATATTTTCAACTTGTAGCTGACATTTAGAAAAAAGAATATATCCCTAAGCATAAGATGCAGTTTTATCAAAAGATGTCTTATCACACACTAGCATGGTCAATTCTCTCTAAAAAATAATGGGTATCTGCTGAATTATGCAGTGCTAGTAAAACCAGCAGATATTGTAGTGAAAAGAAGGGCAGTTAAAAAGGAGTCTTCCATAGCTTTCACTCCACTTTGTTTCTCACAGACTAGCATTATTTAGAAAAATAAATTGTGGATTCCACTTAGAGCTCATTCTATTAGGTTACATCAGTGCAATCGCCTGGGTTTTAATGGAATTACACAGGAAGAGTTTGTTTCTAGACTATAACAGATTAATATTTATCATTCTAGTTACAATTGTATCTGTACTACTACCATGAAGCTGAACAGTCCATTGTAACTTAAAACTCTGGTCTGCACTGTAATTTAATACTAAAAGTACTGGCCAGATATATATTTAAAAAACCAAATACAATTTATAGCCACATCGCAGTTGAGACTGAGGAGGGTTATATCTGCCCGATTATTAGCCTCAATTATTATATATTTCTAGCATGTAATGTTTTGGGCAATTGATGTTAATAAAGTGCATATCTGATTTTCTGATAGTCTAGCAGTAATTAATCAGCACAAAAATAGGATTTAACAGTTGCCTAACATAGAGTTCTACAATTTTAACTACTGTATTCACCTGAAAGCTTGTACAGTTTAACATTAAGAAATGCCCTATTTTTAATAGCAAAGGTTATATATACTGCTAGACTACATGCAATTCTTTATTAAGTATTAACATTCAATGTCCTAAAGCAGGAAAAATACGGGCAGAAAAGAAAAAAGGAGGGGTGACAGTTTATGGATGATATCTACAGCTGACTACTGACTCACATTCCCTAAAATTGGAGCTTTCATTATTTGAACAAAAACTTGTTAAAAATACATGGTAAGAATAAACAAAGACAAACAATGGTTTCGTAATCAAGAAATATGGGCATACACATTTTCTTCTAAATATATACATACCAATGACAAAATATTCCAGTGATTTTTCTATGATTCTAAATTCTGAGCAGAAATTACTTTACATACCAAAGTGTGTTGCATCTATGGCCAAGGCACTGTTTCTCTGGTTAATGACACTACCAGCATTTTTTTTAATTTACTAGAACAGCAAATTATGTTTTAAATTAATACAAATAAGGTCAGAGAAATAGGATGTCTTATATACACAGCCTCTATTTTTGTCAAATATTTTTCTATCTAAAAATAATAAATAAGCCTCATCCTGTACCACTAAGAGTGACAGGCCAGAACTGGGCTCTATGCTGTGTGTAAGTTGCAGTCATTTGCCTGTTCCTCTCTAACTCTAATTATTCTTCAGGTCACATATCATTAAAGTGCAACATGAAAAAATGGCCACTTCATGCACTAAATAACACTGCTGAAAAAAAAAAACAATCTAAATTATATATAACAAGATACAATTTAGCTAGATACCCCTCTATCCCCAAATATAACCAGTGCATACACTGTAGTGTGTGAACTATACTTACTTCCTCATTATTTCAATTATGAAACAATATATTCAAAGAAAAAAGGAGGGCTTTTTAAATCCTATAGTAATGGGAAAAAATGTTTTATCTATGTATCTTGGACTGTATTACAAGAATTCTATGCAATACACTTTTATGCAGAATTGCTTATTAAAGAAAGTAGGAAGTAATTCAATAATTCTGAATTACTATGCAGTGCAAAATAATTTTAAAAAATTAGCAAGAGTTTTGCATTAGGCAAGCGCTTGAATTTAGAAGTTATTAGGCTTATGGGAATGAGAAGTATAAAGTGATTAGAAATTATAAGATGAATTCACATTAAGGATTTTCAATTTTCTAATCTGAAACATTCATACTATTATTGAAGCTCTCCAGTAATTATAAAAGGCCCTCTAGCAAGGCTATAGTAAAGGACCAGTCAGCAGAATATCTATTGCATACTATTTTTAAGAACTTATAAAACTCTGCAACAAGTGAAAACTTAACTAAAAATGTCCAATCCAGGTTAAAATTGATTTTCTTTTTGGTCTCCAATTGCATATACTTTTTTGTAATTATGAGCATGGGGAAGACAATGTTTAAAGGTTTAAAGGATTTAAGAAATGCTTTGTACTTCTAGAACATGGTGTCTCAGAACGTAAATTAAAAATTTCTGCCTCACCCATATTTAAATGTGTGCTATTTTGGAAGATCACAGCAGACCCTTTTTCTCTGTATGGCTCTCAAAGAATTTCAGTTTGCTCCTAAGCTATGTAACAACCTAAAGTAAACAAGGAGAAGGGCAAAGCCATGACTTGCTATATGTTTCACACTTTTTGAGGTACAGAGCAGGACTGGCATGCAGCAGAGAGCTGTCTGACCTACGGTATAATGGGGGTAGACCTGTGCAAAATTTCTGACAGAGAGAGATTTTAAGACTCACTTAATATTGAGGGGTATCTAAATATCACAATCTTGCCCTATATATTACCTTAAAAATAAGGTTAAATATTTACACGCAAGATCAGGAGTACCAGTATAAATGAGTGAACTGTATAATATTTTATTTTAATTCCATATTATTATTTTTAATAGGAAGGAAGATGAGGGGAAAAGGCAGAAAATTAAATAATAAAATATTACTATTAAATAATGGTGAAAAGATGAAAACACTGCAAAAGGCAGTACACTCGAATATAAAGCTTAATAATCAGCTTACCACTTTGTAGTTTGCAGGTCTTGCCAAACAATAGTAATCTTGCAATACTGTAGACTTACTACACAAAGCAATACTATGTGAAACATAGAATGAGTTTCAGTCTTAAATGTTAACATCCATGGGCTTGAACAGCACTATTATCATTTGAACATAAATAATACTTTTTTTTTAAATGTGGTATATTTTTAGTCAAATGAAAATTAAGAGTTGCCTTTTTGTTTTTGGAAGTGAAACAAGGGGACATAGCAGCCATGAAACATTTCTGCTGAAGAATCAGAAAGAGTGGCTTGGGACATTTCCTACAATGTCAGAGATGGACATCCCCAGAGACTCCTCAGTCTGTTAAGCACTACACATTTTGAAGACCCACTAATAATTAATTTAGTCTCTAACTTAAAACTAGGAAATAGGATAATTGTAAAATATCTTTAAAGTTAGGAACCACTCCTAATTACTGATTTTTAGAAACTGGCTTTGTTAAAAAAACCAGTCAATTACATTACAGTTTAGATACTAAAGAAGGTATTTGCACTATAATTTGAGAATCAGTTTCTATATTATACTATGCAACACATATATAACGTATTGCCATTCTAAGTACTGCCTTATGGGCTGGGGACAGACATTGAGAAAGCCTAAGCCAGAACTGATTCAATTTTTGCAGGTTAGTCTAACTTGGCTAGGCTGAATCAGTTTGTAATTGTACAGACATCCCAGAAATGCAGGCACATGCCTTCAGTGGCTCAGGCTAGAAGCCGGAAGGGGAGGAGGGGCACACACACTAAAGCAGCCTTCCCTACCCTTCCATAATGCTGAGCTGAGGGGGGTATGCACGTGTACATGTACATGTAGATGTGCTCACTGTTACGTACTTGAATTGCACTTACATAGATTGTACTTGCACTTTTTGGACTCCGGACTTTGGGACTCTGCACTGAATAAATGGAAGCACATGCCTGTAGTGGCTCAAACTAGAAGCTGGGGGGCACTAAAGCAGCTCTCCCTCCTTTTCACCGTGCTAAGCTGAGGGGGGCATGGCCAGACCCTGGTACTCCGATTAGGGAGGGGTCCCGCCCCCCCATCCCCCCATCAGGCCAGCAGGAAATTGATAACACAATGTTTATCACCCCTATATTCAGTGTTTATCACTCCATTAAGAAAACAACAGAGGGACATTAGCAGCTTACCTGTTGATTCTGCCTTTGTCCTATCTGCCACAGCATGGACTGTAGCCAGCATGTGGTCTGCTAGCTAATGCTGAGAGGATTCTGTGTAAGGCAGAGGGGACAGGAGAATAAATTCTGCTTAGCAGGGAGTGCAAGGGGGAGGAGGGGACCAGGGGGAAGCCAGGCAGACACCTGCAGTCCCTGCTGAGCTCCAGCCAGGAAGCACAGGAAAGGAACCAGCTCTGCTGTGGAGCACAGGGCCTCACCCAGACCAGAGAGCATGCTGGGATGCTGGGGGAGTCTGGTTTAAGTTAAACCAGTCAAACTGGTTTATGTGCACTGAACATCTGTTCTGTCACAGGTTTAAACCAGTTTCTGATCACTTAAACTGGTTTATGTGTAATGTCTGTCCCTAGCCAAAGCATGGTACTAATAGCATTTAGTAAATGCTATTCAAGCAAGTTTATCTCAAGAAGGTTTCATAAACATAACTGGTTTATGTGCACTGAACATCTGCTCCATTACAGGTTTAAGTGAGTTCTTGATCACTTAAACCAGTTTGTGTGTAATGCCCGTTCCTATCCATGGTGCTGTATTCTGCACTTATAGCTGAAGAATCCCCCTCTGAATAGAACTGGAGCCTTTAAAATCACATACCAGTTCTTCAGCCATAACATAAATGCTAGGTACAGATGGAAACTAAACCAAACCTGTAACCATACAGAAGTTTGGAGCACAAAGACCAAACTAAAAATGGTGGAACCCAGACTAACAGAGCCCTGGATTAACATGCACTACGGTGAGAGTGCTATTGAGCCAGGTGGAGCTGGCCCCCTCATGCTGCCACCACCTGCAGCTGGGGACTGGGGTGGGAGTGCAGGGAGCTGTGCACTATGGACATGGGCAGATCTGGCCCCACTCACTGCTACCATAGGCAGATAAAGAGACTGGCACACTCCAGTGACTCTGAGAACGCCTCACCCTGCCACATACAACCACACTCCCACCACCCCCACACATATTCCCACCCCCTACCATAACTCCCAACACATCTACAATCCCCCTACACTCCAAAACCATGCCCCCAAACACACCCACACCCTCCCACCCTGTGACAACCCCACACTCCCACCCCCTCATAACTCCATACACATCCACACCCTCCCATAGCCCCACTCTAGCCACCTATTCCACACCCACACTCCTCCATGTCCACCCTCTCCCATACACACACAGCCCCAACAACCCCAAATCGTTACCCAAAGGGTAACGACCCTTACCTCCCCCAAATACAATATACAAAAGTAAGATTGTATTTTGAGCTATTATGCAATTGCCTCTAGATACACTATGCCATCATACATAAAGTAGGACAAAAATATTTTAAAATAAGATTAAAATAATTCATAGTTAGAGGTGCACCAATACATTGGTCCATATCATATAAAAACATAGATAACATAGGCAGCAGAAGGAAAGTGGTAACTACGCTCAGGCCCCCAAAATGCAGAAGCCAGCAAGTATGGCCAGAAGGCAGCCCAGCTGCAGGCTGCTGCAGCAGAGGGGAGGGGCATGCACACTCGGATACCCTGCAGTGCACAGCCAAGAGGATCCCAGCTAACCCAACAGGCAGGTTAATTTCTTTCTTTACGTAGGCTTGGTGGGGGGGGGAGGGAAGGCAGATAGAGACCCCCACAATGCATAAGCCAGTGGGCTTGGGGTGGGGGTGAATCATTCACCCCTGCCCCTGCCCTGCTCCCCGCTGCACTGTGGGGATTATCCCACGACCCAGCCTGACCAGGTCATGGGACAATCAGAGTCCAGCAACTCCTCCAGAGGCACAGCATCATGGAGCCAAGGAAGGGGACTGACAGGTGCCCTCCTGATGTTTGCTGCTGTTGGGCCACAGCTGTGAGTTGGGCTCTGCCTATTCCCAGCGTCCATGCCTCAGTGCCACCTTTGAAAGCAGCACAGCATGGCACCATATGCATCCTGCCACTGAGCGGGCTGGGCAGCGAGGCACATGGTGCTGCACTGTGCCACTTTTAAAGGCAGCAATGAGGTGAGGAGGCTGAGAGCAGGCACAGCCCAGCTGCGGCCCACTCTTGCCCCATGCAAAGATTGGGGGGGGTCACCTGCCCCACACTTGGCTCCCCAATGCCACACTGCATCTATGGAGAAACTGCTGGGCTGTGACTTCACCACAAATGGGGCCCTGGCTCAGCCGGGTCATTGGGCAATCAGAGCTCAGTGGTTCATCCAGGGGTGGTCCCTTCCCCCGGATCCCTCACAGTGCATGCAGTGGCGGGAGCCAACCAGCCATGTCCTTGGAGGAGCCACTGGGCTCCAATCGCCCCACAACCTGGCCCAGCTTAAGTGAAGCCTGGCACAGCCCCAGCCCCACTCCCCCCCATGGCCATGACCCTTACCCCTCCCCCTCAGACTTCATAGGGAAGAGGGGTACGCACATGTGCATGTGCACTCAGCCCTCCCCACAATTTTTTCGCCCTCTGCCTATGCTGATAAATACCACATGCACACATGCAGCCAGAGCATGCATGCAGCCAGGAACTCAGCCCAGCAGCATGGAAAGCATCTCGCTGGTAAGTCTGTGGGAGGAGGGAAGGAGCATGAGAGAGGAAGAAGCATGGGGGCATAGATCAAGGCCCCTGTGGTGAGGGAGGGAGTGGGGCTGGGGCAGGCGCTGCACAACCGGGGTAGAGTTGGGCACAGAACTGAGCCACGGCTTATCCGGTGAATGCAGTAGGGGACAGAGGGGGCAGGGGCAGCTCCTGCTGCTACACGCACGCCCAGGAGAGGCATGGGGAGCATGGGTGAGGGTGGGCTGCCACTGAACACTTGGGGCTGGGCTCTTCCAGAGGGGGTGGGGTGTGGCTGGGGCTGTGCTCAGGGTGGGCAGCAGCAACATTGGAAGCAGAGACTATGAAGGGGCTACAGCCACCCTAAAATCTGCTGTAGCCCATCTCCCAGCATTGCCACTACCTGCTCCACGTCACCTGCCCAGAGTGCAGCCGCCCAGAAGACGCACACCCAGCCCTAAGCCCACGGCAGCAGCTTGCCCTTACCCCTTGCACAGATCCAGGGTGGGACATGACCCCCATACCTTCCCCAGAGGTACGCACAGCAGTGGAAGCTGCCTCCTGTCCTAGTCCCCTGGATGAGCCAGCTCCATCCCATGCCACACTGGGCAGCACCTGCTCCTGCCCTCCCCTCCCCGCCCAGCTGAGCAATGCCTGGCCCTGCCCCAGCTCCAGCCCCAATCCCTGCCTCAACAAGGGGGCCTCGGTCTGCCCCCCCATGCTCCTTCCATCCCCTATGCCTCTTCCCTCCCCACAGACTTACCGGCTGGATGCTACTCTCCAAGCTGCCAGGCTGCATATCGGCAATCAGATTGGTATGAGCCGATATGGCTGGTTAACAATCGACATCAGTATCAGCCCAAAAACCCTTTACTGGTGCACCCCTACTCATAGTACATGTTTGAATATTTAGTTTATGTTTTTTTTCCGATTTCAAGATGGCAACACCCTCCAAAAAGAGTACTTCTAGAGCAAAGGGAAGGACTTCCGATGGCAAAGGTCAGGGGGTTAAGGGGTGGGACTTCTAGTCCCAAGATGGTGACTAGGAGGCAGGGCACCCATTAAGGGGTGGGGCTACCTTTGCAGTCCTCAACAGCTCACCAAAACTCATTAAGTGTCCCTTCAGCCAATATAATTACCTTCCCCTGCTGTGAAGGGACAGGAAAGGGGCTGTTACCAGCTCAGCCCAGCATTGCTGAATAGGGATGCATGACCCTCCCCATGAAGGCCCCCCAATCTCCATCCTAGAATCACCCCTCAACCTGATGCTGCAGCCACAAATGTGTGGCTGCCCCCCCCACACACACACTGCGGGGAAGGTGTGGCTGTCCCCAGGGCTGCGGGGGAAGGGGTTTCAGTTGGGAACTTGATGCTGACTTCAAGGGGTAGCAGAGTCCTCTGAGCCCTTACTGGAGTTGTTCCAGAGCACTGGTCTCGGGACTCGGATGGAACTGAGACAGGGGAGGGACAATCTGTGCTTTGATGCCCTGGGTTGGGAATGCAGGATGCAATACTGATACCACCTTTTCTCCAGCACCTTGTGAGCCTCGCTGCTCCCCCACCTCTGTCCTGCCTGGGGCAAACCCCCACACTCCATCCTGGACAAAACCAAGTGACCCTTAGGCCGCAGCAAGTGGGGGCATCCTCATAGAACTGGATCCTGACTGGGCTGCAGGGACAGCATGCCTACATTCGCTGGCTGCCTGAAGATGGCAGGTGCCTATGGCTGACAGATGATGTTGCAGCAGGGGAAAACTGGGCAGTCAATCAGAGGTGGCCCAGACGCTTGGCCTTGCTCAGAAGTGTCTGACAGCCTGGGGAGACCACTGGGAGGCAAACATAAATGCCGCCAACCTGCTGGTCTTGGCCAGTGCATGCAGCCAGCATTTCCCCCTTTCCCCCCCACCAAAGGACAAACGCATGTTCTGTTCCTTCCCAATCTAACCTAGGGCACGTAGAGTAAACAGCATAACTTAGATGGATTCCAGCTAAGTTTTTTGAATGTCTGTACCAAGTCAAGAGTCTGAGGAAGAGGGTGAAACTCTTGCGGTCGGCACCTACATTTTGTTACAAGTGAGAAAAGTCAAAAGGATGTCTTTCTTACAAGAAACAATTTTTGAACAATGTTTATGTACTGATTAATAAACATCTTTGTTTCAGACAGAATCATTTGCATATTGCTTTGTCTACAAAACAGTTTTGCTTGTTTCTTAAAGATCAATTATACCCTACTTTGTGGCAGGGAATTTATGTCACAACTTTTAGTGCAAAGTAGACCAAAACCCATAATTAACCCAGCAAAGACGGTTTTTAACTAAAATAAGAGAACTTCAACAACAAAACATGCTTAAAAAAGGATGAAAAATTAGCAAAAGTGAAATAGACTTGGTGGCCGGAGGGTTGTGTCACAAGCTACAGGACAGAATTAGGAAAAAAGGAGAGTGTTCTGGGTCAGGGGATAATTTAAAGGAACCTGATAAAAAAACAATGAAATAATAAGTTTTGCTTTCATAGTGCTGGTAAACTTATATTGATTTTGGTATCTTATATTGTGTCCTTTAATATCATTTCAAAAGTTCACATCAGTGGGCAGGTAACTAGAAGAACTAACTTGGGACTATGTAGGGCATTAAATGATGTAGCTGGGCCTCTTCACTTTCTAGTACAACATACTTGCAACTATATAATCTCTATATACGAATCAAACAATGGTGATTGTCCCCATGGGTGAATCTCAGCAAAAGATTTGGGGCCTAGTAGAACACCAGTATATATTGGGGCTTGATGGGTAACCAGGAGCTTCCATGAAAATCACAGGGAAGTAACCTGGAAGGAAGGCAAATCCCACATCTCATTCTTTCTCCTTCCCAGGAATCTGTAAATGGATTCATGCAGTTAGTTCACACCTCACTGAAGAATGGCTCACTGGTAGTATCTTTTAAATATGCTACGGCTTAGCCATTGGTTAAGAAATCATTCTTGACATTGAAACCTTACCAACTTTTGCCAGTTGACTAATATAATAACCATAATAATTAGAACAATGCATCTTTCTAAAGAAAGTTAACTGGAAACAAGATGATGAGCCAATTCCAGCAGCATTTGTCATTCTCTAATTCTAAGAATGTCAATTAGGATTCAAAAATGGATATTGCATAGAAATGTTATTTGTCTCAGTTGTTAATGATCTCTTCTGACCAGTGAACAAAGATTAGATGCATTTGATAATACACCTAGAACTAACATGAGTAGAAAGAATGTCTTTGAAAGCAGTAGTGTTAATTCTATCAGCAGAGCCAAGAGTGGTTAGGATAGTTGATTCTTCTCATTTGCCAAGCCCTTTTCTTACATTGTCACACAGGGCTTAATCTTGTCACCTTCCTGTTTAAAGTTTATGAGAATGTGCTAAGTAGCTCCTGATGCAGAGTGAATTCTGTCTGTATCAGGGGTGGGCAAAATGAGACCCACCAGGCCCAAATAATTGCCTGCCCCAGTCTATATATACATAAGTATTTAGTTTTATATTTGTTTGTCCAACATGAGGCAATTTCCTTAAATTTCCAAAGCCGAACAGAAATAAGAATCTGGGATAGAACCAGCTGGCTTAAGGTTTAAATAATAAAATAAATAATGATATTTTCCAGGAGATTCATTTTAAGAAACTGAGGTAGTTTACTGAGCACTCTGTGATTAGAAGGAACTGGCCCAGATATTACCAAAGTGGGCATTCTGGGATTCAGGCCGTTTTTAAATTAGGTTGTCTAAAGTTAGACTTCAAATTCTGTATCTAGTTTTCATTAACTTCAACAGGATTTGGTAGTGCTCAGATCCTCAGGCCACTCAACTGTAGAAATATGAAATTAAGTTTAAGTTTAGTCATTTTATTTTGTACAATTTGTCCCTAAACTCTGGGGCCCGGGTTTTCAAAAGAAAGACTCGGAAACGGACTAACCCAGAAAATCGTTTTACAAAAGGGCTGAATATTTGGCTGCTTCCACTGATAATTTTAGGTTTCCATGTGTTTTTAGCCTGGATTTCCAGCTCAGCTAGTAACAGAAATGCCTTGTGCACTTTTGGATGGCCAAAAGACATCATGCTTTTGTTTTGTTGGTCATTTGTGGTTCTATCATTTCCTAGATAAGTTACTGAAATACTGTCTACCTGGAAATGACTGTGAAAGCTGTATGGAAGACTCAGCTAATGCAAAAAGCAATTGTGCACCTTCTGAACAAGGTGAACTGCTGACAAGATATTACATCCATCTTTATAATAGGCATTGATCAATTTTCAGGTGAAATTGAAGGTATTCTGTACTATTTTCACATAATGAAATAACTTGGAGCCCTGCTATTCAGGCGCTACACACACACAGTTTCTGGCCCATGTAAGTAAGTAAGTTCAGCACCTCTGTAAGAGGAGACAGAGTACTAAGGAAGTAGGGTACCAGAAGTATTTGCCTTCTGTCTTCTTCTAGGATGGAGGACTGAATCCAGACATCTGAAGAATGCTGAGAACCAAGGCTAGTAGAAGTTTGGCATACTGAGTATGCCCTAACTAGTAGTTGGAGTTGCCTAATGACTATCTAGGCTGGAGCCACTGGGGCAGAAGAGGGGTAATTCCCATTGAAGGATTAATAATAATAGAGAAGTGACAACTCCCAGGTAAGAATTTTTGTGGACCAACTGCAGGGTTGGAATAGACTTAGATAAGCTTTTGAATGAAGCACAGGTTTGTGAGATAGGAGAAGAGAGGCATTTGTAGGAGCAGCTAGCAGACAATAAAGCTGCAAAACACAGGGCAGCTTGATTAGTGGAAGATCACAATCTTTAAAAAGGGGAGGGTCATTAACATCTGTGGAGTGAAAAGAGCTTATCCTTAATTCAGTAGGTTATAATGAGCTATAATGTCAACATCTGTGTTCAGTACTGTCCAGTTGCACAAATCATGCACTTCATCCTCACCACAACTTTATCTTCAATAACCAATAATTCCTTTAAACCACGGATATAGATATGGGTACCAAAAGATGGCCCCTCAATATGCCAAACCTTCAAGAGCTGCCTGGAGGGGGAATTTTTAGAATATTGCCCCACCAAACCTGAGTTATACTGATATTATATAGACTATAACATCAACATCTGGAAAAAACACTGAGACTCACTTACTGCCTTCCATCACAGATGGAACCATCACCATTAACAACCATCACATCTCAAACAAATTCTCTCTGGAATACTCTTACACTAACACTAACTCTCTGGATAACACAATACACAACTGGACTGACACCCCACAAACCACTATGGCACAAAAAAACCCACAGACCACCATATTTAAATCCACAAAACCAGCAATCATCTCAAACATATAAAAAAGCTGTAATCTACAGTCAGGTCCTCAAACTCTACCAAAAAATGCTCTAAGAATACTTGCAATACCTTGCCACCCTGAAATTTGCCTTTATACAACAAGGATACTCCAGTAGAGATATAGACCATACCCTTGTAAGAGGTGCCAAATACCAGGCACTGATCTGCTACAATATAAAAGGAATTCCCATGATTGTAAATCTCTAGTGGTTACCTACCATCCTACACTTGAACCAATAAAAAGTATCATCAAACAATTATAGGTTATGCTCAAAAAATATCAGCCCATGAAAGAAATATTGCTAGCCCCACCATTCCTGGCTTTCAAACAACTCCTTAACCTAGCTTTGCCCATGTCATCATAAGAAGCAAACTCCTCACTGATAAACATACATTAAATGGGATTCAGCCTGTCCCATTATCAACCTTTCAACGCAGCTAAAATAATCAACATCTCCCACAATAAACCCATCAGAATCCACAGATCCTATAAGACTATCCTAGCATGGGTATTTCTGGGTATATAGTATATTTCATCCAATGCATCAAATGCACTCATGGAAACTATGTGGGTAAAACTAAATTAAAACTATGCACTGGGCTACATGATCACAGAGAAAAGATTAAGGACAGAGACACATTAACGAGTAGGAGAACAGATGTCACACAAAACCCCCCCCACTCAATGTCTGACCTCATTATCCTTGTATTCAAGGGGTATTTACAAAACACCCTGAAAAGGTAGGAACAAAAATTCATAAGCTACAAACCAAGGACTGGGCACGTATACTGGCTCCATAATTCATTATCATTTACCTGATTTCTGATAATCTCTTTTCAATCCACAGGTATTTATGACCTTGTCCCTTCTTAATGGTCTTAATCGCCCACTGATCAAGCTATCCTTTCTTCTACAATTTTCATTTTTGTTAGCTATTCCTGGGAAAGTCTCTCTTCTTCCATTTTACAATCCTGAAGACTATTTGGACCTAGCAGTGCCTGCTTCTTTTGCAGACCACAAGAAAAATGCACAGAATTGTCTAAATTTAACTCAACCATGAAGTGAGTCCAATAAAAGATACCGCTGACAATTTTTTTTTTGCCTCTTACATATTTCCTAGGCTACCATGGTTCTAACATGACTCCAAAAACTCTCAGGTGGACAGCATGGGAAATTTCTGCTGGAAAGTGCACAAAAGGGGTGGAATGATAAAGTATTCTGGAACTGGATGCCTACATTGAAATATTGTGTATGGGATTTTTAAAGCCCATGTGCACAGTGGGGCAATACAGATTGTGTTGCGGAACTTTTGTGTTTCAGTTTACTGATCATGAAAATAAATAGGAGTGATTCCTGCCACAGATAGGAGTGACTCTAGTGACAAAATACACTAAGGTAGAGTTCTTCACTGGCTGAAAATGGAACAGCAGGGCTAGCTTACCACTATACCATCTGCATCTGTCTGAACACTTAAGCTAAAAAGTCAATACGTGCTAGGGGAATGCTACCTTCATAAAATGCTGTATTTGTCCACTCAGTTCTATAATCACAAGCCTGGGTGGTAGAAATGTTGTGAAGCATTTTAGCCTTTCACTAGGGTTCTGTGTTAGAGAAATAGAAACTATATTCAAGTTTCTACAAATAAAAAATGAAGATAATTCATAAAGATTATTGTCCCAAAACTTATACTAAGCTTTACTTTGGTTGGTTTCATTAAGCTGTGACTTTTTTGCTCCCAAATAAAATAATATCAAGGTTTTAAGTCATAACTGCTATTTGTAAAAGTTATATAAGCTTTATGAAACGTTAAAAAAAGATACATGTGTTTTACCTATTTTACAAAAGAGTGTATGTGGTATTTATGCATGCATATACTCTAGAGGACATACTAACTTATGCCAATTTGAAAAAAAGATGTGAGAATATGTTTTCATAATTTAAATTTGCTAAGCCAATTATTACAGAGTGTAATTTTTTCATGCAAAGATATCACTTGATTACAAAAGAAATGGGAAGTCATTTAAGTTTGATTATAAAATACATATAGTTAAATTTGTATATCTACCTCTGCATATACACACACATCTATATATCTGTATGTTGCACATACTAATACACTGTGATATCTTCAGGTCATAAAACTATGGAATCATATGATAAACTGCAGAACCAATAAGTTACAGTGTATTTATCTGTTGTCCTAATACCTTTGTGCAGTAATTAGGCATATTACTGGAGCAGAACTGTAGTCCAACATCTCATAGTCCTATTGACTGAACTATGAATAAGTACTTTATATTACTGAAAAAAGGGGGAGGGGGGGAAATCAGCAATGAATCTTGCAGAACACTTCTTGTTAGATCATGAGACACAGGACTTAAAATTATAACATTTTGTATACAGAAAATCTATTTGAGACATAACATTTTTAGCTATCTCTTCCTCTGAACCATATTCATTCACACTGCTGGTAACTAAAGAAAAACTAGTTTTAGAGAAAAAGTTATATATGGAAGCCACATCCTATAGATTTTTTAAAAATCTCTAAAGAATTTCTATAATACGCTTTTTCCCTCTGAAATATGTACGTATACAGAATAAATGATTTTGTGGTAATTAACAGTAATCTGCAATGGCTCAAATAATTTAAATTTTCAATATTTTAGAACAATGTAACTATCCCAGCTTCATGCTAATAAAACCTTTAAAATGCAGTACATAATCAAATACACATTCTGGGTATGTTTGTGTGTACATAGAATAAATAAGTAAAGACAATACATACAGCTTATGAACCATTGCATGACACTGAATCTTATTAAGGGGACCATTCAAATACAGGAGAAACAAGAGAAAATTTCCTCTGAATGCTCATTGATTTAATTTTCTCTCTTCTCTTCTTCCTCAAGAAATAACTTAATAAATTATAGATTTAAAAGTACTTAGCCCCATTAATTCCTTCTCCTTAGAGAACATTATTTTTCCCAGTTTTAAATTTTCTTGGAAAATGTGATGCAATACAAGGATGATGTTAGATCATTATATATATCATATGTGATTACCTTAGTTACACAAAACATAATAGTTGAAAAGAAGCCATGTAAAATTTATGCAAAAAGATGCTAAAAATGGATAGTTGGAACAGCTGAAAATACCAACAAAATTCTTGTAATTTTCAAGTTTTTTTATGTAGACTTTAGATGACTATCAAATGACATCCATAACAGATCTTTTTGATGCACAAAGGTGAAGAAGTTTATTGGTATAATTTTCCTAAATTGTAATGTATCTTAAAGATCCATGGATAGGCCTATATTTTAAATTTAAAATGGACTGACCATTTAAAATGAGTGTTCCCTGAGATAAAAAGACAAATTTATGGATACATCATACAGTTGATTTAAATGTATAAAGTATTGTGTATAAACCCTACTGAGACTAATAAACTATAAGGCAAAACAGATCAGTAAATTCTTGAAGAATAAAACCTCTGACATTCTCTTAAGATACATTTAATGTTGATTCTTTACATGTTAAATCTTTAAGGCTTCTCAAAAAAGCAGTTAATTCTAAGCAGCTGACGTGCCTCTGTTTTCTCAACAAAAAACTCACTTGTTTGATGCGGTCTGGATTAACAGTGGTCTGGGGCTGCAGAATGCTGACTGGCTCAGTCTTGGCCACATTTTGAGGCATTTCTCGAATCTTTTCAGCAATGAAACCATGTACTGCATTCAGTGCTTCAACTGTTCCCTGGATCAAACACACCCGCTCTGTAGTACCTGCAAAGAGAGAACCTTTATTGCAAACAAGTCTTATATTAGATGCTTGCCCATGGATTTGTCAATATCTCAAGTAATTGTTTGAATTGTGACTGAACATGGACACCTAATTATTAAAAGGCAACATTAGAAGTTAAATGTAGTAACAGTTGGGTAAGTGTACAAACAGGAAGAAGTTTCCAAAGTTTAAAAACAATTTTAAATTAATATCATGTGAAATTGTTTTGGGTAACTTCTGTTGATATAGATCTTATATTTATCTGTGTAAACTTTTAGCCCAAATTAACTAGCTATTTGCTCAAAAGTGGCTAAGGCATATTAATAACTACCCAGAAAATAAATAAAATATGATATATACAGTATTGTAAATGGTAAAAAAGAAAGAAAAGAAACAATGTTGTAATCCTAATTAGAAATAAAAGCAAACTTCTGAACATTATTCAGAAACTATTTAAGATTCTAGCTTGATTTGGGATTATGCTAAAATGTTAATTAATGTTTAAGACAAGCATTAGAGTAGCTCTATCCAATAATATAGATCAACATGTAGCATATTTCTGCGACCAGTGCCTAAACTGGAAATATACCAATTTACAGGTATACAGGTTACAGTTTATGTGGAATTATTTTCAAGGCAATTTTCTTTCCTGATCTTGAGAATCCAGCCCATCTTCCAGTCCATTTATGTCTTATTAACACCTCAATAACACCTACAACAAATATTTACTGAACACACAAAAAGTATCATTTAGAATCTACATAAAGTAGTTTCAGTTGTCCTTTAACAAGATTTGGTACCTGGATACAACGAAAATCAGCACCATACAACTGGCCAGCTCTCTGTAGATGGCAGTTTCAGTACCTCTGGTTTATGTTTACGGCTTATACTGAATCCTCCATACTCCTGTTCCCCAAATAAGTGAGAATGCCAGAGAAAACATACTGATGGATATTTAACCCACCTGATAAATTAAATATGTATTCTGTATGTCAGAGTATCAGGTCTTCAGGGAGATATCATAACCGTTTCTGAACTACAAAGAGAATGATTCCCTTAAACAGAACAGCCCTCGAGCCATTCTTCACCTTGAGTTAGCACATGGGTTCTCCTCAGACTGCTAAGTCTAGTACCATC
>JAGPOW010000304.1:51947155-51989047 GCA_030014935.1 Caiman crocodilus | reverse complement strand
CAGGTCCCCCCTCAGCCTCCGTTTACTGAGGCTGAACAGGTTCAGGTGCCTCAGACGCTCCTCATAAGGCCTATCTTGCTGCCCACATATCATTTTAGTGGCTCTCCTCTGTACCCTCTTGAGGCCGTCCACGTCCCTCTTGAAGTGCGACGCCCAGAACTGGACACAGTACTCCATCTGCGGCCTGAAGCACCATAGTTCTTTACAATGCTGAAGCTGAATCCATCCACATTCAAATTATTATTCGATTTAACTTGAAAAGTTTGGTGAAACTGAATTTCTGAATATAATTTAAAAAACATTTCTGTATCTTCAAAGAAGAACAATCACAAGGCACATACTCACAAAATGGGAAAAGTTGGTAGGTAAAGTATGAAATTTTTGAAAAATAAGATTTCTTTTAAAGGAAATAAGAAACTAAGTAGTTCTAGGAATATCTGGAGCAAAGGAAACCTTTTGTCATTTTACAATAGTATGGACAGCATGATGTACTTCAACAAACAGTTGAAGCAGTTATATGTAATATTCCTATATATTAAATAAGTATCAATTAGAAAACAAACACCAGTTTTAATGGGAGATCTAGTATAAATATGTAAACAATCATGTAATTTAGGTCCTGGGAAGCCACCTACCTAGCAATACTTAAAATAGATATATAATGCAACACAACTACTCATACCATCAACTTTGAAGAAAATAATTATAGACATGTGAGGATCATAATAATTTTTAAAAGGAAATTTGTTAACTTTTGGTACCATTTAAATTTCTAGAGCCCTATTCATTGAGATATGCTAACTACTTTGCTGATCATCATCCATGTTAACTCAGAGTTTAAATAAAGACTACCTCAACTGGAAGGTCCTATTATATACAATGTGATATCTTTTAATCCAGCCTAACCTTTTTAAGGATTCTGAAACATTTGACATATGAACGATAAGTGTTCAGAAACACTACCATCTTGTAAGTGACATTTCCCCCCCAAAAAACTATATCATAAAATGTTTAGTGAAACATTAAAAGTCTCCAGAACTATAGAAGACATTTCATAAAGTGGAATGCCAGATGGCAGGGTTGGATGCACCAACTAATACAGTTAAGTATTCTTGCAAATACTTATAAAAATTCAACAAATTATTTTGCTCTTACTGATTTTGGGACACGGTAGCTACAACTGATAGTGAAATTCAATGGATTCAAGTCTGCCAAGTATACCATACAAGGTTTGAAATATATTGATTTTTTTGAAGTTGTATAGCAACCTGTAATATTTACTCCACTACAATCAGATTACAAGAGTGATTTACAAATCTAGGCCTGAGGTTAATATTTTGAAGAAATGCGCTATTGTGGGCATAAGACAGAGCAAGAAATTGAGGTGGTCATGATGGAATAAAAAATAATACTTAAGAAGCTGGATGAATTTATGGGGAATGATTAAAAAAAAGGAATATAAGTATCTTGGTTGAACACAAATTATAAAGCAGATGATGGTAATTATAAATATTTTAATAATATAAAGGACAAGGAAGTTTATGGCTTGGATTAGCACTCATTGAAACTGAGGCATATAACTATTCCTATTCATTTGACAGCTGTATAAGAAATAACTGTGCTCCTTTATAAAAATAATAGTGACCTCCACATAAAACAAGCACATCACCATGCAAAAAAGACATATGTGAACAAAGGAGTTTCTGTGGCTATTGTATCGGAACGATTTATTAACCTTGAAGGCTGATAAAAACTGGGAAACAGAGAAAGAATGCCACAAATATGTGAGAGATCTAGAAAACGTCTAAAAAGACAACTTACTGGCTTTAGTGGTGGCTGAAAGAGGCTTAAACTGGGTGTGTTTACATGAGACACTAACTGCGTAGTAGCTTAATACTGTGCAGTAGCATGTAACAGCAGAAACAGTGCTAACATGCTCTCGAGCAGTATTGTGATACGGCACAGTAGCATCACTAAAAAGGTATGGTCTGATGCTACTTGATTATACAAGTTCTAAACAAAGGTAGACTATATGTTTTCTTCTTAGTGGCTCCATATACGCTTTCATGAACATGCTGTAGTTATTGCGCATCAAGTTTAGTACTTGTATAATCAAGTACTACACTTAATGTGCAGTAACTATGGTACATTAATGAAAGTACAGATGCAGCCACTGAGAACAAAACATATGGTCTACCTTTGTTTAATTACTCTGTTCAGTAAAAACACAAATGTGTATGATCTCAGTTAAAGTCTTTGTAGGACTCATTCAAAAGCACATGCCGCTGACTCCATCATCAGTTTCCCCTCCAAACTGAAACAACCTTCAAGACCCTGAAGACTTACTCTTCATGTTTAAAAGGGTGACAGTATAAGTAAAATAGAATGAAATTGAGGAAAAAGCAAATTAAAATTTCATAGCTGATAAAACTTCATGACATTGAAAGACAGTAGATTTTGTAAGTCTCCCAAAGGAAATGCTAAAAATTTCCACTAACTGAAACATTTAAAAGTTGACTTAAAAATAAAAGATATACTTGAATTCCTTGTTCTGTTACAGAGACCCATTAAACAAACAATTCTTTTCCATATCAAATCTCTATGATTAGAGAACAAATAGCTTTTTCCTATTGCTCATGAGGCAAGTCACCAATAAAACTAAAATAAAGGAACGGGTAAGAATGAAAGAAACTGAAATGCATGTTAAGAAAATTCAGAAACTTTAAATGCTATTTATTATTAATAGAATCTACATTTAGAGAAAGGAAACTGGTTACATGATGTTCGGTGTTACTGGTTTTGCTCATTACTTTTTGCCTTTATTCCCACTAAGTTAATATTGCTAATTTTGGGGGTATGAAGAAGTGTTGCAAATGCCATCCTTTTTTTAACTTATCCATGGGAAGATAAGTGAGGTAAAACAGTACACATATGACTGACAGAAAAGCTTAGATGAGAGTATGAATTAAATGTGTTGTTTTATATCTATGTTTTGGGGGTATATAATACAGGGGTCCGATGATTGTCAAAGGTACACGGAGCTTTTCAAGGGCATTCAATTAAAGTATCTACAAGTAATAAAACACAAGTATAACTTTTCCTTGACAATATAAAGGTACAGGCAAAAGCAACAATTTTTTGCCTGATTTGGACACAGAAAGCAGTTTATAGCTCTGACCAAACAAGTCCATAGCGGCATGCAGCTTCCAAAATGGCTGATTGGGTAAAAATCTGGCCCCTTGTTGTATGAGGTATCAGATGAAGACTTTTCAAAATTTAGTGTCTTTTATAACTTATGCCTGCAGAGCTCCCAGCCTGTTTTCAGAATGGGAGCAGGGAAAGGAAGTGGAGGGAGTTCAGTCTGGGGTTTTTCAGTCCTCCCCCTGGAGGTTAGAGCAGGTATACTGTAGCTCCAATTCACCTATCCCAACTAATTCACCTACCCCATCCTTCAACAACAGCTAGGGAGCCCCAAGAACAAGCTCCCTCTGCTGTCTTTCCCCACTCCCATTCTGAAAATTGCAAGCACTGGCAGAAAGCTGATCATTGCTATGGGATTCTGGCCACAGGCTTCTAGCCAGCAGCTAGATTCCCCTCCCCCCTGGAACCAACAGTGAACTTCTGTTTGGTCTGGGGTACCACTAACTCAGAACACTTTACAGAACTTGCCCTGAGCTACACCTGGGAACTGCACTTCTGTCTGCTGCACCCAGCCCTGCAAAAGAGAAAGCTATAAAAAATACACCAAAACTAGTAAGCTATTATATTTATATTTTATATTGATTCCAAATCAACATTTGATTTTGATTCCAAAAATTGATTCCACTTTATATTGATTCCAAATCTACTGGGGGGGGAACAATTGCCCCTGATCTTGAAAATTGACCACTGAATAAGAAGAAAAATGACTGTTTTTCAAGATATCTGAAGCACTTTAGATTTTTTTCATGGAAAGTAAGAGTTCAGTCTGCAATTATATCTTTTATGTTACACCAAAGAAACATGAACTTTTGTTAATAGCACCTCCCACATACACAATTACTAAAGGAAAAAGCCTACCCATTTAAACAGTAAAATGTACTTAAGATATTGTAGGAACTGATGCATCTTGTAATTTAGTGTGGTAACAGATCAATTCTCCAAGGGAGTTATTCTCTTAAAAATGCTTCTCAAGTTCCAAGGTTTGAAAGCCTATCTAAAGCTTTGGAAAATATTTTTAGATCAGGCCAATGAAAAAGAAATCAAGTAAGCTACTAAAACCCTTAGCATACTCATTTGTTCTGAGGGAACACATCACAGATTCCAGGTTACTGGCCTCTGCTGAGATACTACATTAGTATTTTTTTAATTCTTCAGTAACTTTATATAATTTTACTGTGACCACCTTATAAAGTAAAAAATGTAATTTTTTATCTGCAAATGTGTTTGTGAAAAAATAATTTAAGAATTAATTTGTTCCCATGTATTATTGTTTTATTTAAATCATAATCCTGTGTGACATCATAATGAACTGCAGTGCATATAATTAATGACTGCACAGAATGATACTTTCAGGCAGAGGTTAAGCATTGTAAGAAGCTATGGATTAATATTTTAAGTATAACAGTTCCAAATCCTACTTAAATTTAAATGGAAACCCAGGATGGAAAAGAACCCAAAGGCCTCAAGGGTAGCACTGAGGCCCCATTATGCTAGATACCCAAGAAACAAATTAGTAGTCAGGACATATTTTAAAAATACATTTTTTGTATCTTGATCTTTTCAGATTCATCACACTCTATCCTGTCCTTTATTCCTTCCTACTGAAGTTGTATTTATCCTATTACTTTGTGGAACCAGTTAGGTTTTTCCCATAAGATCATGGTAAAACTCTGCTGTTTCATGCTGAATTAAACACTATTCCCTCTGCCATTATTGAAATGCACCTATTAGAGAGAAACAGTTAGGCAGGTGGCCAGTTGTGATTACCATCTTTAAGAAGTAGTATAACAGGCTTTGCTAATTGTTTTTTGTTAACTTGTCTTTCAGCCACCCACCCAAACCTCCACGTTGGTTTCATCAACCTGTTATACCTTACATTTTACAGTGTAAACTCTTTGAAAATGGGACTATAATTTTCTTTCTGTATAGTACCTAGCAAATGGAGGCCACACTAAGGTGTCTTGTAGGTGCTGAGAAAATAAGCTGTTTTTTCTGAAAGCTAGTGCCTCTGAATTACATAGACCAGGCGTGTCAAACTTACAGACCATGAACCAGAACTGACCCATTGAGCCCCATTATCCAGCACTGGTGCTGGCCCCATGTGGGGCCAGTTTGGGGCGCACTCCTTCCCCACATGCTTGATCCAGGGCCCACAGCATCTGCTTTGGCTGGTTCAGGATGCAAGTCACATGATGCCTGCTACAGCAGGTCTGGGATGGGTACCAGGTGTGCTGCAGTCCTGGACCAGCCAGAGAGGGTGCTGGATCTGGCAAGCAGGGAGGGGCAAGGGAGAGTGCGAGTTTGTGGGTCCCCAGCATGCTGGATGTGGCACCTGTTCTGGTCAGTCTGAGAATGTGCTGCACATGGCACCGATCCAGGACTAGCTAGAGCAGGCACTACTTGATTCTCATGTCTTGGACGAGTCAGAATGGGTGCAATGGGATCAGGCATGTTGGGGAAGGGGAGATTATAGATCCCATGGCATTGATCTGGACTGTGGACCATTTCCCGGCAATTCATCTGACCCACTGACACACCTGACTTAGTCCATAAGGTGCTACTCTGCCCAGCCTTCTGACTGACTTCATACTAATACAGTTAACTACCTCTGTCTATAAAGTGAATTATAGAACTTTTTTTCCTTAATCCATTAGCATAGAATTGTTTATTTTGATGTACACTTTCTTGCCATTCTTGGCAAAGAGTATTTTTAAATATTCCCATCATAAGTATCTTGGACTATTATAAAGTATATACTATATATTATAAAACATGTAATACTTGTTGACTCAATTTAAACAGAGCCAAAGACCAAACAGCTAGAGACAGATAAATAATTTATGGCAAGACTAACAAATGGCTTTCATGTCATCCCTTAAAGTATAAAATATATGCAATAAAGTGGTGCTCGGAAAACAATGTGGGATACAAATTCAAAAACTGAGTTCCCTCCTCTGAAAGTATCATGACCTTAAAGAGTGCACAAAAGATCTCATCAGTTCACCTCAATTCTCAAAACAGAGCACTAAGTGTGAATATCAAAATTGTGTCTGAAAATGATAAGGGAGCAGTTCTGCCTTTGAAGAAACACTCTAATAGGACCCCTGTACCTAAAAATGATAAGCAATCAGGCTGTTACATACTAGTTCCACTTCTATGTGGTCTCCAGTGAAAGCCTATGTACAGTTCATTGCAGTAACCTGATCTGGATGTCAAAGGGACAGGGTAGGTCAATACTACAATCTTCACACAAAATGAAGGCATTTATTGGGACTAAAGCAGAGGTCAGGGGTGCACAGGAAGCCAGAAATGTTGTGAACCACTTTCTTAAAAGGAAGGTGAATATGATCTCAAGAGATCAGACTTATTCTCCATATAATATATATGCTAGCACGTATAAGACGATACATATTTACTTGTATGTAAAGGTAGATTTTCCAATTGCATCTCCCCCACTACAATAGTTTGTGCTTCTCCTGTAAGAAAAATCTTAAAAAAAAAAAGATGACAGCAACCATGGAATCATCATGTTCACTGTCCGTCGCAAGGCAGATAAATCAGATAGCAGGACTGAAGTTTTGGACTTCAAAAACACAAATTTCAACAAATTCAGGTCACTTGTAGAGAAAGGCCTGCGGAACCAGGGGCTGAAGGTGAAAGGAGTACATGAATAGTGGTCACTCCTTAAAGACATTATCCTCAAAGCACAAAGGAAGTTCCTTCTCACATGGAGGAAAGGTAACAAAAGGGTTGGGAAGCCTTCTTGGCTAAACAGGCAAATCATGGTCCTCTTAAGAAAGAAGAAAGAGGCATACACACAATGGAAGCTTGGGGCGTGCCCCAAGGAGGGCTGTACAACAATGGCCTGCACTTGTAGGGAATAGATTCGAAGGGCTAAGATGGCAACTAAACTAAAATTAGTGACAGGAGTCAAGGACAACAAGAAGTCCTTCTTTAGGTATGTAGGGAACAGGAGGAAAACAAATGGGAGTGTGGGGCCACTGCTCAGCAACTCAGGACAGCTGGTCACTGGCACTCAGGAGAAAACTGAACTCCTGAATGATTACTTTGCTTCAGTTTTTGACCGAGCCAAGGGCAAAATCATGCCAGAGTGGAGAGAACAGGCAGGGTAGGAATGACTGTCTTCCTAATATTACTGTAGCTGGTGTGTGATCATTTGAAAAAATTTGACATCTACAAGTCAGCAGGATGGATGACATCTAAGGGTGCAGAGGGAGCTGGCTGAAGTCATTGCGGGACTGCTGGTAAAAACTTTCTAAAACTCATGGTGGTCCAGAGAGGTCTCTGAGGACTGGAAGAGGGCCCATCTTCAAGAAATCTTCAGGATGTTGTGCCCATCTTCAAGAAAGGGAGGAGGGAGGACCCAAATAACTATAGGCCAATCAACCTAACTTCTATCCCAGGGAAGATCCTGGAAATATTCAACAAGGAGTCTATATACGATAAGACTTGCAAAAGATAGGATTCTGAATGACAGCCAGCACAGCTTCATCATGGGCAAGTCTTGTCTTACCAACCTCATCTCCTTTTAGATCAGGTAACTCGCCACCTGGATAAGGGAGAGGAGGTTGACGTTGTATACCCTGACTTCCAAAAGGCCTTTGATCTAGTAACCAGTGATGTTCCTGTGAGAACACTGGAGGACTGTGGGCTTAACTGTGAGATAGTTAGCAGGGTAGGGAGCTGGTTGCAGGGTAGGACCCAGAGATATCTAATGAACAGATCTGTGTCATCTTGACAAGGAGTGGTCAGTGGTGTCCCTTAGGGGTTGGTGCATGGTACAGTGCTTTTCAGCATCTTTATAAATTATTTGGATGCAGGGGTGAAGAGTTCATTGGCCACATTCACAGACAACACCAAGCTATGAGGAAGCATGGTCATGTTTGAAGACAGGTGGACCTAGACAGGCTAGCAAGTTGGGCAGATCGGAATCTGATGAAGTTCAATGTCAAGAAGTATAAAGTACTCCACCTGAGGACAAAAAAAAGGCCCTACACACCTACAGGCTTGGCAACAAACTGACCAGGCACCACAAATGAAAGGGACCTGGGGGTAATAATAGACCACAGCATGAATGTGAGCTGGCAATGCAATGCTGCAGCCAACAGGGCAAATAATACCCTGGCATGCATCAATCTATGCATCTCTAGCAAACCTAGGGAAGTGATTCTTCCACTCTATTCAGCATTGCTGAGACTGCAGCTGGAGTACTGTGTCCAGTACTAGGCACCACACTTCAACAAGGATGTGGTAAAGTACGAGAGAATCCAGAGAAGGGCCACCCCTATCATCAAAGACTTGCAAGGCAAGCCAACGAGGAAAGGCTGAGACCTGGGACTCTTCAGCCTGAAAAAGAGAATGCTGAGAGGGGACTTGATAGTGGCTTACTACTACATCAGGACTCAGTGAACATGTATCTAGGGCTCGGTGAACAACTGTTCACCAGGGCACCCTTAGGGAAAACCAGGAGCAATGGTTACAAACACCTGGAAAACCATTTCAGGCTCAATGTTAGGAAAAACTTCTTCACAGCTAGGGTGTCTAGATTGTGGAATAAGCTCCCTCCAGAGTTGGTGCAATCACCTACCCTGGAAATCTTCAAGAAGACTGGACAGTCACCTCACTGGGGTTGCCTGACCCCAGTTGTCTTTCCTGTCTGTGCAGGGGGCTGGACCCGATGATCTTCCAAGGCCTCTTTCAGCCTTACAATCTACGAAAATCGTATGTTGATTATCAGTATGGTTACCACATTGTATTCTGATCTCACTTGCTAGGTCATTCCTCAACCTCCCCACATGCCTACCCCTCTTTAGCATGTAATCTGTTTTTATAGCATCTTGGGTTCCAAAATCTAAGTATGGGGTACTAAATAACTTAAGTGAGAACAGAGAGATAAGTAGCTATTTAACTACCCTCTGTACAGCAGAAGCCAGGGTGCAAAATCTTACCTGATACAGCTTAGACTTCGGAAGCTGATCTCCTGCTTGCCCACCCATAGTTACACTGATTGGGAATTTAAATCAGTACAGATGAAAGAAAAGAAACAGAAAGAAAAGGACCAACTAACATAAAATCGTTAGAATGGGAATGCATACCATATTTACTTGACTACAAGACAAAGTTTTTTGCTGCAATCAGACTGGGGAAAAATCTCCTCACCTTATTTATATTTGCATACAAGGAAACCTCATTAAATACACTGTCTATCACTAAACTGCTGCCAAAAAGCAACATGTGCTTACTAACGGAACTAACTATGAAGCTGATTAAATGCAATCAGCAATAGGTGCAACTATAAAACACATGGTCCATATTGGAGAAAACATACTGAGGGAAACCTTTATCTATTTATTTATTGGGGGTGTGGTGTGATGTGGTGTGGTATGTGCGCGCGCATGTCCCTTAAAAACAAACAAACAGCCATTTGTTCCCCTAGGAGAGAAAGGCCTAGAAGTATTGCAATACCAGGCCAGTTCCAGGAGGGCCAGAACCAGCCCTTACATCCTCCTCTGGATGGTAAAAATGCTTAATCTTAGCCAAAAGACTGAAATAGTGATGGGAACCTATGAGAAAGACAAGTTAATGCAGCCCATCTGAATAAGATATGTGGTAGTGACCATTATACAAAGTCTCCTTCAGCACTGATGGTTTTACAAGTCACAGTGAGTCACTAGATTGCATATATTTTATATCTTTACTCGCACAGCTGAGTTGCACCTTTCTTTCCCATTTTCAATGATTTCTCTTTCTTTCACAGCTGTAAAAATCTGGCAAACATCACCAAACAAGACCCCAAAGAGTTCATCTACAATCCCTCTAGCACCCCCCTCTCTCAGCTTGTTGCATATGATTAGTGTGGCCCCACCCTTCATGAGGCAGAGCCAGGCCAGTCTGTCCTGTGTATCATTTACATATACATGTTTGGAAGGTCCCAAGACTCGTGACAAGAGCAGTCAGGACTCATGACAAGAACAGCCAGTTCCAGTCGGGTGGGGTGGGAGGGGACACAAAGTCGCATATGAACCCTTTGAGGGGGGCGCGCTTCTAGAGTACACACATGTACTGAGCAGTGCTGAGCTGTAGGCTCACTGACTTAAAACATGCGACTCTGCTAGGGCCCAGCCCTTTTAACTATATGGTAAATCATGAGTCTTTTGGCTTTGGACTAATATAATTCATAGTTTGTACTATATATAAGTAGGTATAAAAGTGCTGCTTAAAAGTGTATTCATGGAGTATCTGTGCTAACATTTTCAGCAGTTTCCAAAAATGTAAAATGCATCAATTCTGAATTAACTAAGTCCATAAGTACCTGCAGTAATTTTACTATTTAAAAGTCAGTGTTTTCAAAGTTACCCCTCACTTGCATGTGCTCAGGTAGAGCAGAGTCTGACAGCAAGGAGGAGGGAGAAGTTGGTGCTGGCAGAGGGCAAGGGGGTAAGGCCACCGCCCCCCACCCCCAACTTATTTTCCTTGTTGTAGCAGTGGCAGGGGGACTAATTCAAAGCAACCACCACCAATAGTTAGATTCTATACCTGAAAAATTATAACAAATTTTCTGTCATAAAATATTTCCCATTTTAAATTAAAAAATAATTTTACAGTCATCACATTACATTGGCTATTACATTTTACATTTTCTCATGTTATACTTTCTATTTTTATAGTTGATTGTTCTGGAACATCTGTCATAAAACTGCATTTTATTTGCCTTACTAATCATGAATATTACATGGACTGTGTGCAGTCGTAGAACATGAGCCTTGCTATATTTGTAGGTTTCTTGCTAACGTGCTATGGAATACAAAACCTATGGGACTCTGGGACCTTAATTTAAGCCTGTAGCACTGAAGATGCAGCTGCTCATTTATAGGCAATCGTTTCAGCTTCTGAAGTTGTACTATGATGAAATGTAAAAAGCCTCTTCTCTGAACTTTCGAAATGATTTTTGCTTTAGTAGAAATATGCTTACTGGTTAAACAACTTGGAAATTCAAAGCCAAACCAAAAATACTGACCTGAGTATGACTAGTTAAATGCCAAGGTATGTTTTACAGATTATATAGCAATAGAATAGATTGCTAATGCATGTAATCTACATTCTTAATTAAGACATCCTATCAACCATGACCCAGAAATATTATGACAAACAGGCTTTTGATGTTGTTGTTATAAATCTAGTTCTAATTTTGACTGAGGTGAAACGTCACTATTAGTAGAATTTATTTAGTTGTGCCTTTTTCTACAGTTCAATTAAGCCAAAGCTTTTAATTCTAATAGAAGCAGTTTGTAGGCAATCCATTTCTAGAATGCTCTTTGCTAAAGCTAAGGATAAGAAATATGAGCACAGCACTTAGCCTCATCTGCCATGAGAAGTAAAATATTTTGTTCCCTGAGGGGATGAGAGCTGCATGTATGGTTTGCAAGACACTTTTCTAACTAGGATTCTGTCTCTTTTTTATGGAGACTGGGACTCTATCCAGTGTTCCACAAGCTAAGAGTTGGAGGAGTCCTGAACATCTCTGAAATAATGTCAACTCTGAAGTCCACAGCTCTGCTGTAATTGGTGGGATCTTATGGAGCTTGGCAAATGAGCTGTTAAGACAGACTAAGTGTGTCAAGCTGACCAAATGATATTAATTACAGTATTTACAGATGGATTAAGTGGGATCACGTAAGCAAGTTTCTCTCTTCTTGGCAGAAAGAGGAAGTTTCCCTGAGATAATAGTAGACGAAATGTGTGCAATTCTTAGCAGCTATTTATTATTTTGGCATTGGCATCACTATCCTGAACAGGTTGTAGGAGGGCACCTATTTCTTTAACTGAGAATAAAAAGAACTACTAGTCTTCTACAATTCTCAAAATAAATGTGCATAAGCAGTCTATCCGAAGCAAGTAGGCATTGAAAGGCAATACTTTCCAATGCGGCAGCATAACTTCCCAAAGATATCACTGCCAAATTTTATGCAGTAGCATGTATGATGTTCCTTACAGTTTAGAGCCCCCCATACCCTACCTTTCAGTTTTATCAGTGGCAAGGTAAATATAGTGTAGCAAACAACAAGGAGACTTTAGTAATGGTTGGTGCATCTACACAAGATGCTGAGAAAAGAGCTGGAAAATACTGCACAGTAGTGTCACAGCATGGGCAATGCTAATATACTACTGTGCAGTACTATCTGACATTGCACAGTAGCATCACCTAAAGATGTTTGCCAGCACTACTAAGCAGTAACTCTAGTTACTGTGCATTTATTTAGTACTTCCTAGTATATATATAATCTGTGCGTGTGCATGCATTGGTAACTACATAGATATATATGTATCTATATATCCATATAGATACAAATACATACACACACACACATACATATATGGGGGTGTCTGCATGCATGCATGTGTGTACGTGAATTGAACTTCTGAAAAAAATCTTTAATGTGTACAGTCACCTGATAAGAAACATAGATAACCTGAAAATGTGGCTAGATAACTTAAACAATCCTGAAAGGGAATCTTTAGCATTACAATAAAGGAATCTAAATTTATAAATTTAGAATAAGTAGGCTTGGCAGGATTCAATTTTTACCAGTAAATGTCAACAAATGTTGAAGTCACGCTACACTCACAGACTGATGAAAAAATATTTCCATTGTTAATAATCAAAATTTATAGAAAGGGGATATAAGAACAGGCTGCTGGTTTAAATTTAAAATTGAAGCAAATCTATTTTCCAATTCCTGACACAATCAAGAGGGCTAGAGTGGTGAGGCGCCAATTCTAATTAAAACCTGAAATTAAAGGATACTTCCGTCAATGACTTCTATGAAAGTATTCTGCAATGACTGCTTTATTAATTATTCGCATATTAAAATTAAAGTGGAATGTAGTGTTATTTGCTATTTGTAAATATTATTTTAAGAATTTTATGAAATAAAGCAGCACTGACCAGCAGTGTCATGGGAAGAAAATATTACTCAAATATTTATTCTTTAGGAAGGAGTGAATCAGGCCATTATCTGTCATAAACTGTGCTGTCATGAACTCCTCACTGCCCACTCTATTTTTGCAGGAAACCCTTTCAAATGATCAAATTATAGGATAAACTCTTGGTTTACCTTTAGGTATAAGGTGAATATATTAAGAAAACTAGAAAGAATTTCATTAATTTGGATGATTTTAGGACCCCAAACCTGACCTGCTAAGTAACTGTAAGCAAGTGGTATTACAAATACCATTGATGATACTGGAACCAGAGGAGGAGAAATGGCAGGCACTGGATTGAAAACAAGGGCTGACAAGAAAGTGCAAAATGGAGGAACCGTAAAGGTGTGGTTTTGTTTCTATGAAAGTAAAGGTTACAAAAAGCAAGATGATAAAAGTAGAGGAAAAATAGATTAATGGAAATTATACCTGGAGACAGAACTTTGGAATAAGGAGGGGAAGACAAGGCTATTAAGGTAAGAGGAAGGCAGCAGGATTAAAGAAGTAAATTAAAGAATGGGTAATATGGAAGTGAATGTGTTGCCAGACACAAAGAAAAAAAAGATAAGTGTGGGTGTGGAAAGTCAAAGGAGAATTGCTAGTTTATATTCTACCCTTAGTACCTACATAAATGCATTTCTTTTACATATCTTGTAGAGACAGAAAGATATCCAGCATGTCATGGTATTACAATTACTGGTGTCATCATTTACAGAACATTAATTTAAAGTTAGCTGATATATTAAACCATGATGAAGTAAACAAAGAGCAAGATGGTAGAAGAAGAATTAAAAAGGTATCACAAATTAATCAGGGAGTTATTATAATTAAAAAAATCTCGTGACTTTAACACACAAAATAATATATGTTTACACTTGTTGAGGATCTGATCCAATACCCTTTATTTTTCTTGAAGAAACTCCACTCTCTTCCAAAAGCCATTCTTGATTTTGCTAAATTTATTTTCATCAGCTGGCAAGCAGAAATCTGAGACTTACAACTGTCACCCACTGCTATGGACTGCTGTACTAGCAGTAGTTTTGGTCAGAAAAATGAAAAGAGAAAAGCTTACACTGACTTGACTGTGAGCTGAAGGCATCCACACTATACAGAACTGGTTTTATAATGAATAGTTGGAAAAAAAGGGGGGCATCTCTTTTTTTTCATGTAAGTTAGTAAAAACATCAAACATTTTGACACTTTGTAAACCAAAACGTGTTTCACATTGCAGATAGTGTTTTCTCCCCTCATTAGTTTTTTCTAAAGTAACAATCTTTTAAAAGAAACCCACATAAGTGCATTTTTGTTTAGTACATCCACCTGATAAGAAGAGCAGCAAGTGATTACTAAAACTGTTATAACCAATGAAATGTCTTTTTCTCCTTTGTGTCCTTGCAAATGCTACAGCATTTATTAAGGAAAACAGTATCCAGAAATTATTACAAAGAAATCTTGGTTTAATTTCTATTCAAGAACATTTAAAATGTAATCAGATTAGCTATGCTACAGTTCTAGGTCTGTAATATTATTTTAATACTGTGCTTGCTTTTGTGTCATTGTTTTTGCAGTGGACTACTTGCTAAAAATATGTTGACTATTGCTCCAAGATTCCTTTCAAAGCCCTCTAACGCTGACTCAATCCCATTCATTTTATTTATACTGTGTTTATTGTTCTCAGCCATTATACACTATCAGTATTAACTTACATGTGAATGAACTGACAAGACAGGCACAACACAAATTCATAGTGTATCATGTTTTATCTACATTTTCTAAACCTAAAAGCTTAACTGAAAGAGTTTGGAAGTTTGAATAGTGCCAAATGTTTCACAGAAGAGTGGACAAAACTGTGATAGGTGACAGGACATAACATTCAGAAAAACCTGAACTCCTAACTAAATCTGTGAATGTGTTTTACTATAATTAAAGAGGTAACATGAATTAACCAAAAATGATACTAGAGTTGTAATAAGAAAAACAGTAGAAAGCTGAAAAAGAATGAAAATTCAGAAAAAACCTCAATTCTGACACTTCTTTTGTCTAATGTATGTAATGTCTAATGTAATAAATATACCATAAGTATTACAATTTTAGAACCTTTTCATGTAATTGATTGCTAATGACAACATAATTCCTGACTGCTGATACCCCTTACACCTTCTTAGCATCTCAGCCTATCTGGAAGAAGACAGTCTTCTGACATCTCCAGTACATATAAAAAGTGATATGAATTGTTTTGGTGTCCAAGGTTGTATCTGAAACATGCAGTCTCAAAGTTAAATATAGTGAGATTTCAAAAACGTGTATGTATAATATTCTCTACCGTGATTATAGAGCAATGGCTCTAAACTCTTTTAGACTTGAGGAATGTTTCAATAGACTCAAGGCATGCCTCTATAACTTCTATGAATTGAATGGCAATCCACTGCAAAAACTTCATTATTATAGTGCTTACTTCCTTGCAGAAGGGCCAGGCAGTGTGGGTGGGAGAACAGCCAAGCAGAAACTGAGCCTAAGCCTAAGCCTACAATTATCTACTTATCTCCTCACATCTTGTGGCACCCTCCAAAGAATCAGTGATCTGGACACATTATGAGGGAGAGAAGGAAAGATTAATAATGATGGTCTCTGGAAAACAGATGGACCACGGCTGGGTTGAACCTCTGATAAATATATAAAACACAATATACAAGATGTAATTAGAACTGACAGAAATTAAGTGCAATATCTAGTCCTTAAGTACAGATACTGATGTGAGAGAAACAGACATATATAGATCAAATTAGATTCAGGAAACACAGGAATTACCACTGTGGATCAAACTACCAGTCTATCCAATCTGTTATCCTGCCACCAGGATACTTGCAAATGTTTCATACAAAAATGTAAGAAAGTCTATAATAGGTAGTTGCTAGATAACCTTCATTTCTTGAACATGTAAGTTTGTTTGTTTCATGTTATTTTATTTATTATTAGAGAGAAAACACAACTTGGAAATTCAAAATCCTCCCTACAGGCTCTTAGGCCAAACCCAAATAAGCATCTGCGGTGCCACACACCGCATGTTCATTTGCTCTCTGTGCTGCAAGGGAGCAATGTGGAAGGGTTTTTGACCCCTAGATATTCAGGTGCCAAAAAACCCATGAGGAAAAAAAAATTAGAGTGGTGCACCCAGCGGCAGCGTGCACTGCCCAAAGCCTGGCTAGCCAGAGCTGTGCTCTGCTGCTGATCAAGCTCCAAGCAGCAGGATTGCCGCTGCAGCCCCAGGAGGCCCCCAAGGAATCCAGGTAAGCCTACAAGGGCCAGTCTAGTGCTAGCCCCAGCCTCCCCTACCCCACCCAGGGTAACTTGCTGCATGCCAGAGCATGCATGGCACAGCCGTTCCCCAGGGACAACTAGTGGCAGCACAAGGTGAGCCGTCCCTACTTGTCCCCAGGGAAACAAATGTCCACACACATCTCAATGTGGCCTGAGGTGGATCTGTGTGCGCACATAACTGCACATTAGACTAATTTAGTTCAGTGTAGTGTCACAATTTACACATATAATGCTATTAGATGGCAACAAACTAATTTGTGCCACTAATTTTTGCTTATAATGATGAAAAATAACTGCACCTAAATGTACATATCAATGCTGACCCAGGAATACATTGCATCTGGCCACTCCAGGCATCAGTGGGCTAGACCCCTGCCTGCTGCCTAGCCACATGGCTCCACACTTTGGGCATTCTCGTGCCCCAGCCAGGGCTCCCTGCCCCAGCCATGACTGGGGAGGTCATGCCCAGAGCTGACCTCTCTGAGCCTGCTGCCAGACCAAGGCTGCTCTGCTCTGGCTCAGACTGCTTCAGTCCCAGGTGTACACGTAGATAGTGCACCTGGGAGCCATGAACTGTGGCATGAACTGCAGCAGAGTGTATCACATCACACTTACTGAATATGTAGATGCACCCTTAGATGCTTAATCATTTTTTTTGAAAGAAGCTAAACATTGTTTGCATCACAGATGCTTGGCTTACAAACCTTCACAACAAAAATCACTATGGACATTTTAAGTATTTTGGATTAATAGATCTCAAAAATATCAACAATACATCTTTGTCCAAAAAGATAGGAACATTTAGGAAGGAAATAAACTTTTAAGAGAAAGGAACAAGATAATGAAAACTATAGTTACAACAGAAAAATAAGTTAAAACCATAAATATGTCATCACATTTTAACCTCATTAAAGTCAAATAAAAACATTTTTACTTCCTGCCCTAGGAAGTTGTCGTATTAAAACGAAACAAAGTGTGATTATGTCTTAACTAAAGAAAAAACTTCTTTAAACAATTACTCGTCACATCTCCTTATTAATTTTCATATATCCTTAATTTTAACTTTATAGGTACTCTTCACTTAATGTCGTCCCAGTTAACACTGTTTCATTATTATGTCACTGATCTATTAGAAAACGCACTCATGTAAAGTCACACAGTGTTTGGTTATAACTTTGTTTGGCCACCTGCTAATAGTTAATTATTATGATATAATTGGATTAGCTTAACATTGTTTTGATTAAAAAGGTCACATTTTTACAGAATATAACTACAACATTAAGTGAGGAGTAGCTGTATTTATATTTAACCTGCTTTGGTATATTAGTCGTGAAAAAAACACAGTATGACCATTTTTTGCTGCTTGATAGTGTACAATACTGGTAGCTGCTTCTCAGAATACACACATTTAGTTAGCATCTGATAAAGGGCATGCTTACCCATTTGGGGATAATTGTAAAGGGACAGATTTAGTATAATACATTCTTAAATATCTGAACAAAGGATTAATAGCATACCATTAAATGGCATGCTTGATGTTGTCTGCAAGCCTATTTCACAGTAGTTACCAGGTATGAGTTGTTGTTTCCAGCATGTTTCCTGCTGTGCAGCCTTTTGTTCATTTCCAACCATATTTGAATCCTATCAGAAGCTAGGAAACAAGACAATATTATCATATCTGAACATAATGCAAGAAGTGTTATACTAGGCAGACCAACAGTCCATCTAGCTCAGAAACCTATTGGCAGAAGTAGATGCTTTAGAGGGAGAGCACTAAACTGGGTATATCTAGGATCTATCCTCTGTTCATTACCCACCCACGCATCCACCATCATTGTTCTAGAGATGTCAGAGAAAGTGTTATTACAGGCAAGACCTTAAGGTTTAAATCAGTTTAGAAACAGAAGGCCAAGATAAACTGCTTCATAAATTTAAAGCAATATAGCCTGTGGATTTAAGGATCAATATCTCACATTGAACACAGATCTCATATGCACTATTAAAGATCATTTTAACATATCTATTGTACAATTACCTTGTTAAATGCACAATAAATTTAGACTGGTAACATGCACAAATTAACTATGGCACCCTGAACAGGTCCAACCAGCTATAAAGTTATTGCTCAAACATGTGTAATAATGGTATAGCTGGTTTCTATCTAGCTTTAATTTGCACGTGTAGGCAGTCCTGAGGCTAGACTACAGCTGCTCCAGTGTCTCAGCTGCACAGAGCACGCCCAGGGCTGGCAGATCGCAGCCAAGGTGAACTCCCAGTCACAGGAATGCAGGGGCACACCAGACAGTCACTGGGAGACTGAAGCTGCTACAATCTCCCAGCCCTGGAGTGTTCCACACCCCCAGCTCAGCTGAGAGACTACAGCAGTGGCCCATGGCTGTGGAGGCTGTCCTACATCTGATTAAACCTGATGCTGCTTCCCAGGATCTGGATCACTGGATTTTATTTAGTTTCATGAAACAAGAGCATGCTTGTTTTAAAGTGATTAAATTTCAGTGACTTTAAAACAGGATGCTTTTAGTGCAAAGTACAAAGTAGTCATTGTTTAAATCTGACAGCGTCATATCAAACTCATCATGAAAACACATTTGAGTCTATATTGTAAAAAAGTCTGTATGTTTAAATTAGATGATTTAATTATTAGAAAAAACAAAGATCTGTTCTATCTCATTAGATTATCAATAATTATTAGATTATACCAAGTTAATACAGTATAATTTCATATCTTTCTCACTCAGACCTGCTCTACTTTTATTAAGGCTCTATGACTTCCATGGATCTGCTTCTGATTCACAACAGTGTGAGAGAACAATGAAGTTTTAAGAAGTTCACAGTGGACAAATCCTCTCCTCTTCACACAAATATGTATTCTACTGAAAGTAAAAGGGCTGTGCACCTGAATGGATATGAAGTAATTGAGTTCTATGTAGGTAAATATACATGACATCCATCACTGCACTTTAGCCTAATTTAATGCACATTACAGGTGCATGTCTGCACATGTATACCCTTAATGCACATTATAAGTGGCAAAATTAGGCTAATCATGTCTAAACTTGATACCTGCATTAGCAGGTATCAAGTTTAGATGGGATTAGTTAAAGCACATTAACACACATGTAAACGTAACCTGGCACTAACTTTGATGCCGGATCTGTCTAGCCACTGAGGCACACACCAAGGCTACAGGACTTTAGTGACAAGTCCCTGCATATGTAGGCACCAGCCAAAAATTGCTTAATGCACATTAAATTTAGTCGTATTTAAATGCATGCATATACATGCCCTATTCCTCCTATTTACAATGTGTATACCTGCATGATATAGATGATAGAAAGACCTTTGGTCTGTGTTTCGATGTTCTTGTTGCCACTGAAAGGATGCTGTATATGAACAAACACATTATATATCACTGTAAGAGTTTTAGCAAGATTGGATCAAGGCCCTTTGCAGTTTTTTTAAAATTTCAATGTCAGAAAATTTAGGGCCCTGTCACAAGGGACACTAAGCATGTGTTTTATTTAAATTGTGGTAAGCATGACCATGCCATATTAAAAGTTAGAATATGCTCTGAACAACAGTCACACAGTAATGTTTATTACAATCTCAAACACAATTTCTCAGGCACAGATCACTGATTGTTGGTTCCAGCCCAGCACCACACAGGAGTCTTGAACAAGCTCTGGTGAAGTGCCAGAGCTAGGAACAACAACAGATGCTTGGTACCACAGAGGGGTCCCTAGTAGATGCCGTGGCTCAGTGAGGACTGCAAATTGCTCAAATTATCCCAAAAGAATTGTCCAGTGTTAGTTGAAGGCATATTATTTAATACTATCTGGAGCTACTCCTCATTCAAAAAGTCCTAACTGCTATAAGATGATTACACTTTGAATGATTGAACGTTTTACTGCTTGAACACATAGACACTCATGCTTTAACTGCAGTTAAAACATGCTAAGTGTAATGTACAACAAGGCCCATACTTAATATAAACTTGAGACAGAAAGTGGGAAAATCTAGTTTCTGTGAAACTGTTTAGTGTGGGTTCTCCAACCCTTTGCTTAATCTGTCATATGGCCGAAAAGGGAGAGGGTTATGTTATGGCAATGTTTAAGAATAATTGTATTAGGGAAAATATCTTGTTTAAGCTTACAATAAACAATTCTTAAAAGTATAAATTACATATTTATAAAATTTATTTCATTTTCTATGTCAAACAAATAGTCACAAACATATGCTGTATTATTCACGGAGCCCTAATCTTCATTATGCAAAACCATCAGACACATCATCAAAGACCACACTTCTAATTGAAAAAAACTACGCCTACAAAAATATCCTTCCTAGGTATATCCATTTTGATTGGTCAACATGGCAAATTAGTATTATTTTCTCAGCATAAGAGAGAAGAAAGATTTCTCCTTCAAAAGCTGTGCTGGTATTAATAACATAGGCTATTAATATAGGAGTATAGTAAAATCATTTGTAAAATAAAGTGCAACATTTTGGTAACTTCTACACACTTGCAGAAGAATGCAATTAGAAACAGCATGAATTCACCAAGGGCAAGTCATGCAAGACCAACTTAATCACCTTCTATGAGATGACTGCCACTGTGGATGCGGGGAGAATAGTGGATGTAATATACCTCGACTTTAGCAAGGCTTTTGATAGAGTCTCCCAAGCAAGCTAAGGAAATACAGGTTGGATGAAGAAACAGTAGGGTGGATAAAAAACTGGCTGGATCACTGGGCTCAAGGGTAGTAATCAATAGCTAGATATTGATTAATAGCTAGATATCTAGCTGGCAGCTGGTATCAAGTGAAGTGCCTGAGGGGTCAGTCCTGGGGCAAGTTTTGTACAATATCTTCATCAATCTGGAAGATGGAATGGAGGGCACCCTCAGTAAATTTGCAGATGACACCAAGCTAGCTGTGTAGACTCTGGGCACTTCTACACGTTAATTAACGTGCTTTTGCTACTGTGCATTGCTTAGTTCCTCTAATATGAGGTACTACGAAAAGGCACATTAAGCCGCCCTAAAGCACAGTAGTAAAAATAAATGCCTTTTTTTGTGATGCTTAATGTGAAATAGACTAATATTATTGCACATTAGTCTATTAGCACTGTTGCTGATGTGACACTTTAATGTGCAGTAAAAAGCATTAAACTGGACATGTAAATATGCCCACACTGAAGGATAGGGCTAGGACTTAAAGAGGCCTAGACAAATTGGAATATTGGGCCAAAAGAAATCTTATAAGGCTTGATAAGGACAAGTACAAAGTCCTGCACTTAGGACAGAACAATCCCATGCACTGGTATATACTGGGAACTGACTGGCTGAGCAGCAGCTCTGCAGAAAAGGATCTGGAGGTTACAATGGACAGTTGGTAGCAATTCCTCATGGTTGAGGATGATCACTCCCTTAGGTCTAGTAAATGGCTATAGATGAGTCCACTGATGGCTAAGAAGGCTGGTTAACATGGCTGATGCTAAAGCAACAGACTGGCAGACACCACAGGTGGAGGTTAAAATAAGAATCAAAGCAGATTTCTTGGTCTTTTTTCCCTTCCTTCTGTTTTTGTCATTCTTCTCTCAGGGCAAGACTGTTTTCCGCAAAGTCAAGCTTACCTTTTCTCAAGGTTTTGTCATGCAGCCCTGTCCCAAGCCAGTTTTTCCCACTCTTGTGATGCCAATGCCACATTTCTTAATGTTTGCCTTCCAGGTGTCCTTGAAGCATTTCCTCTGGCCCCTGCATGTCCTTTCTCCGTGGCTGAGTTCAGAGTATAGTAGTTATTTGGGTGAATGTACATCAGGCACATGCACTTAATGCCTTTTCCAGTAGTGGACAATAAGCTGAATATGCTGCCCTTGTAAAGAAGACTGACAGCATTCAGGGAGGCATTAGTAGGAACATGGCTACTTTGGCTAGTAGATCAAGGGAAGCAATTCTTTCAGTATATTCTGCAGTGGTGAGGCCACATCCAGAGTACTGTGTCCAGTTTTGGGTGCATTACTACAGAAATGATGTAGATAAATTGAAGAGTCTAGAGGAGGGCAATGAAAACGGTTAAGGGGCTGGGGCACATGACTCATGAGAAGAAGCTGAGGGAACTGGACTGGTTTAATCTGGAGAAAAGAAGACTGAGGGGGAATTTCATAGAAGCCTTCAACTACCTCAAGGGTGGTTCTAAAGAGAGTGGAGCTAGATTGTTCTCAGTGGTGGCAGATGATTGAACAAAGAGCAGCAGTCTCAAGTAGCAGCAAGGGAAGCTTAGGTTAGATACTGGGGAGGAAAAAACGCTTTCATGAGGAGGGTAGTAAAATGCTGGAACAGGTTACCCAGAGAGGTGGTGGAATCTCTATGCTTGGAGGGGTTTAAGACTCAGCAAGACAAAGCCTTGGCTGGGATGATCTAATTGGGGATGGCTCTGGTTTGAGCAGGGGTTAGCCTAGATGACCTCCTAAGGTCCCTTCCAACCTTAATTTTCTATGATAATTGTTTTAATAAAACACTGTTTCAATGCAAAAAGATGTACTGGTGGATCACAGCTTAGTATTTAGTGATCAAGGTCAACTGTAAACATAAAAGCATTTTTTGATCTATTTAGAAAACATTTTTATATAGTATCTTTCAATCTTCCTAATATGCAAATTCAATACACTTTGTATTTCACATAGAATTTTGTAGCTTTTTTAACATCTAAGGTCTCTAGTCAGTATACAGGAATGGGAAAGGATAATATTAGAGAATGAACTACTGAGTCTAATGACAATGAACCAATACATAGACAAAACATTAATACAATAGACTAAAGGAACCATATATCTGAAGCAAAAAACTTAGAAAATATCACTTTTTGTTATTGCTTCAAGCTGTCTCATTATGGAAATGATTCATAATATTCAAAAATATATTATTTTAGAACACTAATGGGATGGGAATCATTTCAAATTTGGGACTTATTACACATTAATTTTAAGCAGCTTCTAGAGCCCTTAACCTCTGGATTGCCCACACATTAACACCTGAAATTTTTGTATATCTAAAACCAAACTATAACGCGTGGTTCCAAAATGATACGTTTTATTAGACCAACTGGAAAATGGCAAGAAAATTGTCCTTTTCTGCAAGCTTTCGGGATCAAAGTCTCTTCGTCAGCCTCTGGAAAAAGTGTAGATGGTATAAGATGGTCAAAAGTCCCCATAGGTAGGAAATAAACTTCATTTTTGCACAGAGGGAGCTGAAGATGGAAGTCTCTCCCTCTGGGTCCATGAGAGTGTCTTTGTGAGGTACGTTGAATAGCCCTTTGATGTGTGGATCAGGTAGAATTCCTTCCCTGAAGGTGTCAGATGGCAGACAGGGAAGCAAAAAAACTTCCTTGTTGTTCAGCATTGAAGTTTAAAATCCAACAGCAGCTAAAATTTGGCATCTACCCGATCAACACATCAAAGAGCTACTCAACACAGTTCACAAAGACACTCTCACGGACCCAGAGGGACAGACTTCCATCTTCAGTTCCCTCTGTGCAAAAATGAAGTTTATTTCCTACCTATGGGGACTTTTTACCATCTTATACCATCTACACTTTTTCCAGAGCCTGACGAAGGGATTTTGATCCCGAAAGCTTGCAGAAAAGGACAATTTTCTTGCCATTTTCCAGTTGGTCTAATAAAACGTATCATTTTGGAACCACGAGTTATAGTTTTTCATATGTCTTTTTGTCTCAGACCAACACGGCTACCAAGTACACTCCTGAAACTGGTTTTACGCACTTAAGGCAACTTAAAGTTATACCATCCCAGAGCAGGTTTCTTCCTTATCTGTGGTATCCAGCTCATGCTCCATTAATGTGTGATCACTCCCCACAGATGACCAACACAAATTGCAGTCCATAGCATCCTAGGATGTCGTGACCCCTCTTCTGCCCTCCTGTTCTGTGTAGGCAAAATTTCTACCACCTGAACTCTACTGCCTAGGGAATAGCTATTGTACAAAGCCAACTCCCCTCTCACCCCCGTGGGTGTGACCCCATGGCACACAGGCTGCAGAGCGCGTGCCAGTTAGCCAGGTCACAGGGCACGGTTGGATTGAGGGGTGGAGTCTATGGGGCAGGGGCAACTGAGCAGGGTGTGGAGCCCAGAGCAAATGAGCCTGTGCAGGGCCCCACCCCTGGACACAAGGAAGCCGGCGGCAGATTTGGCAGCCAGGGGGGATGGGGAGGGTGGTGAGCAACTAGACACGCTGAATTCAGTGGCAGGGGGAGAGGAGGTGGGATACTGAGCAGCCAGATGTGAAGGCAACAGCAGCATGGTCATCACTCCACTTGGCTCTGCAGGGCCCCCCCCCAGCACAGAGCCTGGGGCAGTCATCCCAATTCACTCCCACCCTTCCTCCCCCGCCCAGGAACAGCCCTACTAGGAGGAGTGGAATGGGGAATAAGGTAGGGGGCCCCGATTGGGTCCCCATGAGCTGGGGATTCCTTCACAGTACCTCCCGCCAAAAGCACCATCTCTCACTGCTCCCACATCCCAGTCACTCCGGGAAGCATGACTAGCACCCTCCACACTGCAACCCCATATCCCAATTTATTAAAACATTGACACCTTTAATTTACATCCCCTTTCTTTCACTTTTTAATTTTATCCTTCAGTGGATGACTTCACGTCACCATCCTTCATTCTCATTTCCTTTCCATCCTTCCTATCCCCATTTCATACTTTATCCCAACTATTAGCTCTCCTCCTCCCAATTTCATGTTCCCCATCCCTCACACACCCTGACTACCTTGAGCAAGGATAGAAACCTTTCCTGGCTCACCAGCCCTGTAGTGCCAACTCACAGCTGTAGCTCCTAGTCAGGTCCCTGCTTGCCAGCCCTCTAGTGGGAAGTCACAACTGTGCAGATGGGGGAGAGTCAGACTGGGCTTTTAGCCTTAAAGTGTGATTGCTCCAAACTAAAACTAGCATTAACACTGACCAACATTTGTGCAGTTCAAAAGTATATCATGTAACAAGTCCCTTTAACTGGTGAATTTCTAAAAGATCTCCTTTTCAGAAGTATAAGTGGCTTTCTGCTTTTTAAGAATGGAATTCATCTGCAAACTAGCCAATACCAACTCCTGGGCTTCTGTTTTCCCAAATATAGAACCATGGGAAGAACTTCAAAGGAAAAGTCAGATTTTGCATGGTAAATCTGAAAACTATTGAGGCTGTGAGATTTGGAAACACTGTGGCTGAAGAAAGTTATTCTTCTCTGACTCCTTTTGTAGTTGTGGGAAAGCCAGATAGCCTGAAATAACGGAAAGAAAGCAATAACACAGGTTGCATATGCATATTCAAATGATCTGGAAGAATTCTCCTGAGCTTGCTTTTCTGGTAAAAAAAAACTTACATGGAAACCCCTGAATAGCCATTCAAATATTAAGCCCCAGAAGAGCAGAGGTTGCAGCGCTCACATTATGTATCCAACTGGGCCCTGTATAGATGTCTCAGCATGCTCAGCAGTCTATTTCAGTCTGCCTGAAGACAGATGGCAGCAGCACACAACAGCAGTCCTGACTGGTTGCTCCAGATTGATCAGAATCAGCCTGTGTCTCCCTACAGCACAATGTGGGGATTGTGAAGGGGGCATGCTCTGCTCCATGCTCAGCTGGAGCAGTAGAAGTCCAGCCTGAGAGAGACACTTTCCAGCCTGGGGGAGGAAAGGAAAAGACAAAGCACTCAGGGGTGGTGGAGGATTGTGTTGTGGTCTCTTTTAGAAGGAAAATGAACATTCTCATAGAAGTAATTTAACCCTAGCTGTTCTCAGGTTATTTTTTCCTGGAATTGCCATTTTTACTCTAGGACAAAAATCCTAAACATCTGTATACTCATGGTTTTTACTGGGAGAGCAACAGCTCTGTCAGGTGAAAATGAATGCTAGTAAACGGCCAATATAGTTGTGAAGTTAATCATAAGAGGGAAACAAACTGAAACAACACTGCTGTGACAAAAGAATATAAATTATTGTTCTTTAATTTTTTTATTTGGTCTCTGAAAAACCTTGAAAAACCTCTCTTGAAAAAACCTTAGTAAGCATTAAAAAAATAACATTTAAGGAAGTAGCTGCAAAATAAGTGACTTCAAGATCTCATGTACATTAGCATTTTTGATGAAATGCCAACTGTTATACCACCCCAATAGAACTGAACCAATGAGAGATTTCTTCAAAGCGTTAGTACAAGTGAGGCCTTAAGGTTCAACAGTCTAGAAACAAAAAAAAAAAAAAAAAATGAGCTAAGCAATTCACCAGTGTTTATTCAGTTGTCTGAGATTCTTTTTAGTTTAACCAATACAATAAGAGTACTTTTCCAAGTTTTTTTGGAAAGGAATTAATATTCATATTCTTCTCCGATTACATTTTATTAATGTTTTGAAATATTTTCTATAACAGCATCTAAATGTCTTCAGAATGACTATATTAAACCAAAGGGATTTTTACAACTATCACTACAAATAAACATAGCCTGAATTTATATTAACACAGGAGATGAAAATCATTTCAGTAACAGCTTGATGATTTTACTCAATAAAGTAGGTCACCCTGTAAGCAAATGGCATTCACTGGATAATCAAGCAAGTCACAGAACAAAAGAAATTATTTTTCTTTTGAGAAAAAAAATGTTTCTCAATGCTGACTGCAGACCAGCTGGTTCCAAGTCTGATAAAACAGTCTTAACTTAGTGACTGAATACCCTTGGAGTATACATTTCCCTACATACATGATCTAATAGGCTTAGCCAGCCATTATGTTAACTGTGTTTTCTCTCTCTTCTGTTTCCAATAACATTGCAAACTAATTAAGAAAAATTCTCAAATATGAACAGGTCTTTACTCAAGTTTTTGTAATCTAAATCTGAATAATACTAAGAATACTACTACTACTAAATATCAAAGAACTTTGGGGCGGGGGGTTAAGAAAACACCATTAAAGCAATTTCAGTAAAAATGTTCCACTTGCGTGAATAGCAGATTATTCAATGAGAGAAAAACGTTAATCCGAATTTGTTTACCAAACTTGTTTATGGTTTTCATATGCCTCTTCTAACCTTACCGCTCATCTTTCTACTTAACATAGTATCAAGCATGGTAGTCATCAATAGGGTTCAATTTTTTAGCATTACAGCACAGAAATTTATCATTTGAACTGAAGTAGCGAGTGATAGCTATAATAAAATGTTATCTACTATATGGACAAAGCACTTGGCACATACTTTCCCAGGGTTTCAGAGTTATTGGCCGACAGCACAGCAATGAAGAGACTCAGATAACTCAGTTCTGTCCCAGGTTAGGAGGTGTGTGTGGTCTACAGTTTACAGATAATTCTGTCTCTACTACATCTGCCTGAGTTTGTCCCACTTCTTACTTCCCCTCAAGTGACCCTGTTGCTTTTAAAAAAAGCCTTGAGCAGTTACTCACAATGGAGCAATTTTAGTCACTGTGGTTATCTTAAGTACATGAGACACTATACGTCCCACCGTTAGTAAGAATAATTTGGATTTTTCCCTGGCCAAAATTGTATTAAGTGACTTTTCAAAGGTGCCACAGGAAAAAAAAAAACTATTGTGACCCATGTTTGGTTGGGTTTTTTGTTGTTGTTTTGGGTTGTTGTTGTGTGGGGGGTTTTTTTTGCTATTTATAGAGCTCTTCATAAATTGAGCAAAAGTGGGGAGAACCTCAAACTAGGAACCATTCTTGCTCTCTTGGTAAATTTACCAGATATATAGTAATTAAAGACTAATTCAAATGTTGAAGGCTACTTAAAATGTATTCAAGGACATGTCAGTCTTTCAACATTCAGAAAAAAAAAAAACAAACCAAGCACTTCAGGTGGTGAACACTTACCAGTCTAAACTCCCCGGTTTCGCGTACACCCTCCTCCTTCCCTATCCTTTCTTCCCACAGCTATATTTCCATTGAAATTTTCTTAGCGGATATAAACCTCTAGGACAGTGCTCTTCAAACTTTTCCTCAGCATGACTCCATTTCCTCACCATTGCCCCTCACTCTCAAGCCACAGTCTCATACCCCTGGCAATCCCATCCACTGATGTTGAGACCTCATTTGGGGTTGTGACCCACAGTTTAGGAACCACTTCAGGTTTCTCTCTAGGATATGGGTTTCTCTCTATTTTTGCCTGTCCTGCAGTACATGACAGATATATTATAATGATGGATTATGGCCATGAAATAGCTTGCAATAATTAGTAGCACTTTAGTTAAACATTTCTAAACTTTTAATTGAAAAAATATGTACATCAATTTTAATATATTTAATGTCTCCAACTGAAACACATACTGTGCAATCTCCCTTAGGTAAAAAAGGAACGTCAACACAAAGACATGCATCACACCTGGAACAGTAAGAAACTAGTTTCTCTGGGGAAAAAAAAGGGGGAGTCTATACTTTTAAGGTTTTACTTCTTCTTTTAAGGTTTTACCTCTTTCTTCGTCTATACAATATCCTGTATGGAACTTTTCATTTATGGAACAAACTGCCAACATACAATGCAGTCATCTCCATATAAATACGTATGACAGTAGATAATTTTCTGAAAAGAAAAAAAAAAAATTCTCCATTCAAATATAAGCCCAGCAGCTAATGAACAGTTAGTGAGCTCCTGACTTTTACTAAATTTCTGAAAGATAACTTCATGACTAAAAAGAATAACAAATATATAGAACCAGAGAAAATTAGTCTGGAAGGGACCTCAGGTCATCTACACTAACACCCTGCTCAAAGCAGGACCATCCCCAACTAGATCACCCCAGACAATGCTTTGTCCAGCTCACTCTAAAAGCCTTCACAGTTTAGCCCTCTCTGGGCAAACTGTTTCAGGGCTTTACTACTCACTCCATCAGAAAGTGTTTAACCTAAACTTCAATTGCTGCTACTTGAGACAACAGCTCCCTGTTCTGTCATCTGCCACCACTGAAAACAATCTGGCCCAAATCTGCTTTAGAACCACTCTTCAGGTAGTTAGAGGCTGCTATTAAATCCCCATTCATTCTTCTCTTCTCCAGATTAAACAAGCCCAGTTCCCTCAGCCTTTCTTCAGAAGTCATGTGCCCCAGCACCCTCACCATTTGTGTTGCCTTTCACTGGACTCACTTCAATTTGTCTGTTAAGTCCTGCACTTAGGATGTAACAATACCATGCACCAGTACAGGCTGGGGCTGACTGACTGGGCAGCAGCTCTGCAGGAAAGGACCTGGGGGGGTTACACTGGACTATGAAATGAATAAGCCAGCAGTGTGCCCTAGCTGCCAAGAAGGCTAATGGCATACTGGATTGCATTAGTAGGTGTGATGCCAGCAGGTCCAGGGAAGTGATTATTCCCCTCTATTCAGCACTGGTAAGGCCACATCTGGAGTACTATGTTCAGTTTTGGGCCCCGCACTACACAAAGGATTTGGACAAATTAGTCTCCAGTGGAGGATAATAAAAAATGGTGAGGGGCTGCGGGACATGACTTAGAAGAAAGACTGAGGGAACTGGGCTTATTTAGTCAAGAGAAGAGAAGACAGAGGGGATTTAATAGCAGCCTTCAACTATCTGAAGGAGGATTCAAAAGAGGATACAGCTATATTGTTCTCAGTGGTGGCAGATGACAAAACAAGGATGAATGGTCTCAAGTTGCAGCAAGGGAAGTTTAGGTTAGATATTAGGAAGAACTTTTTCACTAGGAGGGTAGTAAAACACTGGAACAGGCTACCCAGAGAGAGATGATGGAAGCTCCATCCTTGGAGATTTTCAAGACCCAGATACACAAAGCTTTAGCTGGGATGATCTAGTTTGGATGGTCCTGCTTTGAGCAGAGGGTTGGATTAGATGACTTCCTGAGGTCCCTTCAAGCTCTAATTTTCTATGACTTCTGTGATCTTTTCTCTAGTGGGGCCCCCAAAACTGGACACAGTACTCCAGATGTGGCCTCATCAGTGCCAAAGAGAGGGGAAGAATCACTTCCCTCTATCTACTAGCAACACTCCTATTAAGGCAGCCCAGCATGCTGCTAGCCTTCTTCACAACAAGGGCATTCTGTTGCCGCATTCAGCTCATTGTCCACTTTAAGCTCCAGGTCTTTTTCTGCACAGCTGCTGCTTAGCCATTTGGTCCCCTGTCTATACCTGTGCATAGGATTGTTTCATCCTAAGCATAAGACCTAGCACTATTCCTTACTGAACCTCATGAGATTACTTTTGGTGCAATCCTCCAATTTGTCTAGGTCTCTAAATCCTAGTCCTACCCTCCAGGGTCTATACTATTCCACCTCACTTGGTGTCATCTTCAAACTTGCTGAGGGTGCACTCTGTCCCATCTTCCAGATCACCGATGAAGATACTGAACAAAACTGGCCCCAAGACCAACCCCAGGGGCACTCCATTTGATAATGGCTGCCAACTAGACAAAAAGCCACTAATTAACCCTTTAAGCCTGACAATCCAGCTACTTCTCTGTTTTACAATCCATTCATCCAACCCCTACTTCCTTAGTTTGCTTGTGAAAATGTTATGAGAGATGCATCAAAAGCCCTGCTAAAGTCAAGGTATAGCATATATCCAGTGTGCTCCCCACATCCATAGTCAGTCATCCTGTCATTGACAGCAATCAGGCTATTTTGGCATGACTTGCCCTTGGTGAATCCATTCAAGGGCTGGTCCTAACACTCTTCTCCAAGTGCTTAGAAATGGATTCTTTGAAGACTTGCTGCATGATTTTTCCAGGGACTAAGTTAAGGCTGACTGCTTTGTAGTTCCCCTCCTTATCTACCTCCTTATCTTTCTTAAAGATGGGCACCATATTTGCTTTTTTGCAATTATCCTGGATGTCTATCATTGGGTTTTCAAATGGCCAGTGGCTCTGAAATCAAATCAGCCAACTCCCTCAGCATGTGCAGATACACTGCGCTTGGCCCCATGGACTTGTATGCACCTAGTTTTCTAAATACTACTTCACCTGTTCTTTTGCCGCTGTTGGCTGCTCACTTCCTCCCCAAAGAGTAATGCCACCTGTAGTAATCTGGAATCTGACCCTGACCTTAGACTGAAGTAAAAAACTCATTGAGTAGTCAGCCTTTTCCACATCATCTGTCACTAGGCTGGCTTCCCCTGTTCAGTAAGGGGCTCACACTTTCCCTTGTTGCTGATGTACTTTTAGAAACCCTTCATGTCCTTTGCTAGCTGCAACTCCAATTGAACTTTGGCCTTCCTGATTTCATCCCTACATGCCCAAGCAGTACAGTTATTAACTCCCTAGTTATTTGTTCAAGTTTGTTCCACTTGTTGGAAGCTTTTTATGTTTTAGCTCACTGGAGAATTCCCTGCTAATTCAAACTGTTCTTCTGTCACACTTGCTAGTGTCAGAGCTCAATGGTTAAGAGATGCCTCGGCACAGCTGCATTTAAGCACATTGCGAGTCCTCAGTGCAGGGATTTCCCCTGCAAGGCAGGAAAGAATCCTTGGCGCAAAATCGGCTCCTGCCAATTGAGTGCATGCTTTTGATTGGCTCGGTGTAAATTATGCACACATGGTAGTCAGCAATTGGCTCGCTGGCCATACAAAAGGCTTGGGTGGTTTCCGCCCAAATTGGAGGAGAGCTCAGATGCGCATAGGGAGAGATCCCCACGTGTACCTCAGAGCCACGGAGGGGCCTGATCAACCAATGACTCCCCGTCATGGTTACCACAACGTACCCCATACCCTGCGTGAGTGTGAACATCAATGTGCTTGCCTACGGTTTCGTTTGCTGTTTGTCTATGGAGTGTGCCTACACTGCATATCTTGCTGTATTACGGATTGTAAGTAAACTTTTTTTTGTTACAACCGCTGCTGCCTCTCTGCACCTAATTCCACTCTATCGGCGGCCCCATTCCGCCGGCGTTTCTCGGCCCCCACAGCTAGGTCTTCTTGGGTATCCGGAAACTTTGTTTCTGAGCCCTAAGGTTTCTTCAAAATACAACCAGCTCTCCTGGACTCCTTTCCTCCTCAGACTAGCCTCCCAGGGGATCTTGCTCACTCAGCTCCATAAGTGAATCGAAGCCTGCTTTTTCTGAAGTTCAGGGTCCTTACTCTGCTACTCTCCTTCCTTCCTTCAGATCCTGAATTCGATCATCTCATGGTCACTGCTACCCAGCTTGCCATCTGCTTCCACATACCCCACCAATCCTTCTACTTGTGAGCAGCAGGTCAAGAAGAGCACAGCCTCTACTTGGCCTCACCAACACTTGCACCATAAAGTTCTCCCCAGGATACTCCAAAAACTCCCTAGATTGCTTGTGCAATTCTGTATGCTCCTCCCAGCAGATGACAGGGTGCTTGAAGACCCCTCCCATGAGAACCAGGGTCTGTGACAGGGAAAATTCTGCTAGGTGTTTGAAGAACACTTCATTCACCTCATCCTCCTGGTCTTGTTGCCTATAGCAGACATCACCATCATCCTCATTGCTCTCCCTTCTTACACTAAACCAAGACTTTTAATAGCCTTATCTCGTTTCATACTGAAGCTCTGAGCAATCATACAGCTGTTCATTGAAAGTGCAACTCCTCCTCTTCTCCCTGCTCTGTCAGTCCTGAAGAGTTTATTCCCATTCATTACAGTACTCCAGTCATGTGAGTGATCCTACTGAGTCTTATGCAAATCAAAACAAAGTTCTGTGACTGTGTGAGGACTTCCAAGTCCTTCTGCTTTTTTCCTAGGCTCACTTCAGATGTCTGTGTATGAATGCAATAAGTAGCCAACTGCCTCCAAGCCATCTAACTCCTGTCTCCATCCTATGGTGAACCAAATTTAAAGCCCTCCTCACTAGGTTAGTGAGCCTATCTGTGAAGATACTCTTCCCTCTCTATCAGGTGGATCCCAACTCTAGCAAGTCTTCTTCTTCTTGGAACATCCCACAAACCCTGCTGGCAACACCATCCACTCCTGCTCATGCTCCCTTGACTGCAAGGATCAAGGCCCACGTGAGCCCGTGTTCTCTTTACCCTTGCACTGTAGTAACTTCTGACATGCTCACTAAGAACTATAAGTCATTTTGGATGTGCTCAGGGTCACCCCTCGCAACATCATTGGTGCCCACATGGATGAGCATGGGGTAGTAGTCAGAGGCCAGAAGAGTCTCAGTAATCTCTCTGTGATTTTTTTGAGTTGGGCTCCAGGCAAGCAGCAGACCTCCCAAGACAACAGGTCAGGCCAGCATATGTATATCTCTGTTTCCTGCAGACCGGAGTCACCAACCACCATCACCCATAACTTTCTCTTGGTAGCAGTGGTTTCAATCTTCCCAAGCTTGAGGAGGTAAGGCCTAGCCTGGTCCTTTCCACTGACAGAAGGTACTCCTCCTCTTCTGTTGCTAGGGCTCCCAATTTGTTCACCAGCCAAACTGCTGAAAGTGGGGGATGAAGATTTCTATTTGTGACCAGAGATCACAAGCTTCCAGCTTCCACCTTCCTGCGAGTCCATGCCCTCTTCTTTTTCCAACACCCCCACCTCTGGCAGTCCTCCATCTAAAGTCCTAGAGATCTGCTTCAGCATCAAGCTGATGAAATTCCCCATAGCTGAGGATGCTTCAGAGCCTCACCACATCCTCCTTTAGCTCTCTTACCTGCTTCCCAAGGGACTACACTAGGAGGCACTGCTCACATCACAGACACTCCCTCACCTGGCTGTCACTGGAAGGAACCTGCAAGTCATAGCCCCACAGCTCCAAATTAGGAACTGGGTAGAAGCCTTGATGGTAAGCAGTTCTACCTGTACAGACATCTCACAAGTACAAGCAAGAGCTGGCAGCGATTCTGGCATTATAGTGCCTTCCAGCCAACTCTCTGGGTCTCTTAAATCTGCTGCCTACCTCTTTCTGGCTCTCTCCAAGCAAAACTTCCCTCACAAACTCCCCCATAAACTGGCCTGTTCACTGCTCCCTGGTCCCAATACATTCCCTTTCCCCCCTGTTAACCTGCTTCCTCTCACCAGACTTAGTGAAGTTAGGTGAGAGAGTTTCTGGGCAAAATCCCCCTAGTAAACTCCCTACTCTCCATAGTTCAGGTCTAAATGCCTCTTAGAACCCTTTCAATTTCTCTCAGAATACCACCCTTATTTGCCAGTTTTCTTGTTTTGACCTGTCTTGGGGTGAAATCCCATGATTCCCTTACTGAGATTATTTTACAGAATGCACTGATTTCATCTTTCAACCATGATTACTCAAAAAGACCAACTAGACTAATGCAGTATTCCCCTTCAGAAGCTATGACCAGTGGAAATTCATAAAACTGAAAGTGGAAATACGTACACGCTCATTAAATGTGCCGTAATTAGAGTGCATTAAGTTTAGTACCTGTTATAACAGGTACTAATCTTAATGCATCATAACTGGCACTATTGCACATTAGCACAAATGAATGCTTTTTTGAGATTTTTAATGCTCATTGGACTAATCTACTGCACATTAGCATGACTGGCAAAAAAACTGTGCTAATGTAAGGTAGAATTACTCCGATGGGTATTATGGGCCTCATGTAAATATGCCAATAGATTTGAAAACAAAGTATTGTTTAATCTCAACAACAGAAATACAGCAGGCAAAAAAACCAAAAAGGCCCATGTGACAAACAGCTTACAAGGGTTTAGGTTGTAGCCATATTAGTCTAAGGATATAGGCAGACAAGGTGAATTTGATATCTTATTAGACCAAACCAAATGGTTGAAGAATAGTTAGTATGCAAGCTTTCGGGTTCAAAAACCCTTCGTCAGGCTAAGGAAGCTGCAGCAGTTGGTGTGTGCTCTTCCTGGATGGAATGAAAAGTAAACAAGCCAGGAGCTGGGCTGGGCTGGGAGGTCAGTTGCCAGGCAGATTGTAATGCATCAAAAATCCAGTGTCTATGTTTAGTCCCAGATCTCTAGTATCCAGCAGGTTGATGAAATGGAACTCATAGACTTGTCTCTGGGAAGTGTTGTGTATTTTTGCTTGAGGACCAGGCCTGAGAGATTGGAGAGAGTGGCCCTCCTATGAGAAATGTGCCCCACCGGTAATTGAATGTTTCTGTCTCTGCGCACCAGAATGAACACACAACAGAAATCCATCAGTTGTTGTCTGGTCTCTCCTACATATGTTCTATCAGGGCATTTGGTGCATTGGATGAGGTATACTACATTTCTGGAGGTGCAGCTGTAAGATACTGGGATGCTGATGGCTCTGTTGTGGGGTATAGTAATAGTGGGGGTGGTGGAGATGTGTGGGCAGGTTTTGCATTTCTTGTCCTGGCATGGTCTGGATCCTTTTGGTGTGTTCTGGGGTTGAGGAAGTTTGCTTCTGGTGATGAGGTTGGCAAGGTTCAGTGCTTGTCTGAAGGCTAGGATAGGTGGCTCTAGGAAGATCTTTTTAAGATTAGGGTCTTTTTCTAATATGGATTGCAATTTTTTTAGGATTTTCCCTACAGGTTCAAGGAATGGGTAATGCATCATAACCAGCAGTGTGCAATTTGTGGGGTTTTTTTCTTCTGTACTGCAGCAGTTCTTCATGTGGTATCCAGGTGGCTCTTTCAAACATGCAATCTACCTCTCGCCTTTTTAAGATTGGTGAGGTGGCAATCCCGGGTGTTCTCTTCAGTACAGATGCAGTGGTATCTGAGGGCTTGGCTGTATATCACAGCTTTTTTGGTGCGTTTCGGGTGATTGCTGGTTCTGTGCAGGATCCAGACTGTGCCAGGACAAGAAATGCAAAACCTGCCCACACACCTCCACCACCCCCACTATTACTACACCACACAACAGAGCCATCAGCATGCCAGGATCTTACAGATGCACCTCCAGAAATGTAGTATACCTCATCCAATGCACCAAATGCCCTGATAGAAGATATGTAGGAGATTCCAGACAACAAACACTGTGCACCAGATTGATGGATTTCCGGTGTGTGTTCAAAGACAGAAACACTCAATTACCGGTGGGGGCACATTTCTCACAGGACAGCCACTCTCTCTCCAATCTCTGTCCTGGACCTCAAGCGAAACTTACACAACACTTCCCAGAGACAAGCTTATGAGCTCCATTTCATCAACCTGCTAGATACTAGAGATCTGGGACTAAACATAGACACTGGATTTTTGATGCATTACAATCTGCCTGGCAACTGACTCTCCAGCCCAGCCCAGCCCCTGGCTTGTTTAATTTTCAGTCCATCCAGGAAGAGCTCACACCAACTGCTGCAGCTTCCTTAGCCTGAAGGGTTTTTGAACCCAAAAGCCTGCTTAATAACTATTCTCCAACCAACTGGGTTGGTCTAATGAAAGATATCAAATTCACCCAAGGAACCTTGTCTGCCAATAAAAGGCTTACACATGTATCCAAATTACTTAGGCCTAAAGATTTATTGCAGTTACCTACATAACTAATGACTATATCCAGACTGCTTCACAGAAATGTAATTCTATTTTTTCTCTTCCTTCTCTATAGTTTTTTTTTTTTTTTTTGTTCAGCCTAACTTTCTTTGTTCCAGTTTCCTTTTGGGATTCCCCTCACCCCAGTTTCAAACCAGGATACTGATCTCAGTAGCCAGAGGTGGTGAGCTTCAAAAGCAGATGGCCTCTCTACCATCTATTAATTACTGGGTAATGGGGAAAATCAATAGTTATCAATACTTTCCCCTGGATACACTTAGCTAGCTGTTGCTTTAATCATACTTTAATTATTTTTTAGTAATAAATATATTTTACAAAATTGTTGTAATCTTACAAATTGCATTTTACAAAAATAGTAACAAATCTATGAATGGATGGACTTTACACTATCTAATCAAAATAAATATTTTATAAAATATTTATAAAGTAATAATTATAAAATAACAATAATGATAAAATAGTCTTATAAATAAAGTTATGTTCATTAAATATTACAAGCAACCTCCACACCTTTGCAAAACAAATTTGCCACTCCCATATTCCATTCAACCTAAAAGGCAGTAAACGCTAAACATTTAATCATTAAAAAAGTATAAAGCATGTAATTTTTGTTTTAATCATCAGTCATTAAATAACAAGTCATGTACAAAGAATTATATTAATGTATCTTTAATATTGTGCAATTAAAATAAATGAGAAGGCATGGAGACCAAATTTCTTAGGACAATCTTTACATGATCACACAGCAAGGTATGTATACATAAATAGTATATACTTAACAGACATGTAATAATCTAAAAAAACAAACAAGAGTAAAAAACAAAACAGACGAATAACCAACAAGTTTGAGCCTTGACAACCTGAATTTCTAGATTAAAAAAAATAACAAATCAGCATTAAGTTTAATTCACAGGTTGAGGTAACAATGGAGTAACATGGGGTTTCCCCCCATTTATATTAAAATTAAAATAATGTACTACATTTAAGTATACTTATCCTTATGTGGCCTCAAAATACATGAGGCTATGCTGGGATTTTTCAGTTAGCTAATTAGGTTTTTAACTCCCATAGACTTACTGAAAAATCCCAGGCTTAGTTTTTTAGAATATGTTTTAAGTAAATTGGGCACCTGCACAATAATATATTCATACTTATAAATCCCTTGTTAGTGAAAACAGCTATTAGTTCATTTAAGCTCCTTGCAGATAACTTCACTTAACATATAGTATGACTGACTGTATTTTGTTTGTGTTGAATGTCCCAAGCAAGCAGAAAGAAGAGTTCGTAATGAAACCAGTATTATGCCATACTTATACTGTATTATTAATGCCAAACACACCAGAACAGAGCATTAGAAATCACCTACTTGTTCTAGAATTGAAACATATCACAATTTTCTGTCATTTTGTATGTTAAAAATATATATATATAACATTGGAAGATTTTTTTAAGATCTTCTCACTACAATGTAGTATTGGAGAAAAGAGGGCCCACCATACTCAGACAGCATCTTGTGGTAGTTTGTGAGACAAAAGTGTGGAGTACCTGTTGGAATGTGGATCTACAGAAGAAAGTAAAAAAGAAAGTTGTAAATTACTACATACATCAAATATTGCTCTTAACCTGAACATTTGGGCTACCTGGCACAATTTAGTGCAGGTGAATTTATGTATCTGTAGACCACCATTATTCAACATTATTTATTTATGTGGTATGAAAAAATAATGCTTTATTGATTTGGCACATGCCAACAAAACAATATCCATAACAAAAACTGAATAGTAAATAAGAAAAGGAATACCAGACTACTACTCAAAAAGATGGTAGGTATTACATGTACCTTACAAGTTAACAATTTACACAGAATTTTGTGTTTGAAAGCAAAGGAAAAGCATGATTTCAGCTAAACTGGAAATACTTTATTACAATTATCACATGATTAAAATAAAAAAAATCTGATAGAATCTTCTGGCTTCTTGGAAGCAGAGTGCAAGAAAACTGGTTGCCATGGAAACAACCAGTACAAAATGGCAATAAACCTAGAAGAAAATGTCATCTCTTCTGAACAATGAAAAAAATGCTGTTCTTGAACTGCAACAACAAATGAAGGCTCTGGATCTTGAAAACACTTACTCACAAGAGTAGCTTTCATCACACATTTTCCTACTGAAATCCACAGGACTATTTTTGTATGAAAGGATGAGCAAAGTTTGACCCCATGTGGAATAAATATCTTAAAAACATACAGTATTTAATAACTACTGTGTAACTGACAAGCATGCTGTTGAAAACAAATGATCCTTATGTGTCTGCTTCCATTTATCACATTCCACTTAACAGAATATGTTTAGTATTTCAGAGTATTGGAAATTTTTCTAGTAGTTATATTTTATTCTACTACTTTGTTCTTATTAAAATGAAAAATTAAATAATCTGGTTACTGCAAGAATCATTTGTTTTCCATAATCTTTTTAAACAACATGCAGTTTTCCAGAAAAAGTGAAGTCCATCACCAAAACATTAGAACTGCAAAGCTGTTTGTGCACTGAACTGCAGTAACCATTTACATATATAGTGGTTTATAGAGAATGAAGCAGCTGAAAAATCAATCAGAACCTCATTTTAATGAAAATCATTTACATTTTTAACAATCCATGTTGAACTATTTGGATTGGTATATTCGGTCTGCTGGGATTATTTTTCTATAACATAAAACAGCACCTGTCACTATTAAAACAGTATTTAAAAAAATACTATACATTGAAGCATTATTAAAAATAATAAAATAAAAATCAATTCCATCATTTGCACATGGAAATGAGTAACTGGGATTTTTTTGTTACTTGGCCCACAATTCTAGGCCTTTGTCTATGCTTTACTTATAAAATCCCGAAGTTCTGGCCGTCTCCGTCTTTGTAGACTACTAAACTCTTCTGCTGTCCCCCATTTAAAATTTCTGTAATAAACCTATTCTGTCTCTCTTGCCTTGATAACTCTGAACTTGCTTCTCTCATACTTATTCTCAACGCATACATTCATCTCTTGTTGACCTCTTGTTCCATACTACTCGCTCCTTTTTAGATCTCTCTATTGCTTCCCTTTCCACGCTGCTCCAAGCATAAAATGATATTACAGACTTTCCACCAAATGTCTCCACCCTTATTTTTTTTAAGTGTACTTGTATCGTGTCATCAACTTCATCATTCACTCTACCACTATTAGCCTTGATCACTCACTTGTCTGATTTTCTTACAAGTAGTTTCACACGCTTTCCCATGCAATTTATGCTTGGAAAGAACCCCTTGTCAGAAGTCATCAAGTAAGTATCTTACCCTATTTCAAAACCTTCTTTACCATTACAAATCAGTACCATCTGGCAATGTAGCCATTTTTGGCTTCAGTCCTTGTAAGTTTCATTAACACCTACCTCTAATGCAAACTCCTGTCCTCTCCCACCAATTTCTTACCCAATTATTTTTTTTTTAAATCTTAGCATGCAAGCTCTCCATTATTTAGCACTTTGGCCCTTCAACACTAACAAGAGTTCTTAAGCATTATTATAATATGAATAATAAACAATTACTTTCCTACAATGGGCCAAACAGTCATATGTTCATCTTAATGTGAGCTTCCATTTTTCTCCCCTAAAACAAAAACAAAAGTTTACCATCTACATATAGAATAGTGAAATTCACTATTCACATATAAATATCGGTCCTTCCAAAAGAACAAAACACTTTAAAAAAATGTAAATGATATCATTTTATATGATAAGTCTACATGCTGAGGCGTTACTGTAGTACGTGTTCTCTGTGAAACAAACTACCAACCTATACTTAAGGAAAAAAGAAAAGTAAAACAAAAGCTACTATCCCTGAAAAATATTTGAAGTCTATATTTTAGTATAGTCCTACCTCATATAAATAAACTTTGCTTACTTTTCTAATTGTTCTATATAAATTGATGACAATCAGTTTAGGTAAGAAAACTTTTCATCTGATAATTTAAAATTTCAAAAGTTATGAGATGTTGGGCAAACTTAGAACTATTTACTAGTAGCACAGACACTGACATATTTCCTTTTAAAAATAAAATATCTGCACTAATCACTGTGGCTGATTACAGAGGTTTACAAAGAAGTGTTTTACCAGAAGAAACAGTGCATTAGCTCAGCCCATTACTGCAGCATCTGTGTAGATCAGGTACTTAAGCAGGGCTTTTTGGCGCTTTTATCTAAAGCTGTACAATCAGTTATTAGATAAAAGTGCCAAAAAAGTCCCACTAAAGTGTCCAAGTTAAACAGACAATGGGTAAGCCAGGTCCAAACAACATAATGCCTGTTCTAAGCAAGCACTGGGATCAGTGTAGGAGCACTCTGAGTTTAAAACTAAAGTACTGTGGGGGGAGGGAGGCTGTAATGTCTGTAAGCGGCCTGTGATATTAAGTAATATAAAAATGGTCAGTACTTCCATTGAAAAATATGATACCGGAAAGATTTAAAATATTAATTAAAATACACTAACAAATACCTGTAAGCTGATATAGTTTCATTGCTACATTATTTGTTATATTTGAGGCATGTATGTACATTTCTTATTAAGTTAAAAAGGCAAAGTTAGTAAATAAAAATCAGATTTTTTGTGTAAATATTTACTAGAATCTATCTATTTAGCAACAGCTACATCAATCTAAATGAAAAGAATAGTTTATTGACTAACAAAAAAGCCTTAAATGAATTCTAAAAGGTTTGTGAATTTTGTTTTAAGACATGGCCAAACAAATCAATGCTTTTCATTCATGGATACATCTTGGAGAAGGTAATTTCATAGTATCATAGTACCTAGGGTCAGAAGGGGCCTAGAGCAGGCCATCTAGTCTGACCCCCCGCCAATGGCAGGAAACGAGTGCCAGGGTCACA
>JAGPOW010000304.1:51904613-51930902 GCA_030014935.1 Caiman crocodilus | reverse complement strand
CCAGGTCCCCCCTCAGCCTCCGTTTACTGAGGCTGAACAGGTTCAGGTCCCTCAGACGCTCCTCATAAGGTCTATCCTGCTGCCCGCATATCAATCTAATGGCCCCCTCCTCTGGACCCTCTCAAGGCCATCCACATCCCTCTTGAAGTGCGGCGCCCAGAACTGGACACAGTACTCCATCTGCGGCCTGAGCAACGCCTCATAAAGGGGGAGAATCACTGCCTTGGACCAACTCGAAATGCATTGTTGGATGCATACTAGGATTTGGCTGGCCTTCCCATCTGGCCCACAGACCAGCCCAGTGACCCTTCATTTGGCTTTGACACCGCTGCCTCAGAATTCTCAAGTTCATTATTTCCACTTCTTCACACAGAGACTTTTTTCATATAAATTTTCTTCACCCTTAGTTGTGGTAAATCAAACATATTCAATAACTGATGTCTGTTGGATAAAAAATATCACCGTAGACTAAACTAAAATTGAGAATTTTCAAATTAAAAGGCTCAAAAATAAAACAAAACAACCAGACCCTGGTGATAAGCCACCTTACTGTTTCAGATTTTGTGTTGTATAGAAAATCAAAACCTCTTAAAAGCTCACTTCATCTACTGTCTTTCTTCAAAATCCAATGTGAGTTGATTTTATGAATCACCACACCTCCTTTTCTCCAATCATACCACTTAACACTTCTTTTTTAAGCTTCTAACAGTGTAGAAAATTTCTAAATGGGCCAAACAGGCTTGGTGGAACAACTGTTCTTATTACTTCCCCTTTAACTTTTTAGAATAGCTGAAGTAATCATTCACATATTGAAATCTGAGCCTACTGTTCTGGTATAAAAATAAACTCCATACAAATTGGTGATGCACATGAAAGTATGCGAGACTGACTTATATAACAACCACAGGATTCTGTTTCACTAAAAATAGTTTTTCACAACACTGTATAGTAGGCATAGTATATAAAAATATCTGGAGAACAATAGAATGGATCCAGCAGTTACAGGAAGTTTCCTTCTACCTATTTGTAAAAGTAAGAAAACCGAGGGCTTTTATAAGTTTCAAAACCAAGATAACAAGTAGATGACAAATGCAAATAAAACATAATGCAGATAAACGCAAGGTTATGCACGCTGAAGGAACAATTTGAACTGCTCATACACATTCATGGGTTGTAAATTAGCTATGTCATTTTTGAAGACAGACAGAGGTATCACTGCAGGCAGGTCAATGAAAAGATTTGTTCAATGCTCACTAATCTAGTGAGGAAGGCTCTAAACTAGGTTCAACAAAGGATGGAGGCACGAGCTTACAGATATGTAAAGAGCAAATGATCTGAATGTAAATACCATTATATCATCACCTGAGACCCACCCAGAATAGTGTGGTGTGTGCAGTTTGAGGAACATGTGCAGTGCCTCTGAAGCGTGGAGTACACAACCCCTATAAAACGCGTTGATTGGCAACTGTGAGTACGCATGGGCAAGTAAGTGTGCAAGGGAGTGCATGGATGAGTGACTGGGTATATGCTGGCACTGGTATGGTGTGATGCAGAGGCAGAGATATAGGAGGGAAGAGTGATAGGACTGTGAGAGAAGTGGTGTGTGCAAATGGACTGATCACTGTTTGGAGCATAGAGTTCTAGCCTGGTCACTATGAGCTAAGGAGAGGTCCTTTGCCATAAGACACAGTGCATCTCACCAGGATAGCAAGGGTTGCCTCCTCAGCAGTACCAGCCAAGCGTGCACACACTGTAATAGCAGCCCTCTATCTCCTTTGTAAGCATCACCCCTATATTTCCTAGTCCTCCCTGATATTTACCTAAGGCCTGATGATTCCTTGATACTGGAGAATCAGGTGAAGACAGAGTTATGGTGCCGAGCTGTTGAATAAAGTTTCCCTGACCCAGTTAAATAAATGTGAATCCCCTTCACCTGAAATTACTGAATTAGTGTTAAGGGTTACATGTTTGATGTTTAACTGTATTAGGTGTGTAAATTTCAGTTAAATAAACTATCTTGCTCATGACCCTTAACCTTTACCAATCACTCCTTAAGATGACAATTAGTCAGTTCACACCTCAGTTAATTCTCTGCTACAATCTAATGGTGATTAGATACAGGAGGTTGAGTTGTAAGTGGTCTAAGGGGCAAAGTTCCACCCTTTCATTGACTGGACACTGTAGTTGCTATTTTGTCATAGTACTATTTAGACTCCAAATTAGTTCTAGGCTCAACAAGCTCCCAGAATACTGCAGGTAGCAGCACAGTTTGGGGAGGAGGTGAGCAGCAAAAGAACAGGTTAGGGACCATTTAGAAAAACTGAATATGTATAAGTCCACAGGGACAGATGTGATACACCAGAGGGTACTGAGGGGAGTTTGCCAATGTGATTGCAGAGCCACTAGTCTTTATTTTTGAAAACTTGTGGCAACAGGGAGAGGTCCAGGACAACTTGAAGAGAGCAAATTTAGTGCCTATCTTTAAGAAAGGCAAGGGAAAAACTGGGCAACTACAGTCCAGTCAGCCTCACCTCAGTTCCTGAAAAAAAATCACGGAGCAAAGAATCCATTTCTAAGCAAATGAAGAAGAAGGTGATTAGGAACAGTAAGCATGGATTCACCAAGGGCAAGTCATGCTTGACCGACTTGATTGGTTTCTATGATATGGTAACTGGCTCTGCAGATGCAGGAAGAGCAGTGGATGTGATATACTTTGATTTTAGCAAGGCTTTTGATATGGTCTCCCACAGTATTCTTACAAGCAAGCTAAGCAAGTACAGATTACATGAACTGAGAGTAAGCTGAACAGAAAACTAGCTGGATCACTGGGCTCAAAGGGTAGTAATCAATGGCTCAATGTCTAGTTGGCAGCTGGTATCAAGTACAGTCCTCCAGGGGACGGTCCTGGGGCCAGTTTTTTTTTTTTCAATATTTTTTTATCAACAACCTAGAAGATGGGATGGAGTGCACCCTCAGAAAGTTTTAAAATGACACTAAGCTGTGGGGGAGTAGTAGATACACTGGAGGATAAGGCTAGGATTCAGACCTAGATAAACTGGAGGAGTGGACTAAAAATATCTTTTAAAGTTCAATGAGGACAAGTTCAAAGTCCTGCACTTGGGATATAACAATCCCATGCACTGGTACAAGCTGGGGACCAAGTGGCTAAGTAGCAGAACTGCAGAAAAGGACCTGGGGGTTACAGTGGACAATAAGCTGAATATTAGCCAACTGTATACCCTTGCTGCCAAGAAGGCTTATGGCATAGTGGGATGCATTAGTAGAAGCGCTGCCAGCAGATTAAGAGAAGAAATTATTCCTCTCTATTCAGCACTGGTGAAGCCACAGCTAGAGTACTGTGTCCAGTTTTAGGCCCCTCACTACAGAAGGGATGTAAACAAATTGGAAATAGTCCAGCAGAGGGGAATGAAAATGGTTAGGGGGCTGAGGCACATGACTTCTAAAGAGAGACTGTTTGAACTGGGCTTATTCAGAAGACTCAGGGGGGATTTAATATCAGCCTTCAAGTACCTGAAGGGTGGTTGCAAAGAGGATGGATCTCAACTGTTCCCAGTGGTGGCAGATGACACAATAAAGAGCAATGGTTTCAGTTTGCAGCAAGGAAAGTTTAGGTTAGATACGAGATAAAGCTTTCTAATGAGGTGAAAGTACTGGAACAGACTACTCAGAGAGGCTGTGGACTCTCCATTCTTGGAGGATTTTAAGACCTGGCTACACCAATCATTGGCTGGGATGATATAGCTGGGGATGGTCCTGCTTTGAGCAGGGATTAGACTAAATGGCCATGTGAGTTCACTTCCAACCCTAATTTTGTACGATTCCATGATAGATCTTGACATCCACAGGGCTTCAATACCGTCTACCATGACAGTCTTATAAGCAAGCTAAGTGAATATAGTTAAAACTTCTGTAAAGTTACTGCCTAATTGGTTAGAATGTTGTGCTCAAAGAGTAGTCATCAATAGCTTGATGTCCAAAAGTGAAAAGGTATTAAGTGGGTTACCAAAGGATCTGCCCTACACCCAGTAATGTTTAATTTTTTTATTAGCATCTTGGAGGATGAAATTGAGTACACGCTTACTAAATCTGTAGATGACACCTACTGAGTGGGACAGCAGACACTTCAGGAAACAAACTGGAGAAACAATCTGAAACTAAACACATACATTTCAAGTAATATCAATCTTACGGTTTAAGAAAAAAGTAGATTGAATATCAGAAATAACTTCTTAAACTATGGGGATGGATTAAACACTAGAACACATTGTGGAATCTCCACTTTAGAACTTTTTAAATACAGGTTAGATGGACAGTTTACTGGGATGGCTTAGACATGGCTGATTCTGCCATGATCTATATATCCAATTAGAGGACATTCTGAGGTCTCTTCCAGCCCTGATTACAGACTGGAATTGTACATCTCTACCACAATAAAAAATACTATTGATTATATGATATGCTTAATATTCTGTAGATAGTCTATTAATTACTCTTTGTTTTTAAATTATTTAATATATAAAAACTTGGAGTTCAATGATGAAATGGTAGCCTAAAGAAAAAAAAAAGTGAGAAAACATGAACGAGAAAAGTTCATGAATCACTCAAGAAGGATGATTCAGACAAAAAGAGTAGTTAAGCCTTTACCAGCCTCCGTATCTATGGGTATTTTTATGCACTTCTCTCACATTGGAGTTCAGCTGGTTTCCTCCAAGTGCTTAAGAAACGCACACAATAGGCTTGTTCTAACTGAAAAACTGATTTGCTGAGTAGTTAAATAGGCCGTGGCTTTGAGATGATGTAGAAACCTTGGATGGTGCACTATGGTAGCCTAAAGGTAAATGCCCTTGATAAGTAAAATCCCAATTTTGCAGATGGTTACTATCAAACTTAGTATTTAATAGTCAACTCCAACTACATTCCTACATGTCCTAAAATAAGGCATATACTTGTGCATTTTTATATCTGAATAATCAACAAGAATACTCACACTAGTAATCACTATGAAAGCCTGCAGATGTTAAAAAAAACCAAACAAACCCAGTGCTTTACTTTAAACTTGGTGCATACCTGTGCCAAGCCCAGTGAGGCAGCACGTTAGTTGAACATAACTTCTTTATATATTGGGCACTTCAGTTGGGGCTTTTATCTAATAACTGATTGAACCAGTTTTAGATAAAAGCACCAGAAAGCTCCACTGAAGCACCCCATCTATACAAATGCTCTGGAGCTGGGTCCAACTAGTCCACTGCTTCTTCCAGTAAAGTGCAGGTTTTTTCATAGTTTTGTAGTTGTTAGGGGACAGAAGGGACCTTACAGATCATCGGGTGCAGCCCCCTTGCACTTGGGCAGGAAAGACTGCTGGGATCAAATGACCCCAACCAAGATGGGCATCAAGGTATTTTTTTGAAGATCACCAGGGTGGATGATTGTACCACCTCTGGGGGGAGCCTGCTGCAAACCATTGGCACTCAGCTTGTAATGAAGTTTTTCCTTACGTCTAGCCTGAAGTGATCTTCATTCAGTTTGGCCCATTATTTCTTGTCCTCCCCTGGGGACCCTTGGTAAACAGATGCATCTCCAAGCCCTGATGTACGCCCCTGAGACTCATTTGGAAGAAGGTGGGTTTGTCTGGGTTTTTTTTTTTTTTTTAACATCTGCAAGCAGCTTGTGTGTCTATATCAAGAAATCGATGAATTTATATTTAAATCCATCCTTATTTAGAGTAGCTTATGTGTTTAAGGGTCCCTTCTAGCTAGATGTTTTCCTAAATTGTTGCAAAAGTTTTAGTGATTATTTGCCTAAATGACCAAACTGTTGATTTTACAGCTATTGAGGCAGCATATATCTTAATAATAGCAGTTGGCAATGTTTCTTTAGCAGTGGGCCAGAATGACCCAGCTGGAGTCTGAGGAAGACCAGCAGTAGGACCCAGTCACTGCTGCTTCTCAAGTCACAGCAAGGGCAATGCTCCCCACTGCTGGAATGCTGTTGAAGCCCATCAGCTTCATGAGCTAGATCCAAATGGCTCCATGGGCCATAGAAACAAGGGCATACAGAGGACTACATAATTATTGTGACATCCAAATTTCATGGTTTTCATGGTTTCCTGGTTTAGAAGAACATGGTTCTTCTAAAAAATGGTGACCACGGTAGAGAAATTTTCTTTCTATTTATTTTCAATGTCTTAAATACTTTTCATTCTTCTTGAAGGTCTCAATTTTGTTATTGTTCTTGTTTTTATATTCATTCTATTTTTGAAGGACCTGAGTGTGTTCTTCCTGATATAAATGAGCAGTAAGCTTTGATACTTTCAGCTTACAGATGTGTTTGTAAGTCCTTTGTTCTGTATGAAGCTTTCCCACTCTTTTAGAAATATCAGTATAAACATGGCACATAATAGAAATATAAATCAACTGAGATCAACAAGAAAAAAAGTTCAGGTTACACTTCCAACAATGGAATCAGAACTGAATAAAAAAAGTGAAAAAAGTGGGCTGGCAAATTGAGAAAAATCATGTTTATCAGGGTTACACGTCACCAAAACATTATAACAATTGACAGTTGCACTGGAACAAAATGTATGTATTTTAAGTTAATCAGACATCTGATTGAGGAGAGATTAAACAAGAGGATAAACTGGGACTAGTTTGGTAAGGTAGCTAAAGCAAACAGTAGATATCCACACCAATTCAGTTATGAAATAGCAGTTAATTACCATTTATTAATTACTTCATATACAATGTCCTTATCAAAGTTTAATAACATGCAAGTAAATTACACCTAAGTATTCACTCTGCATGGCTTATTTTGTGAAAAAATTTAACATTTGGTTTCAATTTAATGTATTATTTTATTAAATAAATAACATTAAAAACAAACAAATAAACCAAATAAATAAATAAATGGAATAAACAAATAAAGCATTATTTACCTTAAGTGAAATTTGTTTACAAAATGTTTCCTCTGAATGTCAAGCTTAGCAAAACTACTTCAAACTCTTCGCTGAAATAATGAAAAACAAGTGTTTTCTAAACTGTGCTTCATGGACCATCACGGGGTTCAGATTATCTTGGGTCTCCCTTCCATTCACGCATGCTGATCTTTAAAAATGCTGAATAGCCCACTAATCCTAAAGGTTTGGGAGTCACTGTTTCAGAGGAATTAACATTTTCATTATGGAAAATTAAACAACATTTTATAGAAAGTTATCAATGCAAGATTTCAGAGCAATTCTTTTAACAACTGATGGGATGATTATTTTGTTTCAGGGCTTTTACAAAAATAAATCTGGACATTATTACATAATGAAAAAAAATACCTATCTGGTTTACTGTAGCAACTTCTTTCCAGACAGTTTATTTTGAGTTAAATTTTTTGGCTGAAATCTTTAACCAGATGTGGTTAATTCCTACATTTATTTTAGTTGACAAATTGCTTTGCCAACTCTCTTTATTCTTACATAATAATAATAATGATTATTATTTCTTTTGGTCTTGTTGCTTAATTTCTGCTACTTTCATTATCTCAGCTACAATTAAAAAGAAAAAAAAAAAATCAAAATACTACCCAGGTCATAATCTGAAAAAAGCAAGACTGTGTAGGTGTAGATTAATCTCGAATTAGGCCAAAAGAATCATTAGTACTTGTGATAGTGCATGACAGTGGTTAGCAAACTTTTTAGCCTGTGAGCTGGACTGATCCAGTCTGGGTCAGATGCAAGGAAGCAGTTAGGCGCTACGATGCAGCCACCATCACCATTTCCCTTCCTGGCAGCACTGGGAGAAAAAGCACTTTGGCTGCTTCTCTCCACTCCATCAACTGGGTTCTTGGGCCAGATCTAGCCCACAGACTGTAGGTTGCTAAACCCTTCATGACATGGAAAACATCTAGAATGATTCTTAAATACCGAACTGGTTTGCAGAAATGGAATTTAAAAACTGGGATTTTTTTTACCTGGTACCCGAGTACATTTCTGATGGCCCTCATAGAACTATGATGAAACCATTTTTATATATAGTCACCTTTCAGAGTACGCCATAAGTACTTTAAGTAGCCACACACTTTAAAGTGGAATAAACAAAGGAGGCAGAAACAAACAAGGGCTCTTTTGACAAATAGATCTGAATTCCTAAGCCATTTATAATTTAAGTATAATTAAAATCTTGTGCTCTATTTTACCTGATAGAAAAGTTAACAAAATCTTCTGACTCGCAACAATCCCTTTAATACACACACATGCACAGATATGCATACACATACTCTTAGAAAAAACAGAGTGTGTTAGAATATTATATTTAAATCTTTACCTGCTATTCCTCTTCCTTAGTTTGAGCAAGTCCAATTAAGAATATATGTTGTTAAAGTTCATGAAACTTCCTCACCTTTAGATGAAACTAGTGGTTGCGACCTTAAACTCATATTCTGAGATTAATTCTTTTTTTAATAAGTATAAAATAATTGCAGTTTAAAAAGGTGACAAGAACAAGAAATCTCTCTCTAAAGGTAATCTATTTGGGTCTTTCAAATCTTTTTCAGAATCGGTGGTTTAATCTAAAACTTCCAATGATTTCACATTCACAACCATATCAGAGTTAACTTAGAGCTGCTGGAATCCCACCTTTAAACTGGCCTCATTCTTTCACTGTAACCTATTATAATATCATACACCCCTGAGAGTTTATTTTTAAGTGAGGCCTACAATTTAGTTCAATACATATACATATTCATTAAGTTTGATCAATCTAATCAAAGATGTCCTTGAAAGTGTTCGCAGGGAAAAATTAAATCAGCATAAACTAGCTATTATAAGCTGCATGGCTCAAAAAAGTCTACTGTACATTAAAAGTAGTTCTCTTATACACTATGCAAAACATTCTCACTATACATCTAGAAGCATATCCCAAATATAGAATAGACAGTTTACAGGCAAATAAGAAAAATACTAACAACAATAAAGCAACAAGATAAGTATATCTATATTCAGATGCACAATAACTAAAGGAAGAAATCTAAATCTTCTCTGGACCAATATTTTGACTCACGTTGTTGAAAAACATTTAACACATATCCCCAAGCATGATGTGAATTAACATTCGGAATTGTATTAGAAAAGAAGTTAAGAGTCCAGCTTTTCTAAATGCTGAGTAGTAGAAGTCTGTAAGGATTTAGGTGCTGAAAATTGTCTGTGATCAAGTGTATATGACCTAATTTTCAGAACTAAGTACCCTTGAGTATCAGGTCAGCAATGCATCAGGAAAGTTAGACAGACAATGCTAAATGTATTGAGCAGCAAACAACCTGTCTATCTCTCTCATATTCACAACCATGATACCTTAAGACACTTAAAAGGAATAAAAAAATCCTTTAATGGAATCCACACCACAGGGCTCATATGCTGGAACCTTTGCAAGAAACAAGGCCAAAGGGTAAGAAATCCAGGGTCCATAGATTAAAAAAAAAAAAAAAAAAAAAAAAGGCTTAATTCTTCAGTACAACCTGATTTCACCCTTAGACTTTAATGTGAGCTCAATTACAACCAGGTTTACCTACATCTTCTATCTAAAGACGGTGGAGTAGGAAACCAGGGAAGCATTATTCAAGTAATTATTTTTATGGGGTACCATCCAAAAACTGCAATTAGGATTGAAACCTCTTTGTACTGAACACTATACAAATGTAAAATGGAAGCCTTACCTAACGGGCTCATATTATACTCTAAATAGAAACCTGATGTAACACCGTGTATTGAATACATCACAGGCAATAACAAAGGTAAAAGTCTTTAGCTCAGAGTACATTTTTCTGAGCAATAGCATATTTGGATGCTTCAATGTTTTGCGCTCTCCCCTAACCTCCTGCAAATACACCCCCCTTCCAGCTTGCATTTGATAGTCACCAGTTCAATGCATTCCAACATCCTTGCTCATGTTAATCACAGTACAATGAGGTTTTTCAAGGGTGGGGGTGGGAAGGATATATTAATTTAAGGAATAAAGATCCAGGAAGAGCACACACCAACTGCTGAAGCTTCCTTAGCCTGACAACGGGGTTTTGAACCCAAAAGCTTGCTTAACAACTATTCTCCAACCATTTGGGTTGGTCTAATAAAAGATATTAAATTCATCCAAGAAACTTTGTCTTCGTTTAAGGAAAGCTTAAGTCAATGCATGTTTACACACATGCTCCCGCAGTGAGGGCTGGGAGAGGGCACTTCATTAAAGCACCCAGAGCATCTCATGCATCAGCATCCTTGTGCCTCCAAATGGTGATGGGAGCACTTTCTCTATAGCTCATCAAGCAAGCTATAGATAAAGCACCGCCACAGCCATTCTGAAGTACAGGGATGCTGATTCACAAGACGCAGGAGGCTGATGGAGCATGGTAATTGCCATGCTCCAGTAGACTCGATTAACTGACTCTGCTCCAACATGCTAGAAATCCAACATGTTGGAGCAACCTCCCGGCTCGTGAATAGGCACCCAATATTATCATCACAATTATCAGTACATGTATAAAAATCAGAAATATCAGCACAGAATAAGGAGAAAAAAAAAAACACATCTGTGGGAGAAATGGACAAGTAAACGGAAATGATCACTATCATTATCAACTTAATTCTGCTAAGTCATGTCACGGAAAAAAGAATGATTAAGAAAAGATCTTAAGGAACCGTAAAGATCAGGACCGCTACTGTAACCAGGATAAAATGACAGAAGCAGAAGATGCTTAAGTAGTGATGTAATCAAAACGATAATTTAGTAAAATGATTTTTGAAGCACCCTTTGAATAGACCTGGCATATAGGGAGTTCTGGCCATCTGGAAAATAAATATCCAGAATCTGAAACTGCATAGTAAACATACAAGCAACAATATTTGGATGTGGCCACAGAATTCATTGACAGCAAAGTCAAAATTTAATTCAGATTATGTTTTTGATTGTCTGTGGAAAAAGTTACGTTATCCACAATAAATAGAAGTGGAAAAATAGAACTGTGAGGAAAAGGAAAAGGCTAGGTTTTAACCTTCTTTAGTTTAAGCTACCAGAGTGAAACCTATGAGACAAAGCCTCAGGACAAAACATGGATGGGGGAAAACAGAGTCAAGAGCAGAGTAGGTTCCAAACCATCATCATATAGCCAAGACCACCTCAAAGTAAGGTATAAGAAAAAAAAATTAGGGATCTGAGAAAAGAGCCTTCTTTCAGTGCCTGTATTAGAAAGGAAAAAACCAGAAAGATGATCCATCAAAAGAAACAAACAAGATGAGTCAGAAAAGACACAGGAAAAGGAAGAATGTGAAACATGAAGTAATGAATGGATAAAAGTTTTAAGTTGGTGTTACCCAAGATACCCAAATCAGCTAAGGGATAAACAGGAATGAACATGGGTAAGAGATCATGCAGTTTAGCTAAAGGGATGTCATTTACATCAGAGGTTCCCACCCCCTGGGCTGCGGCCCAGTACCAGCACACAAAGGGTCAAACTGGAAGTCAGGAAGTGACTGGCATACATACTGAGGAGCAGGAGCCAACCCTTTTTATACTCAGGATGCTGGTCCACAGTCACTTCTGGTCTGTGGTCTAAAAAAGGTTGGGAACCACTGATTTACAACACATACTAGCACAGAACAGAAAGCTGGAATGGTGGAATCTAAAGCAAAGGGTGGCACTTGATTAGGTAAAGAGAGTTATGTGGTTTTCAAATCAGTTAATGCATACCACAAAGAAAATATACTCTATTTTTAAGGAAGTATAACAAAGTAAAAAAAAAATGTTAAACCCCCCCACTTTGAAGGACTCCTTTTAATACTGTATTTAAATGTTTTACTTCTTAATCATGACTATTATGGTTTAGGACAATGGGAGCCCAATTTTTGGAAGACAGGCTACAAATTAGTCTTCCACCCTCCCTGAGTGTCATTCTTATTCCCTTTTTCTGCCCAATCTGCTGCCCTATTGTCTTCTCTATGCTCTGTGCTCCTTGCCTGCCTTGTATGCTCTTGTGTTGCCTGTTCCCTCCCTTGTGTGTGGCAAACCTACAGACCAAGGCTACCCGTGATACTCGTGGCAGATTAGCCACAGATTGATTACCCAATTTAGCAGATTTAATTCTTTATATTATTAAAATAATTTTCTTTAAAGAGGGAAGATATAACAAGCTATAAAAGAAAATATTTTTGCATTCAATTCCTCATACTATTTACATTAATTCAAATGATGAAATAAGCCACACATACCAACCTTCTCAGGCAGAAGTAACACTACAGAACACTACACTTCAGGAAAATAGTTCTTGAAAGTACATCATTTGCTGAAAGTAAGCCAATATACCCCCCACACACACACACCACCCCGCTTTGGGCAATTTTATGTAGCACTACTGTAATCAGACACATCCAGTACTGGTTTTCTTAACTCAAGGGATGCAGCTGCCCCCGAAGCCAGCACCAGAGCTTAAGTTCTCTAAAGCAAGCCTTAGAAAAGCAGACTCTCTAGGAAAGGAGTCTGGTGCTACAAACTATTGGGTTTTGTTTTGGTTTGTTTGTTTTGGTTTTTTTTGGGGGGGGGGGGTTGATAAATTTTGATTGGCAGACAGATGCTATAAATTAGGAATGAGCTGGCTCAGAAGCAGGAATTAATTCCAAGGCCTCTGCCACATCAGAAGTCACATTAATACAGGAGAAAAAGTTGGACTGTATTTACTAACTCCTAATTTCCTCAACCTAACAAAGACTCAGAAGCACAGTACCATTTCCTTGCCAGAACAGAAACACTTACTGCATATTTTATGTTTTTGGCAGTAACATTTTATAAGTTATGATGAACACTTAATTTTGGTCAAGAGACCATGAAAACTAATAAATATTGTAAAACTTTACTCATTTATATACTGACTTCAAACCTCTTGCATAGCTCATAGTCTGACAAAATCAATATTAGTATATATAGCTAACAATGACTGTGGCCCCTTTGCTCCATCTACTGAATTTGTATCATCATCACTGCATCTGATATAGAATAGACACTAAGGTAGTGGGGAGGGGAAAACTGGACCTTCAAATTCTGTTAACTGAAGGATGGTAGGGTAGTATGAGAAAAAATAACTTTCCACTAGCACAGTATTTGCTTCCCTTAACATTCCACATCCACACAATATATATTAAATTCTAGTTCTGATTTACAATACACAGACCCACGTTAGCATCCATGCATTCTCCTGCTTAGAACTTAGAAGGAAATCCAGAAAAAAAAGAATCTTTGTCAGAAAGGAAATAAAATCCAAAGGAGCCATAATTCTAAATGTCATAAGCTGGAAAAAGTCATTATCGCACCAGGACAGGAAGTTTAATGGCCTATCCTGAAAATGGAATCTGAAACAAGCCCTGCCCTGTAATACCTGCCAGAAATACCAAGCCTCGAACAAGAAACCTCATTGGAGGGAATAAAAGGAAGAAAAAGTAGCACCTAGAGCTGCATAATCAGAGCTTTCTATTTCAAGGCAGAAACCCTATTATTGGTTAAGCACCCTTGGAATATAAATGCTAAAAAAATTCACACTTGAAAATAGTTTGAAGTAAAATCCTGGGCCCACTGAAGAACTCTGACTTTGAATTTAGCAGTAGGACCAAAATTTTACTCTTGGACTGGATTTTTTGCTGTTTTGTTTTAAAAGAAAAATCAGTAATGTTAAAGCCTAGGAGTGAATTGATTTTGGACCTATAGGGGTGTTGTTTAGTATTTTGAAGTACAAGAGAAAAGCGACACACTCACAATTCTGATTTACCTACTCTCTTCACTTTTAGTATGAAAGGAAGGTTAAAAGGTTTATCCATAATAAACAAAGGAATAACCTGATAGAATTTGAAGTGTTGAAAGTAAAAGAATGAAAGCATCTGCATGTTTATGTACCGGTGTGGACTACAGAGACTTAAGTGTCAGTACCTTTGCAGGATGGAAACAACAGCTGCCTGCAGCACTCTCTTTCCCAGCAGTATCAGCCAAAGCTCACATTTCCAGTCTGTGATATCTGGTAAAAGATTGAATGGAATGCCATGTCACTGCTCTGTAGATTTGAACTAGATCTCTGAAAGTCCGTTTTGCTGTTTGCTTTGACCAAACAAGCCAAGGATCCTCAAAATATAAGAATTAATGTCTTCTGTATTCATATTTTGAAAGATATTCCAACTTAAGGAATAATATTGCTATATTCCATTCTTTCAAAAAAAAAAAAGTACAGCAAATTCACTGTTAATTTGAAAACAGGTATTATGCCTGATAATCAGAACTGAAAACATTTAAAAAACATTTCTTTTCCTTCCCAAAACTATATGAGGGCTGCTAGTTTTATTCATCTTACTAGATAACTGCATGGCTACTAGAAAAAAAAAAAAATCAAGGATGAATTAAGGGAAACAAAGAGAAACAAGGACAAAACTTCAAATGGACCTGCAATGAGGGCACTAAAAGATAAAATGAAATTCCATAATGAAAGAGAAGCCCTTGGAATATATTAAAGTAAAAGTCATAAGGTGTTGTCATCTCCTGTTGAAATGGTTCTATAGAAATTCCAGTGCCTTCCTGATGTGTGCCTGCAACACTGAATTTTGCTTGAAGAGTATAATAAATCATGTGAAAGAGCATTTAATCAGTTAATATCCTCTTGGTTTGCTAGGGACTTTTCCCCCCCACAATAGAGCAAAAAAGATAATCTGGTCCTAGATGACACTATTGGCAAATCGAAGAGCAAGGAGAACTACTGAGATCTACGCTGGTGGAAAATCAAGTTAACTGTCTGAGGTGGCAAATGAAACTATGCATAGTGAGGATTGCCAGATGAGGGACAAAACAAAATGCAGACACTTAAGCAAGCCCGCAATTTATGAAGCTTAATACAGAAAAAATTACCATCTAGAATTGTCATTTCTAAACTAGTTGTAGCTTATATACCCTTGAAAATGCAGAAAACATGGGCTACATTTTAGGTCCTAACAGAATCAAACGTGGTCCATGACAACAATGGGAGGCAAATGAAAGACTCGAGATAAAGAGTTTTGAATACAGAAGCCACTCTCTCTCCATTCCGTTGTTCGAGCTTCCTTTCTGGGTATGTAATCAAAGCTTTATCAGATGTTTCCTCAAATACTTGGATTTTATTCTTAATAAAGAATGTATCAAACTACTTCGACCAAGTATGTAGCAATAACATTACTACAACCGAGACATGACCTGACTTGTTCAACTCAGCTCTCTCGCAAGGACAAAGAATGAGGATCAGAAACAGTTTAGAACCAGAAGCCACAGATCAAGATAAGATAAAAATGGCCACACATCAAGAAACTAAGGTACAAATCAAAAGACTTCTTTTTACTTCTTTATTTATAGTGGGAAGAAACCCAACTTTATTGCTTGACTTAAATGAACATTACCTGGGCTATAATGTTAAGGTTATCCAATTTGTAGCACTACTGTTTTTATACCGGTCCATCTCATGATTGCAAAGAAGAAAAGAAACAAATCACTAAATGTTTTTCAAGTTTATTTGTTTTGTATGTTAGTAAAACATAGGGCCCAGAAGGGAATCTGAACCAGTTGTGTTCCTTGAAGCAGACAGACATCATCTTGTTTTTTATTGCAAGGAAAAGAACTGATCTTTTGGCTCAGTTATAAAATTGTTTTTGTCAGCACATTGGAAATCAAAGCCAGACTGTCTATAAGAGATGAGTACTGTGAGCAATACTGAACTTCAGACACCTCCAATCTCTATGTACACTTGGTTAGACTTTCTGTACATCCATGGAAAAAAAAACTTTATGCCGAGGTAGAAAATACAAGGGATTCCAAAACAGAGTTTCTCCTCAGTGTTGGACATGCCCTGTGTTTTCTGCAGAGATAAGTTTCCTTTCTAAGGGGAAAAAGTTAATTTTTAGTTCTCCAAGTTGTCAGGGTAGCCTTCCAAAGATGTACGAATTGTCTTTTTCAGTCGGCTGAGGAGCTGACTTAAAAATAAGAAATATATATGTAATATCCAGCCAATAAAGCAAAATAAGTCTCAATTTGAAATATGACATTTTAAACAGCATTATCTTTTTCAAAGTTGATTATTTTATTTATATCAAGATGGATCTTTAATGTGGTTACATACATGTGAATGATGTTGCAAGTTTAGAAAACACAAGGACATAGGGATTTAGCAGAATGCACACTATATTAATTTGGGGAGAGGATACTGAAAGCCCAAAGCAGACTTAATGAAGGAAAATGAAAAATCTCAACTTCGAATGATTTTAGTGTAAAATGTATAACTGTGGTAAAATCATTTAAAAAAAAAATCATTCAACATAAAAAGTTTGAACAATGTGCATGTGTTCACAAGCTTTGAACAACTTGCCTCAAACAGACCATGCCCATTCTTTTATTTTATTTCTTTTAAACATTTCTATGATGAAAGGAATGCTTAGAGTTTCTTCTTTGGTCTACAGTGTATGAGTGTGGCTTTCACTTCAATGGGAAAGAATGATTTATGCACCAAGAAGATACTGACAAATGTTTATTGATACTGAAGAAACTGATACTGATGGATCAATTTTGAGTTTTTTGCTCATGTGATAGAACTTCAATCGCTGACAGGAAAGTGCATCACATTACTTGGATTTTTCTCCACAATAAGCAGTGGCTCCCTCAAGGTAGCGGTAAAAATAACTGTCCATATTATCAATAATTTTACATAAAAAAAAATCTGAGTATATGGACAAGAGTCAAATTGTTCTTCTGAGATGTCTTCCTTTGTTTTTGGACAATTTAGTACTCTTGTAGTTGAAGGAATTAAAAAAAAAGTTACTTCAGAAACCATAAGGGAAATGTTTGAAAAAACACCTTTTCAGACAACACACAGAAACATACTGGAGCAATCTATTACCTACGTCAAAGAGAATGAGGTAAAATTTTGTGTCTTTGCTAAAGCAAACTACAAGATATGGGAACAGGATAATTAAGCCTACCTTTACAGCAACAGTATGATCTTTACCAAACCTTTAAGAGGGCCTGATGAAGACAGCTAAATCTAACTGAAAGACTGCGACTAAAAATTCAGACTAAAATTTTCCTACCTTCTTCACAGATTTCTTTATGGCTGAGACAGGTGTATCAGAATAACTAGAAGTGGAAAGACCAGGTACACAGGTATCTCTGACACTGTCTTGCTTGACAGTTTGAAGTCCTGTAGGCAGGAGGGGCAAATAGAACAAGCAGCTGTGGATGAAAGTGACTCTTTACTCCTTTCTAACTTTATTTGCATACTAATTCAACCCTGGTAAATTGTTCTTTCAAATCATAAAAGGAGTGGGAGTGTACTTCTGTGACACTTGCTGTGGCATGCCAGAATGAGACTTACAAGCTCTAAAGTATCCAATAATAACATATTCTGCCAGGTGTAAAGCATTTGGTCTACTTCACTCATGCTTCTGGATAACACTATTCTGATAACAGGAAATAACCTGAGTTGCAAAAACTGTTTTGCTCATTGCTTTGTGTTTATATTTTTTATATTTGTGATTTTATTTCTGTTCAAAAAGTAAAAACAAGTATAAGCACACATTCTCTCTTTTCATATGTGATTAAACTGGGGACACAAATGAAGCACATAACATACAATTTAGCATGAACAAGGAAATATTCTTTGGTGTGTAAAGAAGATGCACAGAAATTATACAAGCCACCGGATATTACTAAAAGTTTGAACAAAATGAAAGCAAAAAGTTTGTTCATTTTAACCCTATTTGGTCCAAAGACCGCCATTTGATAGCAGTCATAGAACATGGAATGCTTATGAAGATGCTAATTCAAAGCCTTATGGAACCTGTCAAGAAACCAGATATTGTATCAGTGTTTATTTCAGCTCAGAGTTGCTTTGGTAACATATTTAAGAATGTACAGTGGAAGACGGTCAGAAACATATAGTTTATGTTTTTTGAGCAAAGTTACTTTTGGGATATGAGGATAAATTGAAATGTTTTCTTCTATAAAAACTAAAATTAATCCTGAAGACTTTGAAATATATTAAAGAAGAGAGCACAAATATCAGTCATGGTCAAGGAACAGTAGCAAATAAGTAATCATTTGAGGATTGTTTTCAAAAAGAGAGCATTCCTAAGTTGGAAAGAACAGACGTAACTTATTTTTAGGGTACCGACTTTATGTCAGATTTACACCATAAAAATGGAGATAGAGAGAAATTATATAGAAATTTCAGAATTTTTCTAACAACTAAAACCAAAACAGAATACATAATCATGTAAAAAAAAAAAAAAAAAGAGCAAAACCTACAATTACAAATGATTTACTCTGGATATTAGTATAAAGGAACCTACTCCACTCCTCTTCCTTCCTTCCTCCCTCCCCACTAAAAAAAAGCCCCAAGGGAAAAGGAATATATGTAAAAATATAAAATTTTATGTTCTTCAGATTTTAAATGCAGCTCAACAGAAAAGATGTCAGATCATTCAACTAAATGCCAGTAAACAAACAAACTATAGTGAAGATTTACAAAAGCTCCTTAAAAAGGATTTTAAGCAGAAGTCTTGTGTTGAATTCATGGGTCTTTCTGCTTACAAATATTTTAGAAGCTTTTAAAAAAATCTCTCAGTGATATATTAACTAAAGTGTCTGGTGCTACTGATGATGCATAGGTAAAAGGCATGTTTAGCATTAGATGAGTAACAGAAAAATTTCACATACTTCACAAAGATTTCCAGTGTGGTGTTCTCCAAATATCCCATGCAGCTACCAAATCCCATAAGTTTACTAGGGTAGCATTTTAATCAGCCTGAGACAATGAGACCTTTAATCTATAACTTTACTGATGTTCCTTCGAAAGGCAATTTTTCCCTAGGTCATACTAATATTAATAAAAGGCTTTCAATAATGGTGCTGAACTAGTTATATTTATTAATGATGCAAAACACTTAATTCAGCTCATAGTCTTGAAGTACATTCTTGTGCTTCACCTTGTTCGCAGGTCTTTGAAATTGTATTTTTAGAACCGTTTTCTACTGTATATTCTAACATACTTAAAGCTCTCGTGAAGGGAGAGAATTTATTTCGTCTGATAATATTTCCTTGTATACCAAACAACTGATGAAGAAAGTATCCAAATAATGAAGAAAGTTAACAAATATTTGTGCTTTTTAAAGTAATATAGTTTGCTGATAGAGAATTTGCTGATTTTCGAAGTAACTAATTTTTTATCATCTTAAAATATAGTATTAATAAAAATATTTTAATTTTAAATTTCACATTTAAACAAATGCATATATAAATGTGTGTTTGAAAAGAAAAGTGTTACATAGGTCTAAACCACAAGAGTTCTCTCTACTTGTTAAGTCACAATGTTTTATTACAGAGAGGACTGAACATATAAACTAAAAATAGCTTTCATTGTTAAAATATTCCTAGGAGTTGGGGAGGGGAGGACAGATGGAAATAAGGTGTCAAACTAGTTTAGATTAAGTGAATTTCCATAGAAGATATTATGAAGAAGCTGTAATTTATCTCCAGAACAAACACTAGAAATCCAGGAAATTCCAAATTAAGCTTAAACTGAAAATAATTCCAAACATGCTGAAGTTATAGCATAGTAAATGCACTTAAATCCCCTTAACTGTCTTGAAGTAATGATAACACCCATCTTTAAAAAAAAAAAAAAAAAAATCTTTAAATTACTGAGATGTAACCTCAGACCAAATCTAACTTGTAAAAATATATCATTTACATTCATTTTACACACATGCCTCATTTCATAAACTTTAAACATATAAAACAGAATATTCCTTTACTTTGCAAAGCATCTTCTTTATAAAATATATCTTGAGGTACTTCAGAGTTTAATAATAATGCTATATAATATGCTGTCTGACTATACAACACACTGTAATGCCAGTGTGACTATTTTGACTACCAAGTCAACTTTAATCTAGCTTGCTCAGACACTGCCAGCAGTGTAATCACAGTAGCACAGATGTCACCATGGGCTAAATGACTATGGATTCACACTGGTTCTGGTGAGCTTGTAGCTTATGCTTAGTTCTGTAACAGTTTGGCTGAAAAGGTAGTGGTAAAACTGAAAGATTGGAAATTGTACAAACACAGTGAATAAATAAAGGATCATAATAGGTAGTGTTTTTAGGAAATATACACAAAGATGACATCTTTTAAGAAAAGATTTCCAAAGAAATGGAGTGCAACCAAAAAAAACTTACAAAGTAGACTGGTCATTAAGAACATTATAAATGTAAAAAGATTCTGGGGGGTTGCTTACTCCTTTGAGGTTATTTGGGTGTTTAAATTTACCATCTCAAGACACAAATTGGATGCAGATTGCTGATTTCTAGTTAGTATGCTCTATGATGGAAACATCATAATTGCCACAGAAGAAGCCTAAGGACTAGATGTAACCTAGAAGAGAAAGGTAAATATTGTTTTCTCCAAAACCACACAGTCTAAAATTTATTTTTAAAATAATATTTTATACCACAGGGTGTACATTAGAACTCAATTTTTTGGAGAAAATAGGTATTACCTTTCCCTGTTAGGCTAGCTCTAATCTTGAATGGTGTGTCCTGGCTCACTTGTTGTCTCTCAGTAACATGCTAGAGTAGATCCAAGAAACACATGGATTTGCTGAAACTGCAGAAATAAAAATAAAAAAACATTTTACATTGATAATATACTCTCGTCCCCATTCTATACAGCCTATGTTTTCAAACATTTAATTATAATAATTTGAAAGTTCTGACAGTTAAATTGGCAAATCAGATTTTAGGCATAAGATACTTTCCTATTTCTCCCCACTTCCTACCCAACACTCCTCCAGCACCTGGTCCTCCAAATAAGAGCATTCTGGCCACAAATGAATGTACAATGAATATGAAATGTACTCAATGAATATTTTCATGCTTGCTTGGTACTTTAAATTCATTGTTTTCAAGGCGGTGAACTGAAATCCTTTGCCTTATCAATATAAATACACCTCTATGCAACAATGTAGATATTGTATAATCCTTAGTTACTAGTTGAATAACCTACTACACCTAATCAAAGTAGCATTGCTTGAAAACAAGAAAAATTATGCATAATAAAATATTTGTTTTCAAGTTAAAAAAGGAAAAAAAGGAAAAAATTGCAAGGACTTCATAAAAGGTTAGGTAAAATCTCAGCTTAATTTCAAGTGTTGCAATCTTAACCTTGTAAATGCAAAATATCAAAGTAGGAAATAACTTTCTTTTAACACATCTAACAGGATATTAGGAAACATAGTGAGCTAATCTAACAACTTCAGTCATCAGTCATCTACCCATAGGAAAGCATTTAATTTTTTTCCAGTTTTGTTTATATGAAAATTAAATAAGAACTAGAAGACTCCCTGAAGCAAGATTTGAATTGTCATTTTTAAAATGATGTTGCTCAGTCAGCATTTTAGTTTAACTAAAAAAATGATGGCTTCAAACATTTTACATTGCCACAGTCTTTCTTCAGCACATTATAATTAAGTATATTGTACTCATTTGTTATATATCTAGGAAAAAAATCCACACAAGGACTATTAGACATAACAAACTTCACCAAAAAGTTACATAATAACAAATATCACAATATGCTTTGTGCTTGTTTAAAGTGAAATCAACTTTTTCCAAAGCTGCAAAAATGCAGTTAATTTCAGTGCTCTTTGAAAGGGACTGTAGGCAAAATAAACAATCCCACTATCTAGACCTATAGTTAATTGCACTTCCATTGGCAGTTAAGTGAAGAAAAAAATCCTGGATCCCCTGAGTAAAATGAAAATCATACAATTCTGATACCAAATCCTTAATCCTCTAATGGTCAAAAGTAATCTAAATGGTTAAAACCTTTTCAAGACTATTACTTTCATGCTTGTATGCTTATGACTACTACTGTGTAAGAAATATATAGAAGATGAGTGTTTGATTGGCTTAGTAACCTAGAAAATTCTGGATAGGAGAATCTTGATTACATGAATTACTATGTGAAAGAATGGCGGCGGGGGGGACACTGATCTGATACTAAATCCAAAAAATACCCAAGAAGTCTGTATCAGAACACTTAACTTTTTGGACATTTATTGCTGACCTTGGTGTACCTGTTCTCAAACAGTGGAAATGTAAAAGCCTGCATGAACGTAAAATTGTGGAACAAGAAATAAACCACAGACTGGATTATGTTAACTATGGTCTAAACAGGGACTGTGGATTCTTATCCAGTGGGTTAGTTTTTGTGACTCATTTTTCTATATGGATTTATTACTTGGTTGCTTCTTTTAGCACTGTCTCCTTCCACCCCTCTTGATCACAAAATCTTACATATCTTTTATTCAGTTAGTTTATAAGGTGCATCTCTATCCTGACTTCTGCCTGACTCAGACTAACAGGCTAACTACCCCATGAATTTTTAAATACAATATCACAAAATTAGATATTCCAAATATGAAGTTAGAGAAATGCCATGGTTTTAAACCAACTCCACTAAAATTTAGTTTAATATTCTAGAGCTGTCAAAGTAAGTGGAAAGGATGTCAGCCATCACTGGAAGGCAAGGTCTAATTTACAGGTGTTTATGACATTGTTTCAAACAGGTTGATTTTGTTTTTTTTACCTATAATGGCTTACGTTAGTAACATTTGGGAACCCTTAACTCCTAAATTTAAATGAAAAAAGCTGGCTGTAAAGAGCAGTTTCATCAAATCTGTTTGTTGGCCTGTCCATTATAGAGGCCATTGGTGGACTTATGCCCATATTTAAAAAAGAATCCAGTACATTTACTGTCATAGATACTTTTTTGGCCTTCCAGAAAAAAGATTAAGTTCTGAATACTTACAGAGAATGACTTACCCACACACCACAGTGGACACTCCTAGACGTTGTCATGTCAGCATGGGAAAATTTAAAATGCGTCTAAGTACTGTTTAAGATTGCCTAACTACCAAAAAATAATGAAGTTATTTGAGTCTCAGGGCTACAAAGTATGAATAGTTGCAATGAGTGAATCATAGACAGATTGCCAAAGTATATCAACCAATGATTACACTCAAGATAATTATGATCTTGTTTTAGAAGCCATTAAAAGGAACCTAGAGTTGATAATTAAATACTGTATTACAGTCCTCTGAAGGACAACCTTGTCAATGTTAGTTAATTTAGAAAATAAAAACATAACTGTTTGAATAAGGCTCTTTTTTGTAAGCAACAGTATCTGATTTTCTATCTAAAAACAAAAGATCTCTGAGAAATCTACAACATAATAAATTTGTTCATCACCTAATCAATTTATAAGCAAAGGATCACAATGAATCACAATTAAAAGGGATACTGAAGGCACCAATAAAACCTAAATTGGAATTGTTTTAGCAAACTGAATAAAACTGAATAATCTCAAGATTTGAGAGAGCAAGAAAGTGCACTGACACTAAGACAGATAGATATATGGAAGGGTATCAAATGTTTAGTCATCTCTAGTGATTGTTCTGATTTGAAATCCATCATCTCAAATTCTGGCAGAAACCAGTATCAAAACTGGTATCTTGCTCTATTTTGTTTCTCAATTATGTATGGAAACATTTCTTCTGTGTCTATACAGTCTTTGCCACCTTGTAGGCACTATAAGCAATAAAAGTAGCAAGAATTATGCCACAGCAAGACCATGGACAATCCTACTAAATATACTGCTTGCTTGCAGATTAACTTCAGTTTGAAACGTGGTTTGCCAGGATGTACCTAAAGAGTTTCTGTTCTTGAATTCCATTGTGAAGTCTGGATTCTATGCTATTTTATGCCAACTCAAGTGGCATAAAATATTTTTTTATCTGAGCACTTCAACCCTAAAAACAACTAAAACAAAACAAACAAAAAATAAACTCCCTGCAAAATTGGGGAGGACCTTAATTGGTTTTCTATCAGAATAATAGATCCAAAAGAACCATCAAAAACTTGATTAAAAAGTATGAATTCAAAACGTAGTTCTAATGGTACTTGAGAGGGAGCAGTTGTGTGATACATGGGCTTTCTACATATTAAACCAACTCTAATGACACCTGCTTCTATCTCTAACCAGTCAAAATACTGCAACTCATGATACCATAGATCTTGCCAAAGTAACCCATGTATTTGTGCCTCCATGCCAGACTACTCCAATTCATTACATGAACCAAACGGCCAAAAAAGGTAGGGTTTTTTTTAAACAACAAAAATCAAGCAAGCTACCTACTCTGCAGTGTAGATCACTGTGAACACTTCAGTTTAATGCTCTACTCTCTCCATTGGCTCCATGTCAAAGATGGAGTAAAATTCAAGATCTCTGGCCTGCTACTCAAATCCTTTTGATGTGACTTGCTTTAATTACCATAACCATTAATATTTATTGTGACATTCAACAGTGAGTAGATAAGACAAAAGTATTAAACAATCTACCATTAAGGTAAGGGTAGAGAGGAACAAGTGACTCCTAAATTTAGAACATAAAATATCCACTAGAACTAAATCATTGGAATGCACTCCCACTAAATCTCATGGCTTCAAGAACCAAATACCAAGCATATTTATTCCTGTTAACAAAGGTAAAGCAGGTACTCTCTGCACCCTTGGAAGATGTCGCTGTTCAAGGCAGTGTCAGTGGCTATGCTGATGGCAGCAGCTGCTATTTTTGCATCCCTTTCCCTTCAAATTGATTCCCAGGACTAGTACCCAGTCACCCCTGCCTTAGCTACATTACTGCCCAATAGATTTCCCATAGGCAACTCATAAAACAATGGTGCCTAACCTTTTTGCCCTGGATGGATGCTGTGCTGGGAGCTGGATCCAGTCAGCAAGCCTGGTCCGGCATGTGAGATGGCCACAGCAGGATCTAATCCAGCTGCACAGAGAGAGCCAAGGGTTGGTCCAGCCCCCAATCCAGCCATTTTGGCAAGTGGGGGATGAAAAGGCCATGGCCCAGCCTCTTTCCAGGAAGAAGAGGGAGAGGCAGGTGTGGAAGGCATGGCCCTACTCCTAATCCAGCCATGTGGGAGAAAGGGGTTGTGGCCCAGCCCTGAACCAGCAGGTTGGGCTTGTGTATTTGGCAGCAAGGAGGAGTGGCAGTATTAATTGCCATCATTCCTCTGCCATCAAGTTAACCAACACTTGGGGAGCCTGGAAGAGCAGATGCCATTACTCCAAGGGCTGGACATGGTCCAAGGAATGAGCAACCCTGTCAAAGTAATTGGTGGGTGGAAGAAAGCAGGGGAGGATAGCTAATGTTAACAAAAGTTTCCATTACCTTAAAAAAAGTTTTGCTTGTATTTTTTCTTCTTCTAACAAATAAAAACTGTTCATCACAGTTTCTCTGTATTTATTAGAACTGTATCCAATACAGTGAAGCAGGTGTGTCTACCTCATCTGGACTGGTGAAGTAGAGCCAGGCCCAGGCTGCATGATCTACTGCTTAGTTACAGCTACAGCACTGTTAACCCACTCATGGGCTGACCACATCACCACCATTTGCCTTGCTACCAAAAGGTATCCCCAATGGGCATCTTGATATGGAAATTCTGCAGCAGAGCAGTGAGCAGCCATAGAATTAATGCCCCACCACTCACTGCTGCTAACAAAAAGCATCCCCAACAGATTTCATCCAAGAGATTCTTTAGAAATATGAGCAGGAGCAGCATTAACTTCCCGCGTGCTGGCCTTGCCAACAAAGCAGCTCTGGCAGCAACAGAGATTAAGGCCATTGCTGTTCACCACACTGCAGAATTTATGGGTCCGTGAGCCAGGATTAACACTCATGGGCTACAAGCAGTCCAAGGGCCACCATTTGGATAGCACTGAAGAATACCATAAGTACAGGTACAGATTATGAAGCCATAATCCAGGTACAGATTATGAAGCTTTATGCTATTTCCTTAATAATGGCTAACTCCATTCACAAAAGACCTTACTGAAGCTGAATTTAGAAGGAAAAGTAGTAAATTTCCCAGTCCCAAATAGAGTGTACTGCAGTAATTCCACCTTTGCCTTTACACAGGATTGGGTTATTGACACAGAAATGGTCAAAATAACCACGCCAGCTGCAAATGAATGTGGACATAACCCTACTATGTCGCTATGAATATTAGCAAAAAAAAAAAAAAAAAAAAAAAAAAAAAAAAAAAAAAAAGAAAAAATACATAAAATAGTAACCCAACGTACTCCCACCAAAATCCGGTTATGTAAAAAAAAATAGCTTCAAT